>KB299806.1:196785-258002 GCA_000328365.1 Capitella teleta
CTTCCAGGCGGTTGGAGCAGGCTTCCCCTTCACAATGACTACACCTGGATGAGCATTTGAGTCCAAGTTTTCTACAGCCTTTTCTACTGAGTTTGTTGAGTGTAGACCCAAGTTTGTTAGAGCCATAGAGTTTTAAGAGGAATTCTTCTCTAGCATTCTCTATCTCAGCTTTGGGTGTCTCCGGCTTCTCAGCATACAGGCTAGAAGATAGCTCGACATTTAGTCTATGCTTTTCTCTATGACTCTTATACTGAATACTCTGGGTCCCTTTGTAGTGTCACAAATGTACACGTTCATTGAAGGTGTAGCGAGGGCGACCATCATAACTAGCAGGTATGTGTCGTTACCAATGACAATAACTGTCTGTCCGTCTGTAGAATGTGTCAAGGCAGTTTATACAATCGTTGCGTCTGCGTCAGAATCGGGCTGAAATGTTCTTATATCAAGGTCTTTGAAGAGATCACGAAGCAATCCAATTAGTCGTGATTTGTAATTTCTGTTTGCTAGAAAAGACTCTTGAGATACTGTCGTGGTCATTGTTCCATCAAAAAAGATTTCTCGCGGGATGCCCTTAGCCATCCTCCTGTTCCTCTCTGTGGTTTTGGTGGACAGTGTTGTCTCATAACCATCGAATACGACTAGCGCATTGCCGAAGTGACAGAGGACAAACGAGGTGTACCCTCTGCATATTTCATCGTATGTGTGGCATGAGTGGGCCACAAAACAACGTGCAATAGTTATCCACCATCTACAATAAAGGTGCTGTTCACTGGGTAATGGTCGATGGCCTCTGTTTGACTTTTCAATAGCTGACCGAAAATGCTCTTATTTGTCTTTCTCATGACCCCGTCCCGTCTGTGAAGAGAGCTGTAGGCTGTGGGGCTAATTCATAGACCAGATATGCCTCCATGTCAGAACTGGATTGCATCACACATGTTATTCGATTGAACTGGAGCATATGGTTCAGCACAGTGGGCTGTTCTCGGATCTTGACCGTGTTGGTGCTGCTACCTATATGCTCTTCACTCTGTCTGTGCGCCGTAGCTTAATCTCAGAATACAACTGGTTGTCGAGAGCCGAAGCTGCAGCCATTCCAATCTCCAGTGGGCGATCACATTTGACGGATGAATCCTCAACTAGGCCAGTCGATATTGCTGTCAGCGAATCCTGGTTATGATGCTCAATGAAAGGCGAGGGTGACTTTAGCCATTCCAAGAAAATGTTAAGATCCTGGTGATCGGCAGATATGCTCCAATCACGAATATCTTTGTGTTGCTCGAATCGTTGTGTGCGCACATTAGCAAAAGCTTCAAGGTCTTAACAATGGGAATGCAATAGGGAAATGCATGAACCAACATAGCGATCGAGGGAACTGTCCATGATACCCTGTCCTCTGGTCATGTCACCTGGTGTTTTCAGCAATCGCATGAGATTTTGTTCGATTGATTGATCCGAAAAGATTCCTCCCCATAAATTATCTTTTTGTCTTATCGTGAAATAGCCATCTTTGGTGAATTTACCAAATTCCGTTTCATTCACGGTAGTTTGCAGTGCTTGCATCTGTTGAAGATATATTCTTGCAGACTTGGCGTATGCTAAGTGTCCAGCAGCATGGATATACGGAATCATTTGTCTGATCGAGTTTAGGTGTAACGCCCAATCTCCAGTCCTTTCTGCATAGATGAACTGCTTTATCAAAGACACTTGCTCCATGTAATTCAGTCATAGTCGTCCTGTTCGACTCCGTTCCTTCTCTGTTTTTATCCATTGTTGATTCTTCTCAATTAACGTCTGCATGACTTTCTCATCCTCTAGATCCACCGGTTTCTAACCAATGATGGCTTTGTGTAAAGCCGAAAGACTTTCTTTTGTCTTGTCTTCCATCTCTGTCATCATAAAAGTAAAAAGCGCCACTGAGGTCAGCAGATGAGCTCGAAGTGCGTGGGCATATGCATGACCTGTGATCATATGCACCACTGATGCTGGGGCATAAACTGATTCCCATAGAACTTCTAGTCCACTGCCACCGATGATATAGCCAACTAAACCCATGAAGGACATCAAGAGGTGGAATTAAACCACCCAGTATGACCACTACCCCTTGGAGTATTTCATCGGATGCTACAATTTCGATTGCTTTGGCGTACAATGGCTGGTAAAAGGTCACGAAACATGTTTCCATGGCATGCAGGCTACTTTGTTCCCTGGCAAAATTCAAGGCAGTGTAAATAGAGCTGGTGTTTGTTGGCTGCCGGTTTATGAAGGAAAGGATTTCGATTCTGGTCTTTTCGTAGATCTCCCCTTTGGAAGCAAGTTGCATGAATCCACCCCAGGAAGGCGAAGGTGCGCCTAGGTTAGCGTCTGGGAGAGTCAATGATGCCAATTTAGCAAAGAACGGCGAATGAACTGTCGCGAGATTCCCGAATGGACAAATAACGTGAGCATTCACACAGAAATAAACAAACAATATACAAAAACTAGGTTTATTGTTTTGGAAATGAGCCGTTCAATTCATCAGAAATGATATGCATGCTTTGTTTTCTTATCTAAAGTTGTACGTCCTCTTTAAATAAGAGCGCGCACCCACAAACACGAAATAACGCGCTTTTTAGCTATTAGGGGGGTAGGGTAAGTAAACCAGCTGTAACTCAAAACCTTCAGCAACAAGACCCCTTTTTTATTTCACTAGTATTGGGAACTATAAACCAGGCAGTTTCCTTAGAAGTTTGAAGGCTCTGTGTTCTATACATTTTTAGATATATCGTAATCAATGACGGTAGAATTTCAAAATCGATGCTCAAAACAGTCATTTTTCAAGGAAGAATCTCATTATCGAAGCGTTATATGCCATATAGAGAGCTTATATTCTACATATATTTAATTCATTTAACCAAGAAGCTATAGTGTGAATTATACATCTCTGTGTTAATAAAATCTGTGTGTAATAGCAACTGACCAAGGTACTACCAAACTGACTCAATATTACTCTTAAAACAGCCAGGAATTTTTTGGCACAAGGTCTATCTTTGGGGAGTTTTGATATGTTGTCCGGCATGCCAAACTCCATCATATATCCAAAAATTAGCTTGATGTTATTTTTTTCCCTTTTAGGCCCTTTTTTTGTCTAATACCCCTTTACTAATAATGCTTTAATATCACTGTTGCTCAGCTCAGTGCAGCTACGAAAAAACTCGTCCCACGAAACAAGCAGGTATAATGGATTCCAAAAACCTGTCATTGCTTTACATCAAGACCGATCCACCGTTTATCTCAATCTTTACCCTAAGACAGTCTGTCTCCAATATACTTCAATTGTGAGACAATTGTTCGCCTGATCACCGGAGAGGATATTACAGAGGACAGTAAAACCTGAACACGGTCATGAAATATGCAGTGAATTGAGAGGTTCTCCTTTGTTTTACACATTAGGTCAAGTGGCCTATATCAGCTATATGCAAGGTAATTCAAAGGTGTTCTCTCAATGGATAAAGTAATTGAAATATAATTGTAACCAATGTACACGTATATATCACGTACTAGTATGCGTACTTCCACCTCAATTAGGTTGATTTGGTAATCAATTACTACCTTATGCATTATTTTCACAATACATTGTCATCACCCATGTCTCTATTTTGCATGAGTGCAATTAATGCCTCTCGTCGTCTGCATTCAATTATAATCAAAACTCGTCTCGTTCATTCAAGTTCAGTGTGAGTTCATTAAGCATTCACTATTGAACCCTCTTTGAGTGGAGCGTCTGACGTGTGTGGCAGCTACAGAAATCAAATATTCACATTAATTATTCATTTAAAGATATTGCTTCTTCTTTTGTGTGCGTGTGTTTCTTACAAATGGGGTCGTCAACCAATAAACTCACCGATGTGCAAAAGAGATGTCTGAATAATTGACAACAGCAACAACCACAGACGCAAACAGATATCCCACGCCAGACATTGGCTACAGCATGGAATTTATGACTCACTCCAAAGCTTTGTCTCAGTTATTGCACAGAAGGCATGAGAAAAAGTGAGATTTCTTCTGTGATTATTAATTGAGATCAAATGTTAATAACTAACAAAGAGCCAATCATTTGTGAGTCGAGCGAGGCATTTGTTTGAAACTCTCTTTGAAGTTACAAAACGCATCAAATTATTAGTCTTCCAGTTAGCTACTATTAATTAAGGTTAATAAACATGTCTCCAGGGAAACGGAAGCACTTTGAGACACGGATAAATTCGTGGGTCAGACGTCCAAGGGACTGTTTTGCATACTAATAGCAATTAAATTAAAGGAGAATCTTCGGAATTTCAATAATGCATCGATATCGGGAGACTTTTGAGCCACACATGTTCGACTCATTGGGGTTTCACAATACTGCAACCATTATTAACAGTAGCAGTAGGCTATTCTCTAAGTTAAAGATATGTTTCAGAAAATGTTCGTTGC
The DNA here is from genome assembly GCA_000328365.1 of Capitella teleta. Lineage (NCBI taxonomy): Eukaryota > Metazoa > Annelida > Polychaeta > Capitellidae > Capitella > Capitella teleta. The sequence goes on from KB299806.1 coordinate 201,235, forward strand.
CATGTGTAGCATATCTGCGAATAGTATTATGGTCGAAGGACGCCGATGATTCCAGATTAAATTTATTTAGGTCAGATTGACCTACTTACTGCCATACGAGATGGAAATTCACAAAATTTGATACTTGAACTGATTGCACTCGTTAACAAGAGAAGAAGAAAGAAAAAAAAGCAATAACATTGGATCATTGGCTGCTTGCAAGAAATGAAAATAAAACAGTGTGAGTGTGACATAATTCGTTCTTTGGACGAGGTTGGTTTACGATCACAATTCCTTCCACCATAGGCGTAATCAATACATAATTCACAAAGCTTCTCGCGAAAGAAGCCATTGATTGATAAGATCAATATCACTCAAAAAGAAATGGGACGACGGGGAAACAATTCATGGGGTTCTGGATGACAGTGGCATCATGTCATGTACGCTTCTCAGAGTTACTTTGTAGTCTCTGAGGAACAATTAACAGCTGCTCACGAGCGCAGAATGGCCGCTTCAAGCTCAATGTGATAATATGACATAATCCCTATTGGAAGTTTCCATTGCATATCTACAAATCTCATTAATGTAATTGGGATCGACTTCCGCATTTATGTTGTCTTGGTTACCACAACAAAACACTGTCCATTTCATCGCAGGTGACGCTTTCCAAGAAGCGATGTCAACCACAAATGTATCCCTCCATGATATCCTCAGTCTCTCTCTTCATCAATTTCTTCATGACATCACCTGGGAGCTGCTTTTAGAAAGTCAACGTCCAACCTTCCAAACATATCTGCTCCTCGTCAACGACACTCAATACATACAACAAACAATATCCAAGGTATTTATATGTTAAATATATGTCCACAGTTTACTCCGACGAATGAATGTATACACAACGCATTTTAGCTTAGTCGTGTCTATTATTATGAACCATCTTTGTTCACTACAACCGCGAACAAAGTCAATGACCAATATATAGCATGCTAAAGCATTGCTATCCAAAACCTTTTAGATCAGATAAATTAGTGCATTACCGATCAATCACCTGATTGCCGACCCTTTCATCCAATACCTTTGAACAATTCACCCTTACCCCCAATTACAGGGTACATCCATTGATGTCATGAGTCCAATTTTCAACTGGATCATTCTGTGCGCTGAAAAGGAGAAAGAAGTGCTGGAGGCAACTGTTCCTTTTATTCCTCGCTTGAGTAATGTTGTTCTCATCCAATCAACGTTGAGTTGCGTGAGTTACTCGGATGCTGAAGCAGCCCTATTCCCCGAGTGCATGCGACATGACAATCAACTGACATTTACTGAGGTAATCGCACCGAACCAATTGGCTGGAATTAGGTGGCTATTTGCCCCTATTTCCTTTGTGGTTTTATACTTTTCTTATAGCATTGCAATCATGTAAACTAGTTCTGTAAATGCGAGGATGTCGTTAGTTTGTCTACAGGTTCTTCGGTTGCATCATCAACGAATTGGTATTTTAAAATTATTATTATAAGACTATAAGTAATTAGATAGTTGTCCATTTCAGTATCTTGAAATTACATACATGCACATATTTTGATTCAGATTTAGATTCATAATAAGTGGGGTTTTTGTTGTTGTTGTGAATTTCTATTATTTTTTGAATTATTTTCTAATTCATTCATATCATCATTCACAGGAACCCGAGATTGTCTGCTCATTCAGCGGAACAGTTGCTTTAATTTCGGATCTCATCCGTCGACGAAATGAAACAGAATGTTCTTGCGACCTGGATATCTCGTCTGCCCTAAAGGTGAGCTGCATGAGTAAAGCTACTGCTTCCGTGCATGAAACAGAAATCATTTCCTTGGGGAATTCAATGTATTGATACACTGTACATAGTACATAGTTAAAATTCAGTTCTTTAATTTGCGCAAAAATAAGGTTTAAGTTGAAAATTCTGTTGCAATGTACAATCTAAAAAATATTCAGATCATTCCTTACATTGCTCATAACACTGAAATTGGCAGAAGGCTTCTGAATAGATCAAGGGCCATGAAAAAACATTGTTAATTAAAAATACATCCCTTTCGTGAATATGCTGCCCCCTTTGTTGCATGCACACCTTGTCCATACGTCATCCTTATATGGAGGCTAAAATCTACTCACGCGTAAATAAAGGTAACAATTTAATCCTTTTTACTCTACATATTAGTTACAATAAGTGTGCTGATTGCAAACGGAAACATCCAAGGCTTGATTGAAGCAGGCAATTTGCGATAATTTGACATTAAATTTTCTTGGATCGGCTGGATCCAATAATTCTGCCGTGTTAATGTCAATGTGATATCCCAGGGCAGTAGCCGCTCTACTTTTCTTAAAATTGCGTAGTCAGTTCGTCAGTGTGTGTCTGCGGGAACACCATTTCCCGCATGTGTACTAATGATACGTGGCTTCACCATGCTGGAGAAAATGTGCTAACGAGAAAGTTCATTCAGTTTAAGGTCATTCCACATGCAATCAATCACATCTTATTTGCGTAGCGCGACCATGACTGGCGATCAGCCATTTATGGACTCTTTGTTGACCATTACGTGTCTATGTGTGGAGGCTATTTCTGTCCTCAGGTGGAAATGGAACAGCACACTGGTGTACAGGTATGGAGCAGTGACGAAATGGGAACATCTTCGATTTCGCCCGTCGGTGTCTGGAACTTTAGACCAGAACAAGACCTGCCCCCTCCCACACAATTCATCAAACCCTTCAAAGGACTACGAGGCAAAGTCTTCAACATCACCACAGTACCTGTGATGTTTTAAATTCAATCAGTACTTTGACCATATTATATTTACTCTGTGTTGCAGAATAAGATATTTCAAGTTATCCAGCCTGATGGTTCTTTCAAAGGTCTTGCGTTTGACATCCTGAATGAGTTGATGCTCAAGTTGAATTTCACGTGAGTGTTATGTAACACACAGGTGATAATCATGCATAACCTCCAACAGATATGTGATACATCGTCCTCCCGATGGACAATGGGGAACGCAGGATGCCAATGGACAATGGACGGGCATGATTGGTCAAATCGTCCGCAAGGTAACCCACAACATGTTTATAATACCTTTTATAAAATCAACCGATTGATAAATATTCGAGGAGGTTGATTTTGGCGTAGCGTCCTTCACTGTGACGTCACAACGAGCGTCCGTTACGAATTTCACGCAGCCCATTTGGAGGGGTTCAACGGCCATGCTTTTAGCTTCGACCCCCGAAACCGCTTACTTTGCGTATCTGAATCCCTTTGACAGCAACGTAAGTGCCTCTGTTTTGTGGTCTCCCTGCACGCAGCCCTTCATCCGGTTAGTTCTGGTTACCAATTAGGTGCTGATCTGCATGGTGGCCGCCGTATGGGTCGTTTCATTCATGCTCTGGATTCTCGCGAGATCTCATCCCTGGGAAAAGTACGTCCGAGATAAAGTCTCCCGTGGCCATTGCAACATCTCGGAAGCGTCGTTTGGAGAGATTCTACTGCGAATGTTTGGTGCACTTTTCACGCAAGGTCATTATAATCAATTAGCTTTGTTATGATCTGGAACAAAACAAAAACTTAATTGTTGCTCTTTACCTTGAGTGCGCCGTGAAAAGGCTATATAATTTAAGGATAATTAATCTTAATCATACTTGATAAAAGAGCTCAGTAACAAAATCCAAACAACGAACAGCACAGTGCCCCATATCTCACCCCTACAATCTGATTGATCTCTTAATTCTCTCTCTTTTTTTTTTTCTTTCTCGCTTAGACATTCCTTGGAAGTGCCACACGATGTCTGTTCGAGTCATCATGGGTAGTCTACTCCTGTGCAATTTGATCATCGGGGCCACCTACACCGGCAATCTGGTCGCCCTGCTCACCGTCACTACGTCATCAGCTCCAGTTGACTCACTCTATGATTTAGTCCATGCCACTGAGTATAAAGCTGGGCTCGTCAAAGGCCAGGCTTTGGTGCAGGTCCTCAAGGTTCGGTTATCTCACCCTTGAGGATTTAATAACAAACTTTTGTCATCTGTTCACAGGAATCAAATCCTGATTCGCTTTATCATAGTTTATGGGAGAAAATAGCAAGTGATTTGGATGGAAATCTGGTGGAGAACCTGGAGGAGGGTTTCAATAGAGTCCTGAATGACAAGTTCATCTTCATGGATGACACGAAAAACCTGAGGAGCATCGTTTCCGAGACTGATCACGAAGACAGATGCAATTTGAATATTGGACGAGAGAAGTTCTTCTACACGTACTACGCTTTCCCTCTGCAGATGCATTCACCCTACCTGGAACTGTTCAATGATAGGTGGGAATTATGTTGCATAATCTATGAGAGCCATCGTTTGATAGCAGATCTATGAGATTTGTGGTCTTAAATTATTCTCTTTGCAGAATGCAGACAATGATAGAGAGTGGCTTAGTGGACTACTGGCGGGCTAAGTATGGTGGGACTACCGGGCCAAAGGATTGCCACAGAGAGAGCACAATACTATCTGCCAGCTCTGTCGGTTTAAACCATCTGTCTGGCAACTTCCTCCTCCTACCAGCGGGCCTCGGAACGAGTTTTGTTTTCCTTTTACTGGAGATTGCGTGGAAGAAACTTTCAGGTCGACAAACCGCGTTGAAACTGCTCAACAGTGTGAACCCCGTTAGTCTGTTCCGGTCCCAAAATGTACAAAGACCCTGCCAGTCTTGATTGAGGGATTCTGCCAATGTGTTGTTGTACCCAAACATCTGCGTGTGAGTGGCGAGCGTGCTGAGCCATTTAAGAGGGCAATTTGACATCGTACAGTTCGATATTCACTCTCTCATGTGATATGTCAACATGTGTGGGTTTCACACAGCTTTATTTGCTTAATAACGCTGTGCACTTGACGAACTCTGTGATTGAAAACACTGGTTTCTCCTGTATAAAAATAGAAGGTGTACTATTGATAGATTCTGAAGATGTATTTTGAAGGAGGTGTGGATAATGAATTCAGATTGATCATATATATTTAATTATGTGTTGGGATTTGAATATGCCTTCTTGTCTGAAAAGATCAACTTATGTGTCGTTCGCATATTGTGCTTGCGGTCCGTGCGTGCGTGCGTGCGGGTGATATTTCCATTTGAATCTTCTATCAACTTTGGAATTTGAAAACGTTTCCATGACAACCGGGTTGGTGCATGCGCAGATCACGCTGCGGGCAAATAATTTTCTAAACCGATTCATCCGAATGTGCGAGGGGAAAATCTGCATCGCCGCAACCGCAAAATATTATATGAATTCACATATAATAAACATTATTTAGAAATCGAAGACAGTTTTCGTATTGCTGACATCAGTTTGCACCAATTGTGATATTATCATAATTATTAGCTGGCCTAATCTTGTCTGTATAAGATTGATCAGAAGCGTGAAAAAGTCGAAAAAAAAAAACATTGTTATGAATACAATAAACAATATTAAATACTTTGTTAAGACCGATCTGGTTTTGTGGGCAGCTTTTCATTTTAGGCAAATGGCCAAACAACATATAATCAAAGCCAATCAGAGAGTAGTTGTATATTATAATGGTAATATATTATGCAACTATTATGCAATGCACATTAGCCGACACCCAGAGCACTTAGCTGAATGTAGATCTGACAATGGTATTGATCTGTCAACAGTATTTCATCAAAGTTTGATGAACATCCCATTACGCATACTTCAGCGAAGCAAACAGCTCCATGTATTTTTGGGGGATGAATGGTGTAGAACAGTAGGCGGACATTGTATTTATTTAACTCCATTCTGTGTCATGATGACATCGTCGTCAATGTCAGCGCAAAACGTGTGCTGTTGGCTAGATTGGACCTTCTTGGGTCTTTGTCCATTAGCGCCTTACGCCCCCTTGTGGGAACAAGAGGCGAAAACGGAAACAAAGAAAAGAAATGTATGGTTGACATGAAGTAAATTCAAGAGAATAATAATATTGCGAGACAATAATCGTAGACGTAGTCAATGGTCATCACAGAATGCCCATGCGAGCACTCTGGTTGTATAAAGGAGCCATGGGTGAGATCTTCGCCCAAAGAATGTGTTTAATTCTCCTCCTGCAAACCAACCCATCTTGGCTGAATCTTTGCGAGAAGATGGAATCGAGCGAACCCAACCCCGACTAATCACACGCATGTGATGTTTGTGTCAGAGATGCATCAATCATGCAAATGTTAGTTACTCACTATATCAAGTTGAGATGAACGAACAATATGACATGAACAAACACACAAACACACATAACCTGTAGCTGCAGCTACATTTGTGGGCAGCTAGGACTGAATAATTACCCGATGAGGAATGCGTGTTCTCGCTCGGTACAGGTGAAGCGCAGAAAATAATGAAATGAATCATCGTCTAAAATGCTAACCATCTTGATCCGTATGATTACGCCGTGAACAACAACAAAAAATACAGTCACAATTTCAGTGTTCGGAACCGACATGAATCAGAGAATCGGACCAAACAGCGAAACGCCTCAAATCCTGGTATTATCGATCAATTACATGGTTATTATTTGTACTTGAGGGAGATCAGATCTAATGTACGCATCAGTGATGCTATTTGGTCATCCGCACCAGTTTACCTCATACATAACGTTATGCTTGAGGGACACGTGCTTGAATCGATTGGAAAGGACAGTTTTTATGACACCCATTGATCACACTGTCAGTGCCCACCATAACGCGTCATCGTCATGCTGATGATTATAACATTTATATGTTAATTAGATTTTAATTAATTGGCGAGAATAATCTTCAGTCAGAGAAATTGGGCATTTTTACCAAAAGCTGGCAAATCAGGTATTCATATTGCTGGTAAATTCGGTCCTCCTGCTTGAATTATTGGTAAGTGCCCATTTCATTTATAATTTCATCTATCAAGGTATCTCATTCAACACATCACACAAGGACGGTTAACTTTGAGGCTCGTTAGTCCCCAGTGGAAAGGGAAAAGCGATATCACAGGGACGTGTACTTTTCGTAAAATAATAACTAGTGGTGCATGGGTAGCTAGTAATAAAACAGCGTTGTTTTTTGGTACCTTGCTACGTGATTGTTGATTAGCAATATTTTCAACAATTCTCTAAGTTGGGTTTCCTTCCACGATTTCAAGCCATCAACCATAATAATAATAATAATAATAATAATAATAATAATAATAATAATAATAATAATAATAATAATAATAATAATAATAATAATAATAATAATAATAATAATAATAATAATAATAATAATAATAATAATAATAATAATAATAATAATAATAATAATAATAATAATAATAATAAAGAGGATGAATAATTGGCATCCGTAACAATGCCTAAACTTTATAGCACTTATGAAGAAAAAAAAATCACATGCAACTTTTGATCATGTGTACTATAGAGAATCTACAGTTGAGTAACAATTAAAGTGTTTAATCAATTATCGTTTATTTGAGAAAAGAAAATGCCCCAGGGCAATCAACATTCAGTGTATGAAGCATTGAGGAAGTTATAGTAAGTACTGGGGAAATCAGTGAATAGTCCATCAGCGCCCAATTTCAGGAAATCCAAGTACTCTTCAGCGGGATCTTGACCATAGTCCCACGGAAGATACGAGTACTCATTGCGCATGGTGAACGGGTGTACTCGAAGCCCTCGCGCATGCGCCCTGTCGATCAAATCAGTTCTCGTCAGAATATTTCCACTGGCATCCGTCAACACAATAGCGGATTTCGAAGGTCCAATGCCGTAACAGAATTCAGCCAGTTCGTCAAGACGGTCCTCTGGGACTGCTGAGGTTACTCCGAGGGAGATAAGCGGCAGCCGAGTGCGTTCACTCATGTAGCGAATGCTGTTCTCATTGAAAGACTGGATGAAACAAGGATGGTTAGGTTCTGTGTATCCGTGACTGGTTAAGACGTCGAGTAGGATGTCTTCGAAAGTGGTGTTTGCGTCTTTCAAGATGTCTAGACTGTTGGTCCAGGTCGGGTCTTTGGTCTCGGGGTAGATACCAATCGGTCGAGCAGAACGCTGAGCTATCTCGATGTACTCCTCCAGGGTGGTGATGCCGAAGAGCTCGTCGAAGTTGGGATCTCGTCGACTGTTGCGTTGTTTAACCCGGATTTCTCTGAGTTCCTCCAGAGTGAAATCGACACTGAAATAATCTGTGATCTGACTTGCTTTGTCAATCACGAAATAAGTGTTCATTCTGTCTTCTGGAAACACGTCAGCAATGTTGGTCGTTGGTGTCAGCCACGATTCATGCGAGCAAATTAGTTGTAGATCTCTAGTAATCGTGACGTCACATTCGATGACGTCAGCACCTTCGTCGATGGCCAATTCAAACGCCTCTTTTGTCGCCTCCGGAAGACGTCCGCTGCTTCCTCTATGAGCGACAATCAAAGGACGTGTGGTCAGAAGGTCCACTCCATGGTCAAATTGTGGTGGCGCTCCACGCACAAGGGTGGTGACCACTAGGAGGGCCACAGTCACAGTTTGTAAATTCATGCTGTTCCGTTGCCGATCTACAGAATGCAATTGGTTTTTATCTTAGCCTTGCTGATAACTGAGTTCAGATACGAACGAAGGCACTGACCGAGCTTTAGTGAACACTCTCATTACGAGCGTATGCTTTGTTATTTTTAAACCCTTTTATGCATATAGTTTTACCTAGTGTACTATAAGGTACCAATGATGTCATTCAATTACATTGAGAAGTGTGATTCGAAGAATCCTTCACTGAAATTGAGGACACGTAATTGCGTCTCCATGGCGACATGGTCGTGCGAATTAAAATCTGAAAGAGGAGGTTTCCTATTTTGACTAAAATTTGCGTAAGAACCACTAAATTAAGGTATAATAATATATCATATTAATAATTATTAATTAATTATTAATTAATTAATAATAATAAAATATTATAAAAAATAATTTATTCCGACCCATAAGTGATAATCACAGTATACAAGCATTAAGAAACTTTTTTACGGTACTAAATAGACACATAAGAATTAAATTCGTGATATGAATTTTGAATAATCAGAGGTACCAGCCCCGAGATATAATTATTATCTAACAGTGGTGGTCTGGGCTCTCCTCCAACACAATATGTGTTGGAGTATGTGTAACTGTGTGGTAAAAGCAAAGGCAGTAAAAGCAAAAGTACACAAGGCAGTGAAATGCTCAAACAATCGGTCAATCAAAGTTTAGTGGGGCATCGAGGCAAAGGTAATGTAAACTGTGCTACAGTATGGCACACATATGCAACAAGGAAGCGAAACAGATCCACAATGTATCTGTAGTACGTTATGATTACAAATGCTCCTCTCATCGCTTGTTTAGGTAGCAGCTGGTAGCCTGCCTGACAAGGTAATATCGCGTCGGCAACGTTATGATAAACTCAATATGCGCTATGAAAACCATCTCTCACCGGTCGAGCCCCGTCTGTCTCACACAGAGCATGCAAATTATGTAATGTCGGTAGCCATAAAATGTACCACCGTGTTATCCCAAACCATTGGAGACGACAGAGCCCTGTCTGATAATCCGAGATGACCAACTCCCTCCCCGCCGTGCCTCGATGGCCACAGCAGCAGAAGCAGCCACGGTCGAGCGAAGCTGCCTCCCGTTGCATGCGATGCAAATTCAGATCGGGCCAAACACAGCTGTCCGCACGTCGGCTTAATCAGGCAATTGTTTCACGGCGCACGGAGCCATACGAACAACGAGCATCGGTATGAAGGAGCATAGGAGAGTGATTGGACCGTAATATCAATCAGAGATATGGCAACGCTAGAAGGAGACGTGCGGTCAGCCGCTGGTCACGCAGCCTTCAGTATGAAGGGCAGCGATGACCGCTGGGTGCAGATCCAGCTCAGCACCTTCGCTAACTGGGTGAACGAACAGTTACGTAACATGGATATGAGTGTGCAGGACATTCGCACGGATTTCGCAGATGGGATTAAGCTGTGTTCGCTGATCCAGGTGCTCCAAGGGAAGAGCATTGGGAGGGTCATCAAGAAACCGCTGAACCAGCATCACTACTTGGAGAACGTCAGTCTGGCACTCAAGGCGATCACTCAGGATAACATCAAACTGGTTAACATCGGTGAGAGTGATTCTCTATTTGTGGCATGCATTGTTTTGGTGTTGAAATGTGGCTTTCATCGATTAAACACAGTTCTTGATGCAGATCAAAGGCCTCTTCATGCCGAGTGCTTAGCAACCACTGCGCTTATTGCCTTCTTGTGCTATAGTACGCACCCGCTGTTTTATTCCATAATAAACTCAGGTTAATTCCTTTTCAAAAAGATTGCTGTTCTGAACACACACCATTATCACTACCACGCTAAAGATTGAGCGCATACCAGTGGATACCATACACTATTAACACTGGAATTCTTTTAAAGGTGTAAGGATTAGTTTAGCCTCCTGTGACACACCTCAAACACTCGACCACTCAACAAACAGTATGACGAGTATTAATCCACTCGTCAATTTTAACTCACTTCAGAGTCAAGCGAATTCATGAATCCATTCTAATACGGGGCTATTATACAATGTATTAATTCAACATGAATCCGTGTCCATGGTCAAATTCATAAATGTTATAACTAACTGTGTATATAGTCAGCTGGTATGCTAATGAGTAATCAATTGCCATCACATGGTCATCTTTATGGAGGATTTCTCAGGTTAACGATTTGATAAAAGCGTCGATTACATGGTTCAGCATGTAATTGATGAGGCGTTGTCGCCAGTGGCATATGTGTCACTTGTGTCACTTGTGCTTTGCAAGTCACACTTCACCCTTGGGCTACCACGTGATTGTCTCATTGTTCGCTCATTCTGCTTGATGAATAATTGGTGAGAATATGGAAGAGTAAACTAATGCCAGGCAAAACAGTATCGACATAAAACAAATCCGAGCTGCATTGTCTAAAGCCAATGTATCTTATATAATCCCCCGTAAAACCTCAACATAGTGGGTGAAACGGGATCTCGTAAATTATTGGGATTTTATTTTCATTTTAACACAGTTATAGCACATGACCACAATATATGTACAGTACTGTCATTATACGAGAACAGCTGTGTAATTGAAGGCGCTATAATAATTATATTCTACCCACAATAAGCCGAATATCAATGATATCGAATAGCACCATCGCATTTGGTTGTGGAATATGGGGCGCACATACATGTAATTAAAATCCATGCAGAAATTATAGCAGCTCTATTTAAAAAGATTTTGACCTCATTGCATTAATTCCCGGCACTTGGTCACGTGATCTGTTGTTTCTCGTACGCTTAATTGTTTTCATTCAGCGCATAATACCCCCGACATCTGGTCCGCCAACCGCATTGCTCTGAAAATCAATACTCGCTGCAAATTGATCGATTGAGCTTCGATTTCACCCGGAACCAGGCGTTCTTTGAAGTACATAGCGCATTATGATGTAATCAACTCGAATAGAAGGATCAATGCAATACCCGAAACATAAACAAAGTGATGCTCGCCCATAATGTTTATGATGTACAAGTTTGCATACATTGCATTTGACCATTGATATCCTAATTAAATTTAAAAAATTGTCTTGGACTTCTCGTCCAAGGCCTACAGCCGACAGACGACGGCCGCACCCACAGTTCAGTCCGCGGGACTAAGTGCGGGTTAAACATTGCGTATCATAATTATGGGCAGATCCACAGCATTTACCCATCAAGCGCTGCAGACTGGCCCCTCTCACAACAAACGTTAGAAATTGTCTCAGGTGGATTGAAGTAACAGGCATTTTACATTGATTGCCGCTGTTTGATCATCATTAAACACATGTAATGGAGAAAGAAAAGAAAAAAAATCCTTATACCAGTGTCTATTTTTTTCCTTTTTCCTTATTCAATGAAATATACCATAATTACAAACATTTTAATACAGCTTTCATTATATTCGTTTTGTATAAACAGACGTTATCAGGAGCTTCATGTGCAGAGGAGAAGTGCAGGCCAATGAAGTGTTCATTCGAGCAGCTATTCCTGCCCTAAATCCTCTTGTTTTTCTTCTCAGGCGCAGAGGACGTGGTCAACGGACACCAGAAGCTCATCATGGGTCTCCTCTGGCACCTGATTCTTCGATACCAGATCGGCAAATCCAAAGTTCCCCCAAAGAAGCTGATGTTGGCCTGGATCAATGCAATCCTGCCTTCGCTGAAGATCAAAAATTTCAGCTCAGATTGGAATGATGGAATGGCTTTACAGTAAGACTACACATGCAGCTATACATGATTCACATACACATCTCTTACCTCCACCAACAGTGCTCTGATCGAATACTGTAAACCTGGAACTTGTCCGAATTGGAAGCAACTGAATCGCAATGACAGGTGATGAATTGGGAGTCAGTAAACATTGCGTCATCATTCCGTTTCCTCAGGTTGTCCAATTGCCGTCGCGCCCTGGAGCTGGCCAAGCAGAACTTCGGGATTCCTCTGGTTCTGAGCGCAGAGAATCTCTCAAGTCCTGACCTGGATGAGCTATCAGGGATGACGTACTTGTCATACTTCATGAAGGTCGATTCACCCGGATACAACGCCACTCTTAATTGGGTCAGACAACAGATCCCAAACAGCAACGTCAAGAATTTCCAGGTTGGTTGTCCCCTCAGAGAAAGTGACGTCATCAACGTTGTTTCTTTCTACCAGACTGCCTGGAACGACGGACAGGCCTTGCTTGCACTGACTGAATCCCTCGGAGGAAAAGTTGACAAAGATCACATAGATTCTACAAACCACACCGATGTTATACAGAATGGTGCGTACTCTAGATTTAGCAAAAGCATTCGATCGGGTTGATTATTATGGAACCATAATGCAGGGATGAACAGTGCTAAAGCCATAGGTGTTGAACCTGTTATACCTGCAAGAGAGATGTCCGATCCAGAAGTTGATCACCTAGGGGTCATGGCGTACGCTGCCTGGTTCCAACACGTAAAAACGAACAACCTCAAAATCAAAAATGCAAACGCTGCGATTGAACCACCGAAGACACCGGAAGTTGTGCCGCAAACCAGTGCGCCTCCTGTTGTCATGAGCGAACCTCCGAAAGCACGGATTCCGCCTGGAGAAGTTTTCAGATTAAAAGTTCCACGGAAGAACACGAATGTGAACAGCCCCGTGAGTGACTCATCAACACCTGGTGTGGTGGGAATCAATGTTTTTCTAGGCTGAGTTCAATCTCGATGCATTGGACGAGGATTTTCAACCAGCAAACGTGAGATTTGAGATCATTGGACCAAATTCAAGACCTCCGACCAATGTCACGTGGAGCGGAAACGGAGCACGTGTGCAGTTCACTCCGGTTGAAAAGGGCGCCTACAAAGTAACAGTCATAACGTTCAAGTTAGGTGTCTGTTTTATTTATGTTATTTTTTAGATTTTAGCTCATAACGAGGATCAGCTCGTCCAAGGTTGCCCAGGGCATATTGACGCTCTGTTGGACATGTCAAGGGTCAAGTTAGACACGCCGATGGCTAAATTGGCAAACTGTCCGTGCAGGCAGATCACTCCGATCAAGGTAATCATAACGCACTTTTAAAATGTCTCCTCTTCCTATGCTTATGCTTATGAACTTTAAAATAAAGACACAAAGACGAACCAGCAATCGAAATAATTATGGCTTTGCCCGGTGTCACAATGGGATTTGCCGTTCGATTATCGGGGATAAGCACAGCGTAATTTCATATGTACACTCCTCACATGCTGGGCACCTAACAAAACCAGAAATCACTTTACCTACGATGCACTTGTCTATAATAACCTAAGGACTAACTATTCATTTTGGTCCAGCAGTTAATAGGCCTTTTGCTAAGTATGCTTGATACATGGTGCTTCATGATCGCATCCCTAAAATGAAGATTTGTTTGCCTTGGTGGGGACAGCAACGATATTCAGTACAGGGCCTTGGTGACAGAAAACTGCTATTAAATTAATCAAAGAAATGGTTTCCTGTCTGTGTCGTGAAGACTTCATTGATATCATTCCAATTGTTCATTACCTGGAAAATGCAAGGCAGAGTTTTCCTGATCCTCACTTAATATGGTTCCTCGTGGAAGGAATTTTTCAGAATGAATGATTTCGGATGTGTGTCTTAAGAAAAACCCATCGTACTAAATACTCGTTTTTGTAACTTCCTGGTCGGAACCTTCGGTTCGTGAACAGTGTTGATGCTTTACTTCAAATAGAGATTGCGCCTCTCGGTGTACTGCCAACGGATCAGGATCATTAAATCTCAATAAGTGTTGCTCTCGGCCCTGTTCGCGCATGCTCTGATGCGGCAAAGGCAATTTATCCAAAGTAATTCGCCACCAGCAACTTCCTCTTTCTATTTTCTGTGTTTCCACGAGACAACTCATCTCTGATCATAGCACATATGACTGTCTAGACTGTTGAGTGACAAAGAACATCCAAGCTTGCTTCGTGGCCTCAAGTACTCGTACAAGATAACAATAATTGTACTAAGTTATAAATATGAGATTTAAAATTAATTTAGAAACATTCTACTTGTTGTCATGTGGAAAGAACTCTGTGCATATTCAGGAAATATTATCATATCCAGGGCATCTACGAGGGCGGGGTTGTGACGTCATGAGCAGATCTTGGAGGCGCAATTGACACGACCTCGTTATTAAGAAATCGACAATCAAACATTTCATAATGAGTTAATGAGAGGCAGATAAACAATCAATTGGGACAACAGAAGAGATAACCATGGCATCAAGTGAACCGAAAATCATACCCAGAAGATGATTTTGAAGAAAAGCTCGAGATACTAAATCTACCTTATAAGAAAGCATCATGGAATGGATGGGCACTGAATTGTAACATGTGGGGTTATGTAGTTTATCAAAAGAGAACTTTTCATTCACGAGTCGACCCTTGAGATGACCAGTGAAACGACACAGCAGACAATCATTAAACATTATGTTAAGCTCAGATACTAAATATACACCAGTGGACGGACGTATAGTCGTATTGCTACTAGACAAGCTAAAAAAAACCCGAAAAGTTTACAACACCGATATTGCACTGTATTCCCCCTGTTGGTCAGTTCCTTTTATCTTGACCATTCACAAGTAATAAATACATGAATCTTCGAAGGAACGTCTGCGTCAGTTTTTCGCTGTAAATAACGCGATTCACACATCCGCTGTTGGATTAGAAGCAAACCTGGATTAATTGCAACACACTAGAGCATTATGTCAAGAGAATTCCAATTCGGACACCTCAAGTTCAATCTTGATGATTCTCAGGTTGGCATCGATTGACAGGTTTACTTGTGCAGTGTTTGTCTTTCTCTAGAACCCGCTGTCTCGATTGGTGTTCTGTTTGGCAGTGGGATGTGATGTGTCAATACCGATGCTTTAGGAAGAGTTATTATGCGGTGCATTGGTTGATCGTTATACTTGATGATCACGCCGCAAATCTTTCATGACCGATATCATGAACCTGAAGAAGCCGCATAAATTAATTAAGTTGTGTTTCTAGCTGGCTAGCTAATAATATTGTGCTGTACATAGAGTATTTTTAAAACACATTAGGAGTGATGTACATACTATATTCATGATGCCAGACATATGCAACTACCTATACACTACTTATATACTAGGCCACTCTGCTATAGTATATTTGGTTATATGAGTGTGCATACCTACCAAGGTGGTCCACGCTATAGATGTCCCATGGGGTTAAAGACAGGCCGTCTATGACATAACATCGTATCATCCGTTACGTAATCAGACATACGACCGAAGGGCGAATAATAACAAAATCTGAATACAGAGATTTGTGAGAACAAGTGGGTCATCAGCAGACCCATGTTTACAAGCATTTTTGTTCCTTCGTTGTCAATCATAACAATTGCAGAACAAAGCATTGCCGGCATAGAAATGCATGGGACGGAATTTATAAGCATTTTATTGACAATTTGCAATCATTTCAATGCATTTATTCAAAAGTAAGAACCCTGCGTGACGGTTTTGACACGGTGACTTATGGTTACTTATATGGACATGTGGCATCCTGAGCTTCATAAATGAATAAATGTTCTGGTACGGAGTGCCGCATTTTGGCAAGTTCCAAACGCATGTACACCTGGTATTGGTTCTTGCATGTTTTTTTTTTTTTTATTATATTTACACAGCGCAGCATATTGTTATATAATTAATACTGTATATAGTCGTCATGGCTATCGGTAAAGGTGTATAATCCTTAATTAGATTCCTTAAAAACGAATAATGTTCTTGTCACCAATCAAAGTATTTCAGATCGTATTAATTATAACGACATAATCCGACACTGTCAGCTTAATATCATTATCCATGGCAGTCGGATCCCAAAACTCTTGTGGTGGCTATGGTCCACCTTGAAGTGTGCATTTGCATGTCTGACCATCACAACCAATATCTGCCCAAATTACGGAATCTGTAAAAGTTAAGGTCAAAATATAGAAAGCTCTTCATCAATTGGTGTCACAGATTCTGTCTCGAGTCGATGTTAATTGATACTGGATAACCTGAAAAGGTTTATTATGTTAAACTATGCACATCGCCAATTTCGATCAAGTCAAGATTTTAGGTAATCGAATCGATGTTATTTTAATTACATGTACATAATGCCTCCGATTTCCGATAGAAAATAGTGTTGAACTCAGCAACCAGGCAAACGAACGTTAAATGAAATAAAAAGTTTTCTAAAAGACAATTATTTGCTGAGCCCAGAGCTGTCACCAGCGACTGACGCACGTACTGCGAAGCATGGCGAACGCAATCTCCGCCCAAAACTAAGGCTTGAGCCAGCAACAGCAAATGACTAAAACGGAGGCCCGCCCAATCATAGCTTTCTACAATTTTCTCATGCGTGACGATATGAGTCCTTGCTCCTTATACACAGTCACGGCTGAGCTGAGCTTCAATATGCAGTTTTAAATGACAACACAGCATACGCGTACATACACCCATCGGGCGGGACCAACTTGCTTTTTGGTGTGCAGTGAAATACATAGATAGCTCTGATCGCCGGAGGCTTGGATAGTTTCGTGATTCTGACAGAGCTCTCGAGTGACTCTTGATACAACATCATGCCGCAGCATCCACGCAATCTCACGTGGTCTGCAGCGGCTCATCGCCACGGCACCGCCCCGGTCGCCCCCAACTCCCTCGCTCAGGCCTTCCCTTCCTTCCAGATCAGTTCCCAAGATGCGAAGAATGGCAACGTCAAAGTGGAAGCAAAGGCTCCCAGTGGAAGGGTCCATGACATGGGAGTATCGGACGCAAGCGGTGTCTACACAGCAAACTTCACTCCCACGGAAGTCGGTAAGTCTGCTGCCGCAATGTCCAGAATGTACGACGATCGTGGACCCTGGTACTGGACAGTGTGGGGTCAGTTATTCGGACCCTGTGCTGTCGAGTATCTAATGCTGCGAGCGTGTTCAATGTGGACTTATGTGTTTACTACTGTGTCTAAAACGCAAGAGCAGAGGTCATTCTGGACACTTTCATTAATAATTTATTAATTAATTAACTCTAACCCTAAATTTTTGCTCAGTTATTTTATAATTTCGTTATCATTTTATACTTTCTATTCCTCTCTAACCCTTTTACTCTTGCGAGTTTTATGTTCACTTCCATTATTTTATCTTATTATTCTGGCTTCTGTATTAACGCTGTCCCTGAAATGTCCTCATATTGCCCTGATGCGAATCCAACCCCCTCCCCCTTTAATCAAAGGGTGTGTATACCCCACAATGTTTGAATGCAGGGTGTGTTCTGAATAACACATTTTCCACCCTCATTCTTACAATCATTTAAAAGAAAGTGAAAAAGAAGATGCACGATTTCTGCTTCGCTCTGCTGACTTCTGTCTGCAACTCACAAGGAAGCGATGCACAGGTGTATATGAATCGCGTACACATTGAGCATACCTAAATAATAATATGCACTTCCCCTTGACCTTCTGATCATCCCCCCTTCCATTGTCCTCCTTTCTTGCCTTGATCTATTTCCAATTGAAACACTCACTAACAACTGCATGCGTTTTCCTTCATTTTTATGGGTTTTGGTTGCCTTTCTGTTTGGGTGTCAAAGGTGAGATTTTTTTTACTCTTCTTCGTGACGTCTACAATTACGTACTAACTATGTTTTATTTAACCCTGAATGACCAAGTTAAAAGCGCATTTTTTTAGCGTTTTCACCTGAATTAACAACATCTTTTGAGGGCTATTAATTTTGAGTACTTGATGCTCAATAGCAGCGCCCTCAAGAAGGGTGATGACCCTAATTCATGACCTGAACACTGATGGTATTACTTCCTCTAGGTGATTGGTTGATCTCCATCCTGTACGAAGGTCAGCACATTCAAGGTAGTCCCTTCAATGTCCGTGTGTACGATGCCACCCAAGTGAAAGTGTTCGGGTTGGAAGGCGGCACTGTTGGAAAGACTTTCCACTTCTCAGGTACAGTAGAACTTTAAACGTGCAGTGGAGTGGAGTTTACCTCTGTTTTACAGTCGATGCAACTGGTGCAGGAGAGGGCCAGCTGACTGTTGACATCACTCACGGGGGGAGGACGATTCCTGCTCAGATTGTGCAGGATGGTCCGTGTAGATACAAGATCGCCTTCACTCCAGACGGAGGAGGCATCTACAACATCCGGGTCTTCTTTGCGGGCATGGAGGTCGCAGGTACGCGTCTCTTTCTGGTATATTGAAAGCGCGCACAGTTTTGGCTGCGCAGTGGTTTTTAAGTTGCAAATGCAATTAAAGATTTATTCTATTTTTGGTGCTCAAGAGCTGCCTATAGTCTACCAAGTCTAGCTGTGCAGGATGATTCATAATTTGACAATACGAAGTTTATGCAAATGAAATTATTATTCTTTGAAACCATATTTTGTTATGTTTTGTTCAGTGCTAAAATGGCAACAACAAAAGCTAGATGTCAGTTGGAGATGTAAGATTAACTTATCTGTGGTTTTTGACTGAAGGGTTCCTGAGAAACTTATACACGTAAATCGCCATTTACGTGGCTTTTGGTGAAATTTCAAATCTTAGAAACAAGATTCTAAGCATATATTTAGTTTGCAATTCTCTTTACCAACTGGAATGAACTACATTCTGGTTCTTTATGCATTGCAATGGCCTTAAGTTGGCACATGTTCTATCTGGACGTTCCACTGTGTTTACATTCTAATAGCTCAATTCAAACCGAAGTTGAAAATGCCTCGACAATAGTGCATCGCATGGGAATTCGCCTCAGGCTGCCGCATCGTACGTACAAACAAAAATGCAAAAAGTGAAGAACTAAAAGTGTCAATCAAGTGCAGAAGCTAGCATATCTAGGTCACCCAGTAGACGTAGCTACAGGTATTTCCTTCAGGGGAAACTGCGTAAAAATACGCTTGAATGATCGACAGCATTTATAAACAATGATGTAATTGTTGATGATCACTGAAGTATTTCTCGGAATTGATCTTCTGTTTGCTCAATGACCTTTCTTTCCTTATTAGGATAGGTTTTTTATATATTCGAGTGTTTGAGCAATGTTTTATTTATCTTGTATTATAAAATTCCATCATAATTGACACTTGTCCATTTCATCAGGATCGCCCTACACGTTGGAGATCATCGACTCAAGCGCGGTTTCAGCCAGCGGTGAAGGACTGTCGACCGTCGAGGTCAATCGCAGAGCCACCTTCATCGTCAATACTGGACAAGTGGGATCAGGAGGCGATGTCAAGGTCAACGTGACCTGTAAGTGTCCATTTTGACTTGTTGCTTTCAGTGTCATCCATAAAGTGTGGTACTCGTTTCACTCCGATATCAAAGAATAAGCAGATTCGCCTGTTTATCATAATTATTTGCGTGTTTACCACAGACATTTCCTAGCAAACATTCCATGTCATGTTTCATGATATTGCAAACATTCCATGTTCATAAAACAAACAATCTTCTCAGCTTTATTCTCTTTCTCTCTTTAAAGGCAGAACAATTAAACAACGATTAGATATGATAACACCGCGGTTGAGTACGTGATATCATCATGTAAATAATTTAAACGAAAAAAAATATATATACTTTCAATTTTGGGTGCCAATATTTATTTATTCATAATATATTTGGGAATTTGGAATTTTTATCTGCCTGGCTCTTTTCGTTGGATTTTGGCCATTTTTATTTTGTCGATAAACCGAACCGTAATTAAATAAACCCTTTAATTTTGCATAAAGCATATTTTTTTATTGCGATATTTTACCAATTTTATGCCATGTGCAGTTCATATCTTCCCCTTTTGTTGCCTTATAATTAAGCTATAACGAACACAACCCCTTCGAACCATCCTTTACCCATACTCAATGACCATAATTAAAGATTTGTTCACCAAATTATCCAAGCGAAAATTAATTCGATCAATGTTTCAAAGATAAATTATGAAATCACGACTTACATTTTCCGAACTTGCAACTGTAATTGCGTCATCCTGTACAGCCCCTCGCGGAGGTCAAATCCCCGCTCAAATCTACAACAATGGCGACGGGACGTTCCGCGTGGAATACACGCCAAACGACGTTGGTGAGTACTCATTTCGCCGGCGATCATTCCCCTTTAAACCAACCCCTTTCAGGCGAGTACCTGGTCGACGTGTTCTACTACGGAAAGCCCATTCCCGGAAGCCCATACCGTGTGCAAGCCTTCGACTGGAGTCGCATCACCATCCGAAATTTACGCAATCATGGCATGGTGAATCGTGTCATCGAATTCGACATTGACGCCTCGCATGCTGGGTCGGGCAACCTGGAGATCATGGTGAACGATGGGACGATTCCATGCAGTGTTCAAAACAGAGGGAACCGACAATTCCACGCCAGCTTCATGCCGAAGGAAGCTGTGCCCCATTACATCCAGATGCGATTCAATGGCAGGGATGTTCCTGGTTAGTTAATAACATGGTTCAACTTCTTCACAATTGGCTCCATTATTTTCGTGTGTTAATAGGAAGCCCATGGTCTGTTGACATCAAAAGCGCGGCGCACGTGACCGCCACCGGACAAGGTCTCCAGGTGATTTCATCCAAGCGCTTGGCCACATTCGAAGTGCGAACTGGATCTTCCGATGGCAACGTCACGTGTAACATCACGTGTAAGTACAGCGTGTGTTGACTCAGTACCAATGATATCATGTTTCGTTATAGCTCCGAAAGGTCGCAATGTTCCTGCTCGTGTGATCAACCAGCATGATGGTTCTTACCGCATTGAGTACACTCCCATGGAAGTTGGTGAGTTCTGATGTGATTACTGAGGGTGGCATAACCTGGAAGTATGTGCTGTCACTAGGAACCTACGTGATTGACGTGATGTTCGAGGCGATGGCCATCCCTGGAAGTCCGTACCACGTGAAAGCGTACGACACTGGTTCGATTGCCATCAGCCCTATTCCGAACGGAATGGTCGGAAAACCGTCTGAATTCACGAGTATGTTGATTTCAAAATATATCTTGTTATTGTTATTATTTTTCTTTCATTTTCAGTCGATGTGACCCGAGCGGGTGAAGGTCAGCTGGAGATCATGGTCAACCGGGGCGCTGTGCCTAACTCAGTGCGCATGCTCAGTAAGGGCGTTTTCTTGGTCAGTTTCGTGCCGCGCGAAGCCAGGGCCCATCAGGTTGAGGTCAAGTTCAATGGAGAACCACTCCCAAGTGAGTTCTTAGAAATCGCCGAACAATCCCTCTCATTCCCTCTCATTGCCTCTTCCTCTCAGATACCCCGATCAACGTCCCGGTTTTGGACACCAGCCGAGTGACCGTCCAGGGCGATGGACTTCGCCAAGTGGCCGTCAACCGCCAATCTTTCTTCCGCGTGCAGACGCAAGCCGCCGGTGAAGCCGAACTGACCGCACGAGTGACCTGTAAGTATACTTACCAACAATCCATCCCGTCAAGTGTGAAATGAACAAATGAACTGATGAATATTCACGATGTCATTTGCATATTATTATGTGGTGTTGGTTCTCACTTATATTTCAAGTCTTCAGGTTTTTGCATGATTTTGCATGATTTGATTTTAAACTTTAAGCAATTTCTAGAACTATCCTTCATATCAATTAGCATAATTTGCATGAATATTCATGACCTCACTCTCACTTATCAACATAATAATGGCCAAGATTAGTGGTGAAATGATGAAATTGAATAATTGAGTTATCGAATAATTAGTTAATTGCATGTTGTCTTAATTCCAATCAATTATACAAGCAACCTAACAGTTCTCGTCGATCACTTTCAATCTAACCTTTCTGACTGTTTCTAACATTGGCTATAGCTGTACGTACTATTAACCCTGCTTGGTTCATTCATCGTTTTGCCCTTTTGTTTTGGATTTGTTTTTTTGTTGTTTTTTTCCCCCTTTTTTTGAGCACAAATTCGTTGTGCTGTTGATTTTGCACTAAATACATAGGAATCTGGACACAGGCCTCCGTCTATCACAAAGCTATGTTTTGTGAAAGTAAGTGCACTGAATAATTTAGTTAGCACTTTGAGCTTACGGCGCCCTAACACCTTCATTGTGAACATGTTATGCACCTTTATTTTTGCAGTACCAAATGCTCGCACTTTAACTCATTTTAAATATGCTGTAGATGGTTTCATCGCTTTCTTTTTGTGGACTTTTGTAATGTAGCCAATTTTTATTATTATTATCGCATACATTCAGTTATATACATGTAATATAGATATCTGTATTCACTACACTATATAATATACACGTCATAGGAAATATGTTGAAATAATTATTCATTACGTTTTATGAATAAATACTTCACAATTTCATGGCAGCAGGATTCCTATAGCGTATACTCAATCAATGTAGAGCAGTATATGGAGGAAAACCTTTTCTTGTGGCATAATACGTACATATCACAAAAGACAGTACGTACATTCACTATAAAAAAAACTCAATAAACACTCATATATTCAACACTCCAGTAATAGATATTGCACTCGAGAGGCTACATTACGAAGGTCCGGTATCACGTGGTATATTGATTAAAGCAAGACATCACCTTCACGTAACTATATAGTAGCACCTGAAACTCAATTGAGCCTCCAGAGATGACCATAGCTTGAATAATGGCTTCTCAAGAAGAGCATCTCACATTGAATAGTTATTTGGAGTTGCTGTCTTTTCTTTGAACCAACCACACATTGTGTTTATAGTTTGCTTTTATGTTTGATCTAATATATCTGTGTGTTTCTCACTCTGTCTCTGTTTTCATTATAATGGGAATCAAAACCTTAACCAGTACAGAGATCGCTTGTCGTGTTTATATTTCTCCATTGCACGTGTGTTTACTTCCGGAAGTGACGTCATATTTCTATTGTTCTGTGAGGCCATTGTTATGGAGGTAGTGACAGAGAGATTAGAAAACACCCTTCGCAAATTTTCTGCCCTTCATTAAAAAACTACTTCTTAGCTGCGTTTATAGTGAAAACTCAAAAACTAGACAACTTGTGAATTCGGTAGAACAATACCTATTTAGCTTGTACACAGTTCATAGAAGTGCTGATAGAATACCCAATTTCTTGCCCAAATTCATGACACGCTAGTACAAAAATCTATCGAATTCTTAAGTTAATGCACTTAAAACTGGCCACCAAATTCCTGACAGATTCAGAATAAATTATATTCAGAAACATCACTTCACCCGCTCCCTATTGCAGCTCCAACCAACCGTCTGATTCCGACACGCATCTCGGGAGCCCCTCATTCAGGGTTTGACGTCGAATTCTCGCCAAATGAAGTCGGTACGTACACAATTCGTTCTAAATGAACCATGACCTTGATAATTCACTGGTACAACAGGTACGCATCAAGTGGAAATTGAGTACGGTGGAGTGCCTATCCCAAACAGTCCTTTCCTGACCAAGGTTTATGACGTCACCAAGGTCATGGTGCACGGGATCAAGGACAGCGTCGTTGGCAAGGCAACCACTTTCATGGGTGTGTTCTTTTAATCTTGTTTACTATACCTGAGTCACTCTGAGAGGCGTTTTTTTTTTTTTTTTTTTTTTTTTTTTTTTTTTTTTTTTAATGTTAAGAATCCAGCCATGCGTTCCATTTATTATCATACTGCTATGTATAAAGTACATAGGCCTACACCTACTCACTATGCTCCCAATGTATATGAACTGTATACGCACCAGTACGTACATTTCCCTAACCCACAATCCAATTTCAATCTCAGTTAAATGTTATGTAATCAGCTAGATGTCTTGAGCGTCCTTAATCTCTGCTAATACGTGTGCATATTCTTATAACTGATTTATGCGAGTTCAACCCAGGTTAAGCTATTCTGAATTCCAAAGCAGCCGGTTTTTCAGAGCAGCTACAGTGTAATATATATATTATTTTACCAATGACCCTATATCCCTATACCAATGACTATATCCCCGATTCCTGGCGATTGCGTAGATTATGTAATAACCATTAATTTGAGTGGGAGTGCCTTGTGGTGGGCTCAATCAAGGAGCTTTGATAACAATGAGACCGCCTATTGCATAACCACTGCATGGAGTCGCTCACATCGTTTTTTTTTTCCGGAGCTTTAACTGACCGACTGTGTCGCTCACACGAACTCAAGTTTATGCAGGCGCTCTTTTTTTATCTTAATTCACTTCCCTTGCTTACATACTAGTTATGAAAAGTACATATCTGGGTGTTATCGTTCATACACTGTTAAATAATTTTAGAACTCAATGAGCGATACGCAGATGTCCGTGCGCAAAGCGATAGGAATCTAAGCTTCTTGGGCTCAATCGATGAGAGTGATATTACATAATTTGGTTGTTATGCCAGCATGATGTCGAAAGTCAAAAACGGTTTCATGTTCACGTCTGCGCGACATTTGAATTGCTAGTTTGCATAATTATTTTCATGAACAATACTGGGGTAATGTAGCCATGTAGAACCACAGATAGCTAGATTAATCATAGGGATACAATACATATATGTTTACCAGGTGATAATCTGTCGTTGAATATATTGCAATATGCATTCGCAATGCATGAGCGATCAAGCGAATCGTTGCTGTGACCGGAATCCGTTTCTCTGAAGCTTTTTGTGCCCGAGAGAACTTTTGTATACTTAGTATCATTCATGGCCGTAGCAAAGTAAAGGTAACGGTGTGCGTCCACCTTCCAACATGGGAAAGAAGCGATCAGTCCTGAAGACGGACATCCCGTTGAACTCGCGTCCTGGAGGGACTCTACTTCAGCAGGATATTGTGTACATGGCGCCTGGGAGTACATGGAAGCAGCGCTCAAGGTTACCTCCTGCACTGAGGGCACAATTGGATATAGTTCAGTCCTCTGGTCCCACGTCTTCCCGGGCAGCTTCCCAGGTCGCTGCTCCATCGTCAAGAGTCGTGTCCAATGCTCGTTCAACTCGTAGCAATATGCCAGTGTCAAGAGCCATGATTCCTGATCAAAGTCGGCAAGTAGAACTTCCTGTAGCACAAAGGATCTCGGTCACCGCTGAACCTGTTTACCCCCAAAGCACAATGCAGTCTGGACGAAGTGAACCGCCTGGATATCAAACCATAGATCCCAGGGAATCAACCCGAGAAGCAAGGGTGTCTCGTGTGTCGGCTGCTCCCTCGTCCATTGACTCTCAGGCAATCTCGTACATCTACCCTGATTTGGCCAGAGTGAGCACTACGACCATGCCACGGTCTTCAGTTCAGGGAAACGTCTGGTTCGAGCATCAACAACGCGAAACCATGAGGAAGCATTCAATCATACCCGGTGCCTCTGTTCCAATGCACGTCAACCAAATGACATCGAACATTAATCCACCGTCAGCACCAATCATCGAATCGATGCCAAATCTAACCACGGCTGTCCATGTCACTCAAGATCCCATAAACGCCAGCATGCAGAATTTGTCCTTATCCGACCCACCGCAGCCCTTCTTCCCTCCCCAACCAGAGCAGAGTGCAATATTTCACCATCAACAACCTTCTTTTCCAGTCGACGTCAACGAGGCTGGAGAGGGCAACATGGAGATTAGCATCACGGGCTCATCTGGACAGAACATCCAGAACCATGTCAGACAAGTGGGTCAAGGTCGTTTCGAGGTCAACTACACCCCACAAGAGAGTGGCCACCACAGAGCCAATGTCACCTTCAATCGAGAACACGTGCAAGGTACGTCAACATAATGTCTAATCCATTGTTGCTGTCATTCATTTCGATACAGGAAGCCCTTATCAGTTCAATGTTACCGATGCTTCAAAATTGGCTGCAACAGGCGACGGTCTAGGCTTGGTGCCTGCCAACAAACCGACCATGTTCACTATCATGGCCCCTGGAGCCAGTCGTAATGACCTGGATGTCAAAATCACAGGTATTATGGCGACACATTTGTGATTTGTGCTAACACTTTTGCTTGATTTATCTTTGTTTTCTTTTTGCATGTGGTTGTTATTTCTATTGGTTTTTTCACTTATTTGTTTCTACCACTTATTCACTTCTTATATAAACTTTGTGCTTATACATCCTGGTGAAATATTTTATTAACCAAATAAACTTCTGTATACATCTCATCTTGCCCTGTTGCCTCTTCTGGTGTATCTTATAAACTAACCTTTATAACGGTGAGTGAATTTCTTTTACTAATCCTATTGAATCAAATTGTCAAATCTGAAGACTAGAACAAAGCTTTTGACACAGTTGATCACTTTCAGATCCTTCTGGACGAGACATTATCCCACGAGTCTTTGAGCAGAGCATTGGCATGTTCACTGCCGAGTACACTCCGACCACAATTGGTAATTTAACTACCTTAGTTTATTTTCCTTCTCCTTTACCTCATTGTGTTTTGAAAAGGTGATTACATAATCGGTGTGACCTACTTTGGCAAGCACATCAGCGGATCTCCGTACCAAGCAAAGGCCTGGGATGCCTCCAAGGTTCTCGTCTCCAGCATCGTTCCCGGACGCATTAATCGTCCTTCATCATTCAACAGTACATCGCATCGAAATCACTTTGACCATTTGCATTGGCTACCTTCTTTGCATAGTTGACGCAAGCCGAGCTGGAGCCGGAAACCTGGAGATCATCGTATCAGTTTGCGGGGAGAATGTCCCAAACTTCGTGAAGACTGAGGGCAACGCAAACTTCGCCGTGTCTTACACTCCTCAGTTGGCTGATACCCATATGATCAGCATCAAATTTAACGGAGAAATGGTTCCAGGTAATCAAAAGGTTCAGATTATAAGATCATGCAAGGATGGTACAATTGGGAGGGTTGAGAGGGAGGGAGGGTCATACCGTCATCTCTTCCAGGTAGCCCATTCAGTGTGGAGATGCTAGAGGCTCCTAAACTGCACTACGCAGACGATGGACTCATCCGAGTGCCGATTGCGCAGATGGCCACTGTGCATATCGACCCTCGCAAGACTGGAGCACTCGCCGAAAGAGCAATAGTCCAAGTGACAGGTAAGCATCGTCGTGAAAACTTACATTATCATACTGTGTATTCTACAGCTCCATCTGACCATGTCATACGAGCTCGTGTTAGTCACGCTCAAGGGAAACCTCTTCTGAGAGCAGAGTTTGTCCCTCGGGAAGTTGGTACGCATTGCATTCAGGCCACCATTGGGGATATGGAGATCCAGGGCAGCCCCTTTGCTTGCGACGTGTATGACATAACACGAGTTATCATAAACAAACCAGCCAAAGGACACGTGGGCCAATCGTACAATTTTGAAGGTAGGTCGCAAGTAGAGAAATTACGTGATTATCAATAACTTGTGATTTCAGTCGATGCCAGTCAGGCAGGATCTGGTGATGTCATCATTGGGGTGAAGAACAATAACAAGAAACTCACCTGCAAATGTGTCGAAATTGGCAATCGATGTTACAGGGCTTCATTTCTGCCGAAACAAGCCCATACTCACACCATCACCGTCTTCTTTGGTGGTCAAAACATACCTGGTGAGTAAATAACTGGTTGTTAACATTTTTGAATTATGAATCCATCCATTTCAACAACGCAGGGTCGCCATTTCGAGTTCCAATTGAAGATAACAGCAACGTGGTTGCTAAAGGTGACAGTTTAGATGCTGCTCCCCTTCATCAACCCTGTCTGTTCGAAATCGATGCCACGAAAGCTTTATTTGTCGCGAATCCTCGGGTTTCCATCACAGGCGAGTTTGGTTGCTCCATATTTCAGTCAACATTGCTCTGTTTACCTATGACAGGTCCTCCCCCTGACAAGGAAGAACTGCCATGTAGGATGTCAGGCAATTTCATCGAAGGCTGGAGCGTGGAGTGGCTTCCTTTAGAGTTGGGTGTTCATGTCATTGATATCAAATACGGAGATCGTCACGTGGATGGCAGCCCATTCAAGTGCAAAGTTTACGATTTGTCTAAAGTGAGACTTATCCGAGATCACACCACCCCCGGAATTCACATCCCAGGGACTGTGGGAGAAGATGTAGTTTTCTATGGTATGAACATTTTTATGTCTGTAACTGTTTAAATTTACATCATAATTGCGATTTTGGCGTAGTTGATGCCACAGAAGCCGGAGCTGGAAACTTAGAAGTCATCGTCCGCTGTTCGAAAGATGGATGTCGCATTCCAAATTTCTTGGAATCCACAGGACTTAGCGGGAAATTCCGGATATATTTCACTCCTAAAGCGCACTGCAATGACTACCAGGTTGATGTGATGTTCAACAGTGAGCAGGTCACAGGTAGACTGTCTCTTGGCGTGCTTGATTAGCATGTACTATCATGACATGTCTTATTTCAGGCTTTTGCATGACGAGAATGTTGCTGCTGAGTTTGTGGGGCAAATTATGGGGTGTTTTGCATGGGTCTCTCCTCCTCGCATGATCGCTACGCAGTTTTTGCTTCATGATAATTTCTTGCATTTAACGTTCTTTCTGTCGCAGGGAGTCCGTTCCATCATTGCATCATTGACGGCACAAGAGCGACTGCTGCTGGACAAGGACTGAACCACGTGTCCACCAATCGCATGGCCTTCTTTGATGTTCGAACCAATGGACTGACCGGGGCGGATGTCGCAGTTCAAGTTATCTGTTAGTCCTCATGGGTTTAATCTAACTAAAAATATTGCTGTAGTTCTAATACCTATAAATCACCATGCTTTTTGTGGGTAACCTAACAGAGCTAACCATTCTCAGTGCAGCTATTGTAACACTGGGTGATGGATTCTAATGTAATTCTCCAGCACCCAACGGCCGCAACGTTGCCTGTCGAGTGACCTCCCTGACCAACGGCGATTTCAAAGCAGAATACCTTCCCGTGGAAGTCGGTAAGTTTGTAATAGTACTATGGATCATGTAATCAGGGATTCCTCCCTTAGGTCACCATGAGATAAGCGTGAAATACGCTGATGCTGAGATCACTGGCAGTCCTTTCTCTGTCGAAGCTTTTGATCCAAACAAAGTCCAAGTTGGGACAATTGAGAGTGCAACGCTTGGTCGGCCTTGCAAGTTCTCCAGTGAGTGCTACGTTCATCACAAGACCTTTTGATAACGTAGAACTCTTCAGTCGATACAAGTGCAGCTGGAAAGGGAGATCTGAGAGTGGAGATCCGTGGACAGATGACCAACCCAGAACCAACCATTCAACTGGACGGTTACAATCGCTATAATGTAACGTTTGAGCCAATGGAAGGTGGTCGCCATTACGCCATTGTGCATTACGGAGACGAAGTGGTTAAAGGTATATTCATATCTTGCGATCACAATTCATCCTGCGTATTATGCAAATTTTGAAGGTTCTCCATTCCCAATTGAGGTCCTCGATGTAGAATCCTTGTCCGTTAATTGGGAAGTTGCCAAGAATTCTTCAGTCTTCCAGCCTGTCAGTATTGACTTGAACGGTCGTGGTCTGAAGGAGACTAGTGCAGCTGTCAAGGTTACTGGTGAGATAAAAAACTATCTGCAATGGACACCCAATCACATGCTATTACTTCAGATCCGTACGGTCGTAACTTGGGATCCAGGGTCCTGCACCAGGGTCAAAGGTTGTGTGTCGAATACACTCCCAAAGAGGTTGGTCCTCACACTGTCGAGATCATGTATGGAGGGCAACACGTCCAAGGCAGCCCCTTTACTGCTAACGTCTTTGACGCAAGCAGTGTGCATTTACTTGACCTCAGCAGCATGCCTATGATTGGACATGAAGCTTCATTCAAAGGTTAGCTACCGTTCAACAGTAT
The DNA here is from genome assembly GCA_000328365.1 of Capitella teleta. NCBI lineage: Eukaryota > Metazoa > Annelida > Polychaeta > Capitellidae > Capitella > Capitella teleta. The sequence goes on from KB299806.1 coordinate 231,544, forward strand.
CCGGAATAAATAATCAACCTTCTCCTTCAGTGGACACTTCAACTGCGGGTGCAGGGGAACTCGACGTCCAAGTGACTTGTGACGGACGTCCTGTTGGTGTAAAATCTGAAAAGCTGGACAACTTTGTCCATCAGTATACCTTCACTCCGGCGTCTCCTCGAGATCATCTGATCAGTGTGATGTTCAATTCACAACCAATGTCAGGTCTGGCTCTACTCCATCACCATCCCAGCATTATTTAACTTAATTATTTGTGTTCTAGGATCACCAAAACAGCTCAGCATCCAAGACCCACGCAACTCACTCTCAACGTCCAACGCCATGCCAACCGTTGCAGTTGGTAAAATGGCCAACTCGTTGATCCGTACTCGCGGGTTACGGATCAGCTTGAAAGACGTGCAGATCCAAATAATAGGTCTCTCCTTTCTTGGTGCCCTTCTCCTAAGGTCGCATGCGGGTCTCGGGGTGTACCTACCCCTCATGTTGTACAGGAGTTTGTGAGTCTTAACTTTGGCTGTGAATTTGGGATGCCTTTAATCTCTCACAAGTACTAACACCTATTGTTTCTTCTCTCGCTCTTTCGTCGAATTCATTGTTTGAATTGATTGCATTTCATTTCATCCCTTGTTCATTCTGCTTCCAGGTGCAAGTGAAGGTTTCATTTCAGCCATTTTTTAAATTAAGAGTTCATCAGGTTTTTTTCTGTTCAGTTCATTTCACACTGCGGTTTTTATGTGTTTTATTGTTTTCATCATTTCTCTTGTTTTTGTGAAATTGAGAATCCTAGAGAGACAAAGAATAAACTTTATAAATTGTCAATTTCTGTTTAATCAGCGCCAAATGGAGATCAAGTTCCGGCTAAGATCGTCCAGCAACCGGATGGTGATTACAAAGTGGAATACTCATCCAAATACACAGGTAAATATTAATCTTTTAACTTGATAGTTTCCATGAACCATTATTGTGTTAATTAAAATGTCCAGGTCGCCACACGGTTGAAATCCTGTACGCCGGACAGGCCATCATGGGAAGTCCATTCTACGTCGAGATTTACGATCCGAACAAGATCCGCGTCGAAGGAACCCGGCGTGGCATGGCGAATCAAAAGATGGATTTTGACAGTATGTTCCCTCAAATCCACTGCATGTTTTTTTTTCCTTCCCTTTTTCCCTCACAGTAATCCGTCATGAGGCAGGTAGAGCTGAGCTTGGACTGTCCATTGTGGCGCCAAATGGACGCAATGTTCCATACGAGATTAACATGATCCCTGGTGGCGATCACGTGACCTACATGCCAACAGAGCCTGGACCACACCAGATTTACATCACATACGGTGGTTTAGACGTCCCAGGTGAGACTCCGATTATTGCATATCACGTAAATTACTAACACTTGCTGTCGACCTGCCCCGACCCATAAGAGTATGCTTCGGGGATTTTACGCACTGACATTGACGTTACGCCAGACTTTGACGAGTTTTATTCTTGCATTTTTGGTAACTATAATATGTCGCTAGTTTTGTGTAATCACGAAGTCACTGTACTCCGACCATCTGATGCCACATAAGTTAGCTGCTTTCTTTCTGTTATCGTGCGTCACATCTGGTCAGTCGTTTGTCCAGAGCTCAGCGGTCAATCTGCACCTCATGCGGTGACCGTATTGTCAGTTAGCAGACACAGTTGAATGGATACAGTCATCATCTCGTGATTTCATTGTGGGAAATAATGTCTGACCGTCATGGATCAGTAGATTTTTTGTCTGAGCTGAAGTTTGCTGTAAACAAGATCAAGGGACAGGATACCGATCGCTCGGATATTTCGTATCGGATTAAAACAAGAAAGGAATCCAGGGAAGGCATCTCGACACTTTTATATAAGGAGGATGACACCGGAAGTTCCGCTTACGAGCACGAGGCTGGGTCGTACTTTATGCAGAATGGAAGAGATGAGAAAGAAGATGAGAAGCTACTCGTTCTGGATGAGACGTGTCACAGTGAGAACCTCTTGGAGTTTGCGTCGGAGTCACAGAATAGCCTGGAAGCACTGAGCGGACAGTGCGACTGCGAAGTGAGTCCGATGGAAGTATGCCAACAAGTGAGCAGCGGGAATCCGAAGGAGAAGCTGTACGAAGAGCTGCACCTCGCATTGAAGAAGAGGAAAGAGAAGTTGGCTCACATCGATTTGGAGAAGATGAAGGTCGGCAAATCGGTGATGTACTCTGGGAAAGCGACCAAGGCTGAGAAAGGCAACGACGTTAAACCGCTTACCTCCCCTCAGATGGCGGACATGAGGATCATCATGAAGGAAAAGGATCCACGAAACACCGTCCAACCATCGAATCACGCCTCACGGGAACATGCGATCAACCTTCAGTGCGAGAAGCCGCAACATCGAAGTCCTTCACCGCACGTTCGACAGATTAGACACTTAGTCTCCAAATCAAGTACCCCCTCCCCTCCTCCTCCACCTCCTCCTCCACCTGCTGTTCCACCACCACCACCCACTCCTCCACCTCCTCCCCCGCCACCGCCTCCTCCCCCGCCACCTCCAGCCAATACACCTCCTCCCTTGGTTGAAATCGTAGATGATGTATCAGATGAGTTGCAACTCGATTATCCTCAGAGTGCCTCTTCTACACCGAGCACAAGAACATCTTCATTGGACCCAACATCTTTGAAGCCTCAGAAAACTGATTCACGAGTCTCGTTGGGCGCCGATTCGGGTTTCGGAACGAGAAGCGAGACGACGACCGCCCCTAGTCAATCCCCAATAAGGAAGAAGAGCTCATCTACTGCAAATCAGGAACGGAATACGGACAGAGAAAAAGAGAGAAGTTCTCACGGACACAGAAGAGTGAAGTCGTTGGTTAAGGAAAAAGAGTCCTTCGAATCTCCAACACCGAGCAGTCAAACAATGACGACAGTCACTTCACCAAGTAGACTTCCAAGAACAAGAATCAATGTATTCAACAAGAAAAATCCGCAAATCCGCAGAGTAGATCGCTTCTCGGATTCTGCCTTCAGCAGTCCTGTGGCGAGCAGCAGCACACACTCCAGCAGCGATCGGTCTCTCCCAGGCACGCCCCACCCTGGAATACTTATCAGCAATTTGGTTGACCGAGTTCGCTCCCAAGTCGATCTGCCAATGAAAGATCTCCCGGTACGCCGAAATGAACACACGCAAGATGCACGAAGCGAAGTCTCGTACGTAACGACTTCGGAGGAATCTGTGGCCACAGTGGACGAGTATCTATCGGTGGAGCAGGATGATATCGAGTCCAACAAGGATGTCTCTTTTGAAGGAGTTCAAGGAGGGGAGTTTATGAAAGCCATGGTCAACTATCGAGACAACGAGTTCATAGAAGATGGGTACGCGACGTACCCGCCTAATAACACGAAAGGCGATCTCATCACTGATCTCATGATCACCCATGCTGGGGATCGCTTCCCCCCAGATGGGGCTGAGTGTGACTCGAGGACTTTGAGCACAATATCTCAACTGAGAATGAGTGGTCATGTGACCATACCAGAGCCGACCTCATTCCACATGAATTGCAACGATGTGGGTCAACACTTGATCAGTAGACGAGACGAAGCAAGTTTGCAGAGGAAACGAGAGAATAAAATATTCAAGAAACACACTCCAAAGATGGACAGATCTCGTCGAATCAAAGATCCCGTGTCGTTAAACAAAGAAGCTCAGCGCTACCTCCTATTTTACACGTGGAGCTCAAACGCTTCTTCGAAAAGAGTTCAATCTAGACGTCTTAAGCGGTCGAGAGATTCCAATACGGTTGCCAACGAGGACCTCCTGGAAGCTCTACGATGGCAAACGCTCGGGCAAAGAGTGCTGAGCAAGCAAGGAAGAGTGAGCAAATCAGCGGGCAATATCTACAAGGACACACGCCGCGCTCCTGTTGCAACCCCATCCGGCTGCTCAGCCACTTTGTCACCTCCATGCTCGCATGCCATTTGCGACATGAGCGCTGATGCTGACACTGAGAGTTTGTACCAAGATTACGAATTTCTGGATGACTACGAGCAGTCTTTGATTGACTACGTGCGCAACCAGGACATGAGCAAGGTGAATGCGGACATCAAGAGCTTGTATCGACAACCCTTGGAGTCTTTGACAGTTGGGGGACCCCAGCAACGCCTGCTTAATCGCTTGGCCTGCTGCTTCCAATGTCGCTCACAACATTCCTCCATCTCCGGACCCAGTGCATCTTTTTCAGCTGAGTCGCCTAGAAGTGAGTCGACTCATTAGTCTCGGTTATTAGACTTGATTGAGCCATTTGCACCTCCTGCTGTTATCTTTTCTCGAGGCGACGCATTCCTCTCGCAGCCAGAGCACATTTACCTAATTATAAACACCTTATTTTCGCCTAATGGATCACCGTTTTATAGCACACACATCACGTCTGCTCACCGCCGTCAGTCGTTATTTGGAGAATCCCTTTTTTATCTTTTTTTTTTTTTTTGGTCCATATTTGACGTCCACTTTTTTTCTCTCATCCCTCGCGTCTGTAAAGCCGGGTGTTGTTAATTCATGTCACCTCCAACACAGTCATAGAGAAAACATTCTTCCGGTTCTCAATCAAACCACACTTGTCTCCATTTCCCTCGTGCTATGCATTTCCATCTTGACTACAAATAACTCATGACTCCTATTGTCGTGGCTGATGTAGCATAGTGTATGACCATCGAATTCCTTTTAAAATAATGACATCCATATTGTAACGAGATTCTCTTGTTAAACAGGTTGTCCAATCAGGCAAGAGATTATTGACTCCGGCAGCGCAACTGCTCACGGAGAAGGATTGGAGAAAGGTTTCGAAGACAAACCTTCCAGTTTCTACGTAGATTCCAAGGGTCACCGAGGAGAACTCGTTGTCCAGGTCGAAGGTAGGTTTCATGAAATGGATCATGTCTAGCACTCCAGGGGTTTCTTTCAGGCCCCAACAGTATCGCCAAGTGCAACATTGAGCCGGACACACAAGGCAGGTACTTGGTGACGTACGTCCCCGTCGAGGTCGGCAAGTACAAAGTGTCCATCAAATGGAATGGTCGTGAGATCGAAAGGAGTCCATTCCATCCAAGCATCAGCGATCCGCGTAAAGTTCGTCCAATCGGAGGATGGGATCGCGTCCTGGATGCCAATCGCTGCTTAGTCTGTCGCATCAACGAGTCGAAGAATGTCGAGTTTGACGCGAGACAAGCCGGACCGGGTCGCTTGACCTGCAAGATGCGCGGGCCGAACGGACCCGTGAACGTCAATCTGAACAACAATGATGGAATCTACCTGCTGTCTTTCGTTCCCACAACTGAAGGTGCGTCTCTTCTTTTATAATTAATGTTAATCGTTGGTTAATGTGTGGTTCAAATTGCGGCCGCAGGTGAATATCAAGCTGATCTCTTCTGGAACGATATGCCCATCCCGAATTCTCCAATGGTGTGCATTGTCAAGGGCATGCCAGCAGCTCCGGTCAACCACGACAAGGTCATCCTAACAGGACACGGGCTGCGTGAGGCTCGCCTGAAGGAGGAAGCCGAATTTGTTATTGATGGTACCGAGGCTGGTCCAGGTATGAAGCAATCCTGTGATTACTCAGCATGGTCTGTAATGCTCTTTCATCTTACAGGTACACCAATGGTCACTCTGTCTGGTGTGAAGATGGACATTGATGTGCGCACAACTCAGATTGGAGATAACAAGTACAGGTGTACTTACGTGCCACAATACCCAGGTATAAACGAATTGCAGCACTTAAAAAGTACATGCATCCCTGATTTGTGTGAATTTTCAGGCGCTTATCTGCTGAATATTCAGTGGTCCGACCGCCAAGTGAGAGGTTCTCCCTTCAAGGTGAACGTTGTGCCTGGCAGCGATGCTTCCAAGGTTGTCTGTGATGGAGAAGGTCTCCGGACTGGAATTATGGGTCGGGAGATCAAGGCTGTGATTGACACCAGGAAAGCTGGCCCTGGTACGAGTTTCTCTCTCTTTGCTACTTTTATTCTTAATATTGTTGTTCAACAGGTGAGCTGACTGCCCACTGCATGGGTCCAGCTAAAGTGGCCTTCTGCGAGTTGATTGATCATCGCGATGGCCAGTTCACATTGAACGTGAAACCGCAAGAGGCTGGCAAACATGTTCTTCAGATCAAGTTTGGTGGAGAACATGTTCCAGGCTCTCCATTCCATCTGAAAGTGGCTGGAGCTCCCGATCCCAGCAAAGTGGTGGTTCGTGGCCCAGGTATCGAGCATGGCATCCTCGCCACATACCAGAGCCGATTCACAGTGGAGACGCGTGGCGCTGGAGCTGGTCAGTTGACCGTTCGAATCAGGGGACCCAAAGGTAACTGCAAATCCAAATCACAATCCATTCACTCATTTCTCTTGTTTCAAGGTGCGTTCCGAGTTGAGATGCAACGTGAAAGCCAGCGCGACAGGACCATCTTGTGTCGCTACGACCCAACAGAGGTTGGAGACTACATCCTGCATATCAAGTGGTCTGGGGAACACGTTCCTGGGAGTCCCTTCCGCGTGCAAATCTTTGATACCCAAGAGGAGCTGGAGCGCTTTTTGATCAACAACCCTCACCAGCGGAACAACGCACTACACCACAGAGCCTGGAACGAAGATCTGTAAAGGACACGGGGTGTTTTTGACACTTGGGGGCTGTGCGCTGAGACAAAGTGGAGAAGAGAGCAGGCTGCTCTTTCTATCTTTCTTCTTGGTGTTATTTATGCTTTATTGAGGACTTCCTAACACTTCCCGTTTCATATTTTTGTACAGTGTTACAATGTTATCTGCTTACAAAATGGTTTATATCCGCAGAACAAAGTGTTCAAATTGAAATTTCTTACTCTATTTGTAGTTATATGCTTTAAGTTTTGCTAATTTTTTTTCCAAATAAATATTATCATCGGGATGACTGGGAAATACAATTGCAGTTCAATCTAACAGTTACAAGTAACCCGCAAGATACCGCTTGTTATCAATACTTCATGAATTTCTCTTTCTTAAAAACTGGGCAAAGTGTCAATGTTTACATTTCGAAAATAAAGTAACCTCCATAAAAAAAAAAGTTTTTGTTATCCATTTACAGAAAATTCACTTTCATAATTAGATTTCATTAAAAATATTTATTGCACCACAAAAACATACTATGACGGCTGTTGTAAGTAACAATTTGTCAACTCCACAGCTTTATCCATCAAAAGTTCATTCGATTTCTGAGCAATCATTGACCACACCAAAAGTCCATCTAATTTTCCTTTTAGTTTTGGAGAAACAGCGTTTTTAACACTCTGAACACTGATTTCACTTTCCAGCACTTTTAACCAAGATTCACCATTAAAATCGTTTCCCTGCAAACAGACGGATTTATAATGACGTTAACCGAAGGACATCAAAGAAACCTTTAGCAAGACCGGATTGACCAGGACTCCCTGCAGCTGTCCAGTGTCGACTGAAGTGAACAGAAGAGCGAGCGGTCTTTGAACACTGCGCTCGGCGTGCAGCGTCGCTAGGTGCTTCAACACGTCCCGCATTTTCGTTTTGGTTTCAAGTTTAATCACGTCATTGCATTCAGACAGCCCGGTAGAAATTTCCTGTCGGAGAAATCCCACAATATGGGTGACTTCACACAGTACGAGGTCACTACCTCCAGCAAAAGCTTTGCTTTGCCCTGATTTGAAGTGCTCCGGATTCCTTTCCACTTTAAATGTTCAAATTTGGCATACAACTGATCCCTGACGACTTTAGGTAACGGCCGACCGTCAGAGAATGCCTAGACCAGACTTCAGATAAAATTCAACCAGACATTAAAGCAAACCTTTTCTATAAGATCCGATAGAGGGACATGCCAATCCTTCTGTTGATCGTTGTTCACAATCTCTTCTAAATGCTCCAAATCCTTTGTTAACTGCAGACCATTCTCTTCAGCCTTCAATAAACAAAATCAGACTCCATGAATCGTGATGACAGACACTGACTCTCTTTGCACTCGCTCCTGTGAGTGCTGTGACTTTCTTGGTTCCTTGTCCACTCCCGTGAAAATAGCTGATGACAAAGCCGCCAATGTCAGCCGTGTTCTGCACGTGTCTGTCGAAATGGAATAATTCCTTGTGCTTCAAGCATCACATGATCACTCACGTGCCTCCACAGAGCTCCAATGAGTAACGCTCGCTCGACTCATCAGCGTTGAGATCAAGCGGCCGGCCCACTGATATGACAGCCACTTGGTTTGGGTACACCTGCACCGCAGTCAATTCTGCACTCATCATTTGAATGGCAATCACGCACCTCTTGGTCCAACTTCACCAGATGAGGATGAGCTTCAATGTCCCTCAGGGCAACTGTTGACCTGTACACTTCAGAGTGTGCATTAATGCACTTGTTGACCTCATCTGATATCCGTTCAATCTCATCAGCACTGATCTGGGTCTGAATACAAGCAGCTCAAATCGTACTGGAGAAAAAGAAGCTGACCTTGAGTGACCTGAACTCAAACACCAAGCGCTCTGGGTTGACGCTGGAGCCCGCTTGCCAGACATCACAATCGAGCACCTTGCGCAGGGCAAAGTTCAGGAGGTGTGTGGCGGTGTGGTTGCACGCAGACTTGTGCCGCAAATCCTAACAGCACCAGAATAAAAAACCAATTTCACCACAAACCAAGAACACCTGATCAATATGCATGATGACACTCTCCCCGACCGAGAGGCTTCCTCTCAACAGTCTGCACGTGTGAAGAACAAAGACGCCGGTCTTCTGCACGTCAAGAACCTGCATCCTACAGCCCTAGAGCCAGAAAACGAACGGCGCCTGAGGCATCACTGGGCTGCTGGGATCACCCACCTGCACAGTGGTCATCTCTCCCTGGTCAGCAACCTGACCCCCTCCTTCCGAGTAGAAGGCAGAGCGGTCAAGTATAACACCAACAACTTCCCCTTCTTTGCCGCACTCAGCAAATTTACCATCGCAATTCAAAATGGCTGCTGTCTTAGCAAACTGACGCTCAAACGCTACAAAAGGAAAAAAAAGTCAAGACTTCAAATTGGACAATCAAATTGGACAATAAACTAACGGTGGTCAGAGTTGAATGTCGAGTACTTGAACGTGTCATCGGTTGGGGGTACGCCCCGCTGAAGCAAGTATTCCACCTCGTACTGATTGAGTGCCGGGCGTTCCTTCGCGAGTGACCTCACAGAAGTCTCCTTCACCTGATACACACAGAGATCAGCACGGTTGAAACAACGGGGGAACGACGCACTTGTTGAAGTCCATGGTTGTGGAAGGCGTCAACATCAAACTGCACTCCCATTGACTCAGCGCACAGCGACAGCAGATCAGCGTTGGTCGTTGACCCGTAGAAACCTTTCACGATACGCTCGGCTTCTTGCGCTACAGAGCAAACCAGAAGCATTTGACTTCACTCATGTGAAAAATATGGATGGCGCTCAGAACTCACTGGACAGTTGGTGCGGAACGCTTGACGCTTTAAGAGCTTTCTTCATTGACTTCTCAGTTTCCTTCATCTGTTCAGAGTAGCGTTGCTCTGTTGTTATAATAACATCCTGCATCTGAACAGAGGCGACAGATGATTAAAACTTTGAAAAAAAACTAATGCAACTCACCTGATGTGGCACAGCAACTAGCTCAGGAAAAGCTTCACCCTGTTAAGAACACAGAGAATAAAATTGACTAAGTTCTAAAACTCATCCTTACCAGTGAATCAACAACAACAGGGACCAGATCAGCCAGCAGACCTCTAGGGGCATTGAGTGCAAACCCATGCATGAACGCCCGGTACATTATGTGCCTCACACGAGCGCTGATCAAAGAGAAAAATCAGTCAGGATATTTGGATCCTCAATCTGCTTACTCTAATCCTTTGCGACCTGGAACAAGGCCGTCTCCCATGGCAACAGTCAGCATTCGGGAGTGATCGGCAATAATCCTGTACGCAGTGTCAATGCTGTGTTTGTCATCTGATCCAGTGGCGCCACCGTAAGGAGGACAGTCACAGACCTGCATCACATCTCGTTAGTTGAATCACAAGCAAACGCAAAAAAAGCAACCTGTTGGATGACTTCAAAGATAGGTCTGAAGAGATCTGTGTCGTAGTTGGATGAGACACCTTGCAGAACTGCCGCCAGCCTCTCTAAGCCCATGCCAGTGTCTACATGGCAAGCAGGCAGTGCACGTAAGGAGCCATCCAATTCACGATTGAACTGCATGAACACCAAGTTCCAGAGTTCTGTGATGCCAGGATCACCTGCCATCAAGCGTTCATGCAGATTAGCAGAAGCATCAAGGCCTCGATTCAGGTGAATCTCAGTGCAAGGCCCGCAAGGTCCGCAATCCCCCATATCCCAAAAATTGTCCTTCATTCCCAGTGGGAAGACTCGATTTCCTGGAACGCTGAATGAAGGAGGCTACATAAAGGATGCGGAGACAAGGAAAACAAACCCGATCGACAGCCATATTTCACGGCATTCTTCATCAGGCTCCAATCCCAGCTCAGTGTTTCCACCGAAATAAGTCACGAGAAGTTGATCTGCTGGGATCTTATAGACTTCGGTAAGCAGCTGCCATGCCATGACACAAGCCTCTCTCTGAGGTGAAATCAATGCTGTTTAGATGCACTAACGACCAGCTGTCATACCTTGAAATAATCGCCAAAAGACCACGAACCGAGCATCTCAAAGAAGGTGTGATGGGTGAGGTCTCTACCGACGTCCTTTAAGTCATTGTGCTTTCCACCAACACGAATGCACTTCTGGGAGTTAACCGCTCGTTTCAACTGTGCCATGTCGCTGCCAGGTTCAGTGGTGCCGAGGAAGATTGGCTTGAACTGGCGAATAAAAATGTTGATTGGGAGGTTGAAGATTACACTGGACGCTTACTTGATTCATGCCTGCATTGACGAAGTATGAGCCATCGTCCTTTGATGGAACGACCGATGAAGACGGAACAAAGACGTGGTCGTGAGAGCGGAAGAAATCCAAAAACTGAGATCGGATTTTCTTCGACGAAAGCCGACGACACTGAGAAAATAAGGTGTGATTCATAGCATTTTGATGCATTCTGGGTAACGTACAAATGTAGTGTGCTGTGGAGATAATCGGCTATGGCGCCATTGTGAAGTCAGTGATCGCAACATCTGTGAAAATATCAACACAATTGAAGATGGAATGAATCTCATTCGCAACTCAAGACATATGATCATCCATATTTGATTCTCATTTCTCAGAGTGATCTAAATGGCATTAAAAAAGCCTTTTTGGTGATCACTTTTCACACCATTCATTATTTATATATTTGTTTCACAGGCGCAAGTACATAACCTTTGTTGGAATCCTGAAATTATAAAATTCAAGTAAGCAGGGGTAGAGTGCTTAACCAGGAGACACAATTCAATTTGGGGGTCTGGCTTCAAGCCTCAACAAAACCCTCTCATTCTCAAAGCACTAACCACTGAGTCTCTGTTTAATGGAGGCTTATGCGTTTATGGTGGCTTTTCTTGAAGATAATCAAAACCCTGAACCCTCCTCCAAGATCATCAGATCGATTATAGTTCTAGGTGTCGCTTCCCAAGGAATTGTAACCGGCATTCTACAATAGATAATAGATTACATCATCCAGGAAATTAGCATTTTATACTATGAGAAAACCAAAACCGAACCAAAATGGGTTTCGAATAATCGAATCCGCCTCAATTAGTCAATAGCGTATTGAATAGGCAAGACTAAGTGAGTCAGCTGCCAGGTAGCACAGATAAATCGGACGAGCTATGCGGAAAGCGGGAAAAAAAACCTGTTATGTCACTTTTTTTCGGTGCGGATCCATTTTAAGGAGGTTTATGGTACTGGTTTCGGACGCAATTTGGTACCAGGCTCTACCTTACATGACTCTGCAGCGCCTGATACCTTCATAAATCTCATTACAAGCGTAGAATTCTAGAAATCGTGATTCGCAAACTGGGCTTGAATGCGTTTACCGTACAGCGGGACCCCTGGGTCTCCCTGTAGTATGTCAACTACTGTAGTCAGGAAATTTTCACGGATTGAAATTTTCGCGGTTATATGGCTCAGGCCCTTATTCGTGGCACCAATTATTCGTGGTCAAAGGTCAAATTATAAGATCGACCAGAAGGATTTCGCCGGCATCTAATTTTCGCGGTCGATCGTGACTGCGAATATAGCGAAAATTTGATGAGGCGCCAAAATTTCCTGTTCTACAGTACTATACTTAGTACACTAGCTGCCAGGTTTAGGTAGCCGTGCCACTCCTTTCGGCTGGCTCCTGCGTCACTTCGACGAGCTAAGGTTCAGGTAGCTGACATACTACAGCGAGACCTAACCTCGCCCGAGAATCTGTGCTAAGGTTTAGGTAGCTGACATACTACAGCGAGCCCAATGGGTCTACAGACCTCGCCCGAGAATCTGTGCTAAGGTTTAGGTTACTTTCTGTAGAGCGATAATAGGGAGTGTCATGCGATGAAAGCATTAAGCAAGGTCCCTTCGTGCCGAATAAGAACATTTCCTGCTTTACACAAACATCTGGTATTATGTAACGTACATTACTGCATTGCATTATTTATTCAATTTCATAAGAAACAGTCAAATGAAAAACAACATTCATATGATCTTCACATCTCCTTTCGAGTTTGATGGAAAAAGCATAACGCATCTCTTGCACTTACAGTGCGCTATGACGACAAACTAGAGCTGCGTGATCAGCATTTCGAAATACTATTACAGTCAGACTCCGTTAATCCGCCCTCCTCCGTCCACAAAGAAACAGGCGGATTAACGAAAAGGGCGGATTACATTATCAGACCACAAATAAATTAAAATTAGATACCGTACAAAAAAACCTCATATACCATATTGTGGCATGTACCATTAGGTTACAAGCAGGTCATAGAAGAAAAAAAAAAAACAAAAAACAATCAAATGAAGTTGGCAATGTAAAGAGTAAAGACAATAACTGAAGGATGGTCGTTGTAGGCTTTCATTTTATGCATGTGTACGTGGATCAGCTCTGACTCTCCAAGTTTCAATTCCACTTGCTTCTCCACTTGATTACATGATCTCCACTCACAATTCCCGTCATTTGTTCTGCTCCTGAACATTGCATAACTGAGCAACCAATTAATTTAAAAGTAATCCAGCCATACAAACATAAAGAATTGATACAGAAATGATACCCGCATTTGATCGGAGGGGCACCGTTTGTTGTTTGATTGACCTGACTTGAAAGAAATCATCAACAATTGATGTGTCGTGTCTTATGTTTGTTTACAGTACGATATTTTGATGGGCAGAGATTACATATGTAATTTATAATGGCAACTGTGTAGATTTCTTCCTAAGAATCATGGTCAGAAGCAGATTAATGAAAAGGGCGGATTACATGACACAATTAACATTACAAACGATTCGTCACTGGGATTTTAGGATGGATAACGAAAAGGGCAAATTAACGAGGTCTGATTGTATTGCGATTCGAATTTGGATAACGAAAAGGGCGGATTAACGGGGTCTGATTGTATTGCAATTCGAATTTGGAACTTTTCTTTGGATCCCTTTTTACCGATTTGCAAATAAAATAGAGGATGTTTATTGAAGTGCAAAGAGAACAGAAGCAAACAGGCTTTTAAATGATATGATAATTGACACACTCAGTCCAAATGAGTAAATGAGTTGATTATGAGAACAAAAAATACAGAAATAGAAACAAAATTAATAGAAATGTATAAAATTCATCAAAACAGATGCAGGAGTTTATCCCGCTTAACATAACATTAAAAAGGTTTTCCCGATCTGCAGTCTGTGCATAATAATTCAAAACAAACCTGTTTTGCAGCAGCTTTGAGGAGGGTAGTTGCGACTAACCGATGGATTTTTGGTTTCAACTGAGCCAATTTTGTTTCAACTGGCGGATAAGAAAAATTCCAATTTTTTGGCTGACTAGTCGGCTTTTCCCGGCTGGCTTAGGGGTATATTTTTAGTGAAAGTATTTCCTTGAACATATAGCTTCCGGTGGTGGCAGTTTATATCAGCGTCATCAGACAAATCATAAAAAAAAAATATATATATATATTTGGTATCATGACAGCAATACATTATTTCATTGCAGAAGTCAGGGAAACCGTTTGTGCATTGCTATTACATTGCACGATCATGACATTGTTTTTATTGCATTATATTATTTTGTTAACGGTTAGAAAATAATTTAAGCATCACTTTGTGGAGAAAAAAAAAAAGGTATGAGCATGGATATAAAGTTACTAAGGACTGTTAAGCATTGTGCAGGGTTGTATTTCCAAGATATCTCTGTTTATGTCTCTCTTCTCCCAATGATTAAGTCTCTTAGTTTCACAGCTTTTTATCTGCTATGTGTGGAGTGCAAATTTCTGTTTCACAATGTCCTTTGCAAGAAAGTTCCAGCTGCCGTCGGGATGGTAAAGGCTTTTAGGGTCTATTGGTTTACCAGTTTTCTATTTACTGGTTTTCAATTCTCTGTTGGGCAGAACCTTGGGAATTCGACATTCTCCCATCCTAGTAACATAGCCAGCCACTTTTGCACTTTGTCCATGCAAGGGCTTTGAAGTGAAGCAGGCTGTTTTGCCATGTAATTTGTATGAGGTTAAGGATAATCTTTTGTTGATGCTTAATGGATTTTTGATTTTCTGGGTTAGGATCTGGGTTTTCTTCAGGCTGATGGTGAATCCAAACTCTTTGCATGAAGCGAATAAAATGTCAACAAGAATTTGGATGCGTTTTCTAAATGGACAGGTCTAGGCAGCGTAGCAATTTGCGTATGATGATTTGGTAAGTGAGGGTCTTAGCTCATAGTCTACAGACATTAACCATATTTCATTCTGCTCTCCATGAAAATTTAACAATTTAATGAGTGATTATGAGTTTACATAAAAGCAGATTTGGCATCTCCAACTTCACTACACATCTTTATCAATCTCATATCCCAATGTTTAGGAATTTAGGATGATTGTCTCAGGTGTATGTGATACTTATCGGCATAGGAATTAAAAAAAAAATCTTGGGATCAATCAATAATTTCGACTTCTTTCGTCGTTGATTCCAAGAAGTCTGAGTCGATTCTCCAACCCTATTGTGGCACCCTCAGTACCCTAGCTGAGGCCTGTGTGAAAGGAAATAGGACCAGTCAGCCGAAGCATCATTTGCAGTAGGAGCACTCCTGAGGATCTGAGGAGGGTGTCAATTTGCCTGCTCATGACTGAGGCCCTTTTCAGGCCAACTCATGGCCCTCCTGAGCTGACAAGCGCTGTAGAGAATAGTGAAACTTTTGTCAGTTTCTCAACAAAGCCTGCAGAACCTGGAGGATACTTTTGCCAGCCACCAAAGATGTTGTTGTATTCTTAGATGGATTGTAAGAAGTGTAGTTTATTCGTAGTTTGGTAGTGTAGCAAAGCACAATGGATTAAAGGAAAAGTCCAAGTAACAACTAATGATCATTGGAGACTCGTGTATATATACAGAATTGATTTCTTCTAGAACATTCCAGGGAGTAATGCAAAAATACAATAAAACCTATGCTAGCAACTACCTATATAACTCTCTTTAACTGTCTGGTGGTATACTGCCATGATAATTGGTTTAGCTTAGTGCAATATAATCAATCCAATGCACATACCAAGTATACTGGGCTGAGCCCAGCTGATCTCTTATAGAGCCATAAATATGTCAACCTCTGTCAACATGCAGATTGAGTCAGACCATCTGGCTGGCAAATTCGGTGGTTCTGCACAGCCTATATGCTGTAGTATTAAAAATCCTTATAATTGTGGGATTGCATTAGTTTTCATCATACATTAAATGATAGTGTTAAGTCATGACAAGTAGAAATGCATATTTAGCTCATTGGTTGCACAATTCTGCTATAAATCATAAATTGAAGCATATACTATAGTTTAGCATCTTGAACTAATATTGCTGCGATTACGTTCATGTTTTCTTGATCAAGGTTAATCAATTGCTTAATTAGAAATTTTCCTTGGTCACATCTCTGATTGATTCTTGTTTTTTCTTTGCACGCACTGGTTTTATGGAATGCCCTACACCTTAAAATTCGTATTTTTATTAAAAAACTTTCAGGATACATTTGTATTTCGCAACCAGCTTCGCTTCTATGTTGTTTACACTTGAAATTGAAAATTTTAAGTCATTTTTAATACCAGCTTAAAACTCGTTTAACCTGATAATATAATTTGTATGCTGTAATGCACATTTGAATGTTTTATTCTTAGTAAAAATGAGCTTTATAAGTGCAGTAAATGAAATTAATGAAATATATTATCGATCAGCATACAATAATTGTATCAATTACACAATTATTATTATTGTGTGGTCCACAAAACAAACAATTAAAAAACAACAAGTATTTAGCTTAAACCCTCTCCTCCCCTCTTGACTCTGCTATATGTGAGGGTCCACGGCAAAACAGGTCACATGGGATAAAATTATTGAGTTTGAGGCACCAGCGGATAGCTGACACTTTCCTGAGTATTTTGGTGCAAAAGTCATGCAGATATCAGTAGGAATAGCTAACTTACAATATGGATAGGCAGCCATGTCCATTTTCATGGTGGCCATCTCTTCAGGTGTGAACAGCTTGCTGCCAGGACCATTTCCGAAGTGCTGGCAACTGCATCTGGAGAAAAGAATTGTTTATAAGTCTGGTACGCAACTGAATCAAACTAACTAAGCATCCCAGTAAGAATAAAATGCACATCTGTGGGTTGATTGCAATTTACTGGTGCCGGTCATAATTACTACTATTACTACTACAACTAACAATGATAATAATCAGGTTCGAGACCCGATCAGGCCACGGGTGTTATGATTGTGAATTATAATTGTAATTCTTTGGTGACTCTGCAGTGCTGCCCAACTGCGTAACAAGGCCGGGCGCTGTGTACTACTGTCTATGGTGGTATGCAGGATAAAGAACCCTTGGGATTTATCGATAAGAGTAGGGGGAAACCCCGGTCCCGGGCCTTCTGTTCTGGCGCTCGTATCATCCGTTCGGATTGGGTGGAGCTGTAAAACCCCATTACTCATTCTCAATGATAATAATAATATTATTATTAATAGTCATATTAATAATAATTATGTGTTGCTCGAGTAATAATTATAATAGTCATTAATTCATTGCCATAATAATTATTAATATAATAGGCTTTTTAATAGTAGTAATAATAATGAAAATATTTTATGTTGCTCGTGTTTTAAACTATGCAAATGTGTTCCCAAGTGAGTTTAAAACAGCATGCATGCAGGTGAAAAGATATACTATACTCAAGTATACAACTGACAACACAGTGAGTGCACTAAGTTCATCTTCATCATTCATGACTTACATCAAAACATCATTTAACATGATGATCGAGACTTTCAGATTTGTTCAGTTTAAGTATAATTGAGAGAAATTACACTGTAACAAAGGCTTACCTGAATTGCCGGGCTATCAGTCGTAGCAAGCAGTTTGATCCATCTGCACTGAAGATGATTTCTATCTTCAGTGCTGACAGTCCCTTCCATAATGATAATCCATGTTTTTATTTTAACTCCTTGTGGCTTGTGACAACAACTCGAGTGTTGTCACCGCCGAGGGCCTTAGAAGTTCTAAATCTGGTCCCTTGTCGTTATCTTCATTAATCCAGTATTCGTCCATCAAATCAAACACTTTTTTTGTGATTTTCAGTTGAAGAATTGAAAACCCCACTAGTTTGTCTTGCATCTCGAGAGAAATGAGTCGAGTCATGGGTTCACAACCCCGGGCTTAACCAATCAGTATGCAAGCTGGTTCATTTACATATATTTTAGGTCAAACTACACATCATAGTCATGACATAGTTGGTCCTATTTTAAGCTTTTGGCTTATTTCATTTTACTTAATACGTGACGTCGGACTGCTTTATAAGAGAGTTCCCTTGCAGATCTTCTCGTTGATATAAAATATGGCGGGTTTCCCCGGAAAACTACTGGCGATCCGGGGGGGGGGTCAAAAACCGTGATAATCGGCCATTGGTTCTGACTTTTTTCTATAATGCCTTGAGGGTGCTGTTGGAAAATATCTTATTTGAGTCACTTAGAACGTTAAGTCATGCCTAAAACTTCGGGATATGGTGCATGGATGATTTTTGAAGACTCTGAGCCCAAAACCTAAAAACCGCTTATAATTACCCCACATGGTCCCAGATAGCATTCAGGTGTCGGTTATATGCCATTTACCCATCATCATTGCCACAGAAATATTGCTTCTTGCCACTGTTGTTCTTCTGCCACTTTTGTGGCGAGAATTATACACCTAAGAAAATGTCTTTGCCACGTAGGTGAAACTTCTCTGACAAGAAAGGAATTAAAATTATCACGTGCCACAATCATGCACTTTTTCATTCACATATCTGGCGACTTATCTGAAAGCATTCAACCAATTAAGCCGCTGAGCAAATGCAAATAGTGTGTGTTTGTTCCAGCCCAGCCACATGGGCACTGGCAATTAAAGGCCAAACGTTATAATGTATGCATGAAGCCTGAATATTCACGATTACTTATTTGAATGTTACATCATTCTGTTCTTAGCGTCCGTTGGGGGCAGACATACAAAATTATATCCACGCATTTCAAATTTCAACTACATGCATCTTCAACGATTCTTCAGCTGTCTTCATCACTTTTTACCGGGGAGCTATTCTTTATATGATTGCATCGTTCATCATGTATACACATGTATATCACATTCATGTGGTGTTGTGCTCTTAATTGCTAATACAAATGGCATCATTTGTAAAATACGATTGATACGCTCCACACATTTGTAACAATTGATTAAGTTATACTTTGTTCGCAGTTTCACGGTTGAGATTTAAACATTCCTTGTGTTCGAATTTCATCTATATGCATCCATTTTTCATGATTATTATAATTGTATATAACTATTGGGTTCTTGTAATTGATTACCCAGTTGTCATGTAAGAAGATCGGTAATCATCGGAAGATAACTAGCTCTGTTACTTACTACTCTGATCCTGGATCCGGAATGATCTCAATCAATTGTCAACTAATATTGTCAAATTTAATGTTTCCTTAATTTGAATAGGCCCAGTAGGAGGTTAAGAGCCCACGAGGCAGCAACACGCGGTCGGCGCCTGTCGTTTATAGCGCGCAGTTGTCGATTATGTAATTATTCTGCATTCACCCGTAATTACTCTATCTTGCGCTGATTCACGAACCGGCAAGCTTTGTTCTTTTATCTGATTTCGTAATCCCTCTGATGTCAAAATTAATTAGTTGTCACACAATTCGTAGTTCTTAAGAAAGTTGAGAGGCGTAATAAAGTAGGTTTAATCAACTGAACAGCAAACAGACGCGACGGGACACTTAGTTGAATACACAGCGCACACAGCACCTGACTGAGTCGCGTGTACGCATGCATGCTTTCGTATACAGCTGTACATGTATGATGCACGCATGCTATTGTCTAGGCATGCATGTGCGGAGATAAGATTGAGGCATTTAAGATCATAAAAGGCCTAGAGTGTGTGAACCCCAGTCACTTCTTTAACCTGGCCGGAGCGAACAACCGTACCAGAGGACATGCCCTGAAACTGAGGAAAAGGCACTCCAGGCTGGACTCAAGAAAGTTCTTCTTCTCAAACAGAGCAGTTGATAGCTTTAATGCTTTACCGCCCCGCGCAGCGCTATGCAACACTGTATTAAATTTTAAGAAGACGATTACCTTCGGAGAGAGGGCCAGCGATAGGCTATAAGCCTGTGCCCTTTTGAACCATGGCTTGTCCACGGTTCAGGTAAATTCAGGTAAATGTTAATAATTATGATTTTGTTTTTCTTTCAGTCGCTATTTGTTCAAAAGTCAATTCATCCTCAACCAGTTTTGACGAAGTGGGACATTGCAGTCGAAGAAGCAGCGTTTTAAGAAGTCCATAGACTCAGGAGGTTACACAAGCGAGGGCTTTTTGACATGACGCATGTTATTGTGTAATTCTCTTCTTTGTTAGAGAGAGAAATCATTTATTTAACAACAACATACATCAATGTGAATTTAAACGGGGAGAAAAAAAAAAATATATATATATATATATATATATATATATATATATATATACATATTTTTTTTTTCTTCCGGGTGCAGACTAATGGTAGTAATGATGATGATGATAGTATGATGATGCAGGGAGACCAGGCTAAGGCACAACAATTGTCCGTTTTCGCGCTGGCCACCCCGGGGGATGATGAAATGATAATGATATTCATGATGATAATGATATGAGACGAGCATGAGAGGGAGAGAGTTAGGTTATTTCCTTTCATCTGCTGTTAATAACAATAAAGTAGTAAGAAAAATAACGATTACGATTTTATAATATTTTTTTAATCTGGTGTAGTAATTCCTTAAACAAACAATAGAAAGTTGCCATCTGAGTGCAGGATATGTATCAATTTAGAGCAGGAAGATGTCAACGTTTCACTACCAAACTTTCTTTCTCACTCGCACAGAGTACCTGCCAATGCTGACCGCCCTAGGTATATACCATCTTCACTGAGTACTCCATACAGCTGTGACTCTGTGATTTTATATAGGGATGAACGATACAACAGAACAGTTGCTCAATTTGTGGCTCAGACGAGCATGAGACGAGCATGAGAGGGAGAGAGTTAGGTTATTTCCTTTCATCTGCTGTTAATAACAATAAAGTAGTAAGAAAAATAACGATTACGATTTTATAATATTTTTTTAATCTGGTGTAGTAATTCCTTAAACAAACAATAGAAAGTTGCCATCTGAGTGCAGGATATGTATCAATTTCTGTCATTCAGACCTGCATTCATGGTCTTATCTCTTGAGTAAACAATCACCTAATGACTTCAAAGGAACCCAATCTCCTAATTCCTTATGTAAACAGTTGAAAAATTGCCACATATGTGCCCATTTGTGCCACATATGTGCCCGTTTGTGCCATTTCATTTTTGTTACTGCCGACCGTTTTGGTTAATCCCCTAAATAAACTGCCACACTTGTATCGTTTTTTGCCACATCTGTGTTTACATCTGCAATCTATTATTTATTTGTTTAAAGTGATGGCTATGTGATGGGCATTTTTGTACAATTGTGGCGGCTTTTTATTTCACTTATGTGGCAAATTGTGCCACGAAATAGGTATCACGACACTTGAATGCTATCTGGGATGTTTTTCGCTCATAGCTCGCTTTCGCAATTTGCGACTTGTGACCGGTTTTGCCGTAGACGCTCATATATTTTCATCTTTTGATAACTGTTGATTGCTAAATCGGAATAATTCTGATTAATTTTTATTACTGTCGGTGTTTTCGGACAAAGTTATCAGATGATACGTTTTTCTTCTTTGCCAGCCCTAGTCATATCTTTTCACGCATGCGCATGGAGGGTTTTGGAATTCAACTTCCGGAATGGCTTTATGTGTTTTGCCCCTCAGATAAATTTTAAAATAAAAACTCTAGAGGTATTTATCCTTCCTATTCGTCTGATTCAATGACTGCCTTCAAATGAATATGAATAAATTGGGTTCTAATGAAAACAGCGCCATTGCTTTTCATTGGTAGTCTCGGTTTGTTCACGATGATGATTCGCACTTAGTTATTGACGTTCCAAGCTACTGCCTAGCTAGCTGACATACTACAGCGAGCCCAATGAGGTATACAGACCTCGCCCGAGAATCTGTGCTACTGCCTAGCCTACTGCCTAGTCTCGTTCTAGCACAGATAAATCAGGCGAGGTCTGTGGGGCCCCTGGGTCTCGTTCTAGTATGTCAGCTAGTCTCGTTCCAAGACTGAAGACTCTATATTGGTACTTCATCCCCACAGATTATGGCTACATAATCATGAGAATGCAGCTATCACTGACTGAGCGACTGACTCACTGTGACTGACTCAGTAGACGCTACGGCTAAGACGGTAATCACTAAGTCAGTGAGTACATCAGTGACTGGGTCTAGCCACTGCAGCGACTGCTAATTTAGCACAGATTGAGATATATCGGATGAGGTCTACGACTCTACGCACCCCTCGGTCTGGCTGTAGTATGTCAGCTACTGCTAATTCAACTTTTGAACTTTATACTTTAGCTGACATACTTTTATGGTGATACAGAGGGACGCCATAATTTAATTATGTCTTGAGGTATATACACCTCATCTGATTTATCTTGAGCCTAAACTAAAACTGCCATCAACTAACTTTCAATTGGATGCTTAGTTGACTTAACTTTTGAGCACTGAAGCACCCTTTGTTGTTTTCCAGCGGGTAGTTAGCGGGTCATGATTCTCAGGAAAAGATTCTTAGTTCTACATTGAATACTTACTTCTGTGGCGTGTACTGAGTATACCCTATTCATAGACAGTGTAAATTTAAGCCTAAGATTCAGTCGGGAGGGAGAATAATTTTTTTTCGTAATGGCTTACTTTTCTGGGGCTACCTTTGACTGCAGAAATTGAGTCCATCCAAAGACTCAGTAGAAAGTAAGGCAATTAATGATGGATCATTCGTGGAGAAGTCAACTTAGTGGCGTGATTTCTATGAGTGCTTTATGATGTATGCCTGTGAAAGTAAGAAGGCCATCATTATTATAAGTGGATATTTCATCCGGATAAGTGAACTATTTTCTGCTGAGCACTGCAAGAAGCAGAATTATAATTTCACACTTTTTCATATTCGAGTCATTTCACGGAATCCGTTTTTCCCCGTCAAGGATTTAAAATTCATCTTGCAGTGATGGCATATACGTTCTGCATAAAATAGCCCTAATGCTAACCTGGTAATTTGGCAAAATGACTCATATTGCCAAATTGCCACTCAATCTGCCAAATTTCCATATTAGTAATAATTTATTCATTTATAAAGAGCAAAATGTACACTTAAAGTTTGTATGCACTTAGAATACGAATTTAACCATTTACGCGATGTAACAATGGCGATGCATAAAAGATATATAAATTATTAATAGACCATCTACTAACTTCTACTGTTTTCTAATTTAGCTGTAAGCTCTTAAAATATAATATTGCTTAAATAATGTGCTCCAGTCAACCTCTAGCAATAAGTGATTGGAGCCTGAGATATTATATAAATATCATCTAGAAATATGTCTAATCATGGCAACTGAATTAACGAATTCCTAGATTTCTAGAACTGGGACAACTGAGAAATCTCGCGCCAGCAAGTCACAGCTTTTGAAAATGTGGTTATATGACCCAACTGGTTTTTCTATGCTGCTCTGAGGATGGATTTTTTTCTTTTTTCACCTGGACGATGCAAGCCATTTTTGAAGATTTCATTTCATTATCTTCTCTGCCAAGACACCATCTACTTTTTTTTCTTCCAAGCTATTGATGACATGGAGTTTCCTTGGAGTTTTGTGTGTTCGAACCCTGACGTTTTCAGCAATGACCACCACATTCTGAAATGATTATTTTAGATGAATCGCTGGTGAATAAGTCTGAAGAGCCTGAGTCCTTCAGATGTATTTTAAGTTTTTGTGTTCGTCTGATTAAAATGTTGAATTACTCTATGTTATGGGCGCATTATGGGCGCATAGTGGAGATGGTCTGGATCACCCAATCTTAAGCTCTGGGTTTCGTATATACGCCAAAGCTGTGACCTAGCCAATTTCAATCAAATTCTCCACTGTCATCAATCTTCATAAAAAATCATGTTGAAATATTATTTTCAAAAGATAATAAACTCAACTGGTTTATTCCATTTTAATTTACTCAACCTCTGCACTCCTCATTAAGCTCTGGTTGTTGCACACTAACTTGTGCGCACATCACAGAATTTCTGGGAGGTGGGGGAATAGAAAATTTGGATAATTGTCAACTTTTTTTCTCATGCTATTATGCTATTTGGCCTCAATTTGGCAAACATTGAGCGGTTATTTGTAGAAACAGAATTAAAACTTTTGCCAGCTATAATTCAAGTTCTTAAATTTCTATGATCTGAACTGAATCCCCGATGAAATAATTTTATCTCAAAATTCAGTTCATATTGCAGTTTGAGAGCCGCTGTAAAACCCAAACATGTTTATTTAGTAAGTAGAGATTGGCAGATGAGCTTGATTACAAGCTTATATCGAGCTAATGTTCAACATAAACTTAGAACAACTCCCAAAAGTTATCTGAGATATTGCAGAGTTGTGAGTCTTAAAACAGCACTACGTTACCATTTTGTCTTGAGAAACAAAGTTTTGATGTAATAATTATATTTTAATCGGATTCGTTTGTCTTTTTGAAGTGCAGGACGCATATGTGTTTGTTTATTTTCCAGCGTGATGGATCAGCGTCTTGTAGACCAGAGCATCGCCTATCATGGCCCTGCTCTGCTGGATGCTTTAGAGCAGGAAGATGTCAACGTTTCACTACCAAACTTTCTTTCTTACTCGCACAGAGTACCTGCCAATGCTGACCGCCCTAGGTATATACCATTTTCACTGAGTACTCCATACAGCTGTGACTCTGTGATTTTATATAGGGATGAACGATACAACAGAACAGTTGCTCAATTTGTGGCTCAGAAAGCTGATCTTTTGTTCTCCCGATCAGAGCAGCCTAAAAACTTCTTCTATGATCCCCATCTGCAAGAAAGCGGTATGTGACATCTGTTTATGTTCACATGTGGCTGAGACATTTCTTGGTCTCTTTATAGACCTCTACGCTGTGCTGCCTCCTCTTGAAGCCTTCATGGACGTCCCCTTTGGAGAGAAACGACACCATTTCTTCCAGGTATGCAGAGGACTACTTGCACTTGCCTTCATGTAATAAATTTTATTTATTCACAGAGTATAGATCGTGGACACATAGTGTTTGGTCAAGTGCTGGCCATCCAAGAAAGTGGGCTAATCATAGCTATTCTTGCTGTTGAATACGGTCCAATTCGAGAGCTAGATCAACTCAAAGTCGTGGTACGCTTGTGTTTACACTGATGCCTTTGTATCAGCATTGTTCCTCCACAGGCATTTTGTCCTGTTAGAGAGACGCCACTGCTCAGCCACCAAGACATTGCAGACTCCTATCAAATAAAGGATTTTCTTAGAGGTTGTTCCCTTTTTAGATTCAATTTATTTCACTTTAACCTAGGTTTTTTATAACGATTGCTGCTTCTTCTCTCTCAGGTGTGATAACAGATGTTGCAGTTGATGATGAAAGGATTCTGATTTCCTTGCTGCCTAGATCTCTGCCTAGAGAGATGACACATGTTAAAATGGTGATTGGAATACTTTTCCTGATTATTTAGGTTTTTTTTATATCCTGGGCCTTTCAGGTAGCGTATTATTTTTCAGTTTTTTCTCAAATTTTTGTTTTGCATAAAATGCTTTCATAGCTTGTATTCACAAATGTTTCTTTTTTCTTCAGGGTCTTGTCACAGATGATGAGATCCCACTGCATTTCAGGTAGCCATGAATTCTATTTTACACATGAAACCATGAGATTTTTGACTTCTAGTCTTCCTATTCTGGCATGAGCTTTTTATGTTATGGAGTGATAATCATAAATCTCTGCTCTAATCCTAATGCTCTGTAATGTCATATCCAATGATCAGTGTTCATTCTAGGCACTTTTAGAAGGGCGCCGCGCCCTGCCCCCGGCTGGAGGCGCCCTGCCCTTTTACATGGCGCCCTGCCCTCACGTTGAGCGCCCTTCCCTAAACATCGTTATCCCTGCCGCCTATCATAAGCGTGGTGGGCATGTGTATAGCATTCCCGTTGTAATTCTGTTAAAGATGAAAGATAAGCGATATCCTTTATCTCCGATGGCTTGAATGTTTGTCTTAAGCCGCCCCGGCACGCGGTCACCGAATCGCTTAACACGAGTCGATTTCACAGAAAACAGGAGCCCGACTTGTCATCACGCACGGGAGCGGGGGGTTCTGGGTTTGATCACTCCGTCACAGCATTGAAAATAATTACTTGTTCATGCACTTAATTGATAACAACAGCATATTTTGTTTACCTGACGGTAGCGCTCCTTTCACGCCGCCGTGTCAGTTCGGACTCCATTTTGTTTAACCGACGACGGCGCTCCTTTCATGTCGCCGTCTCAATCCGGACTCGCAGCTCCTAACTGACACGCATTAGTTTACTTTGGAATTATACAAACGTATAAGACTGTTTCCAACATGCCGATATGGTAAGTTAGTTCTGGATCATTCGAGCTCAGCGCATCGTCTTTGACGCTTTTCCAAGAATTTTCTACAGAATACAACAAGTAAAACTAATCGATAGTCATCATCCGCATCACTATGCCGACTCGCGATCGCAAGAAAAAGGAACTGAAAAAAGCAGCGAAGCATTGCTTAACTTTGCATGCAGTTTTTGCGGCGGCCAAATCACAAGATGACCGGTAAGTGTTGATGAA
>KB299806.1:258052-285328 GCA_000328365.1 Capitella teleta
TTTCTTAGAATTTGACCTTCCTCATATTCAGCCTTGCAACAGATTCTAGAGCTGGTTGCTTTAGGTGTGCAATGAACTAACTGAATAAATTATGATGTTGAACATTGACACTTAAGTGCTGTTTCCAAGTGGAAAGTTGAAAGGATTTTTAATTTAGTTACCCTGCTAATGTGATAAGTAACTAAGTTGCCTAAAAATGAATCATAAATATAAATATTAAAGCATTAAACAAAACAAATGAAGCACTTGTGATAATTACTTGTGATGACATCTATTAAAACTGATCTGACAACCAGTACGTATCATCGCTGAGATGATATGTGGTTGGAGGATGTTATTCCAGAACCCAACTGATGTTTTTTCTCTCTCTCCTTTCAATTTCATACTCTGCATCATCAACACTTTCAAAATGATGAAACTAAATCTGTGCTGTGATGATGGAAAAAAATCAATCTTTGTTACAATGGTGGAAAACAAATCTTTCAAATTGGAATCATCCTGATCATGATGTGATTGACTCCTTTCATTGGTAAAATATGATAAATTTACAACTGGGCTGCATCTGGTGGGTACATGCTGTTATACATTGATTCGATTAATTTACATTATTTCACATTGTTCTTTATGTAATTCTATTACTTCTATATTCTTAGAAATCAGAAGTTATTAATATTGATGCAGAGGAGAAATCTCCACGGCGCAGGAGGTTAAGCTCTGGTGCCAACCAAGACAGTGGTGCAATTCGGAAATCAACTGATACTTTACGACGTATCATTGCTGAAGAAGAGAAATCAAAGTGAGTTTATTTCTTTTGCTGTATACAGTATTTTAATGATATGATATTTCTTAATTTTTATTTTTCATCAGGAAATCTAAGAAGAGCCATAGGAGGCATTCCAGTCGCTCTCCTGACAGGAGAAGATCAAGGAGCCGGTCACCCAGAAGATCCAAACACAAGAAATCCTATTCACGCTCCCCTAAACTTTCACATCGATCCAAGAGTTCCTCTCGGAGATCTAGGTCTCCTTCCCCTAAAGTTCCCCGTAAATCGAGTACTCCAGATAGGTCTAAGGCTGGTGTTGAGGGTACTGCGGCTTGTTCTACTTCAACTTCACTGAAAGGTGTGCCAGAGCAGTATCTTAAGATTGCTGAGGATGCTGGTCTAAGCCGTGAGGAACTGGAGGATTTCTTGAAGAAGATAGATGTCCCTACTGGTCCTGATGGTTGCACTTTCTTAGGATTAGATGGGGCAGAGGAAACTGCTGATAAGGATAAAAATGCCAAGGAGTCAGACGTCAAGAAGGCAGCACCCCAGCCTCCGTCTCATCAAGGAGAGAAGAAGTTTTCAGAGGCGTCTTTGCCGCCCAAGTTGAAGGAAGAAAGTGTCAAAAGTATTCCGGAATTTGTCTTGCCATCGAAAGAGGATTTGATGAAACCTGAAATCCTTGCTCAGCTGATGAAGAATCTTCCTGAAGAAGGCTATAATCAATTGGCCAAAGTCTTTGAGTCAATGAAGGGTGAGAAGGAAACTTCCAAGGGAGCTAAGAAGGCATCCTCATCAGCTCGCAAATTGAGCCAATCACCAGAGAGAGGAAGGAGAACCGAAATCAAGAAGGGCACTAATAAGAGCAAAGGACGGTCTCGTGGGCGTTCACCCACTGCGAAGAAATCTGTTGGCAAGAAGACAACATCCAAGGGAAGAAGGCATTACTCCAGCTCCAGTAGCAGCAGTAGTAGCAGCAGCAGTAGCAGTTCTAGCAGTGGTAGTAGTTCTAGCAGCAGTAGTTCATCTGACTCAGACTCCTCTCCGAGGAGGCGAAAAGGAAGCTCAAATAGGAAGGTAGTTAGCAAAAAGTCTTACAAGTCTTCAAAACCAGTGAGTGCTGATGTGAGGAAGATCACTGTGTCTGCCAAGAAGGCTGATCCTAAAAGTGCTGAGAAGCTTCGAAAATCTGATCATCTGACCATTACCACTGATTCATCAGGTTCACGCAATATCTCATCTGCCGAAGTGTTAAAACAAACTGGATTTGGCCGAATCACTCCCTTGGAGATGAAAGTACAGCCTGATGCTAAAGTTCAAGTCGTCGCACCTACCCCACAACCTCCTCCAGTTTCTGAGACTAGGGTTGTCACAGCATCGAAAGATGCTGATAAATCAGCTCAAAAAGATTCATCATCTCTTCAATCAGCCCGTGGTAGAGGGTTCCTGCCAGGTTTCATTCCTCGTGGCCTTAGAAACCCCAGTAATCGTGGTGGTCGTGGTGGGCGTGGATTTGATGGACGTGGGCGTGGATTTGACGGCGCACGTGGTCGTGGGTTTGATGGCTCACGCGGACGTGGTGGATATGAAGGTGGACGTGGTCGTGGATTTGAAGGTGGTCCGGGTTCATATAGTCCTTATGATTCTGGTAGTGGAAGAGGGTTTGATTTCCGTGGTAGGGGTGGTGCAGCTGGGCCAGGTTCCCATTTCCGTGGCCGTGGTAGAGGAAATGTACCATCTTTCATAAGAGATCGTTCTCGTGAGAGAAGTAGATCCAGAGATAGACATAGTAAGCCGTCTAGATCACGTTACGAGAGGTCCAGCAGCTCCAGTAGTTACTCTCGATCAAGAAGTAGGTCCAGAGGTCGCTACCACAGCCGTTCCAGAAGTGTCAGCCCATTGCGTGTTAAAAAATCATCTAAAAGGGTTTCGAGATTTGATAAATCAAGAAGCCGCTCCCCTCCTAAAAAAAGTTCAAATGGTAGTACTGCTGCGTCTAAAACTCCGAAAGCAAAAGATTCTAAGAAAGAAGATCCTAAAGAATCACTTGATGAAATGATCGTCTTTTTCAACGATTTGAAGAATCGAAAGACCCCTAAAAAGTGATTGATCTCTCTCGTAGCCGTTACATTATTGTACTACTTTTTTTTTTCTCACTGTAAGCTTGGAAAACATTTCCATTGTAAGCTTGGAACAAATTTCCAACCAATTTTTATTTTATTTTTATTTTATTTTTTTATTTTATTTTTTTTTTTGTCTGACATTTTGTTGTATTTCTTTGTGCTCTGTGTATGCATGGATCTGGCTGAGGTCATGTTCAATAAAGGATTGCATTTTGTATCTTACACCACTTTCTTGGTTCGCTTAATTTTTTCAGCCTGAAACCTCGTGACGTGCGACAACATTTTTGTTTAAATATCTAGTGGCAATTAATCCAGATAAAATGTATGTACCGGTACGTGAAATTGAGTTTTTACTCATGCATTTACCATTCTGTCATCAGTTTAGTAATTCAGCAACCGTGGAGTATAGAAAATAGGCCTAGCTACCTATTGCCTGCACAATTACTGGTTAGTATATATTGCACAAGATTATGGTATGATTGCATCATTCCATATTGTATTATTGTATGATTGGTGTCTCTTAAATAATTTTAATAATTAGGGGCCTCTGCAGTGTTAATTGCCTCATTCATCTGTGTGAAGGCTGGGCCTATCCATTGGCTGCTGATTGTACCAGTGGAAGTTTATTGAATTATGGGTGCGGTAAAGAATTTAATAGATATGTATACATGTACTGTCGTAATTTGACTATTAAGTGCTCGAGTGGTATGTGTCGAATGAACAGATCCTCACACAATTGATTTCTGCGGTTTGTCGCTGTATTAACAATTTGTGAACTTCCTACGGTTTAGAATGGTTTAAAGGCTTGCACACAGAGGGATATAGGCCCAATTATCTTGTAATGCTGATGAGTTAGACTTATCTCCTCGGTCAGCATATTGGGCAGGTGTTACACAATGTTCTAGGCCTATTTCCTAAAATTCAATCGTCTGTGATTTCGCCATTGCCTGTGATTCAATCCAAATTCATGCGACTTCATCTGTGCTGCATGATGTTATCTGAAATGGTTGTCCTCTGCTCAGGAAAATTTACTCTTATTGCCACGCATTCCTTCTCTCGATCGAATCTCCAATTGCTCTTCGTGTAATCTGGATCATGATTTTCTGGCCCTTATTCTGGGCTATAGCTGGCTAACATGGTCTCCAATTATGGCCTAATTTCACAAATTGTCGAAAAGGTCCACTGGGGATTAGGATTGTTCACACCCCATTGAAAGCTAGGTATAATCATAAAACAATGCACTAAAGTATGTTTTATTCGGTTATTCAAATGACTGGGCATATATTTAACATTTCATGCCTGTATTTATTTCGACAAATGCGGCTTAAACAAAACCGACAGCTGTCATATATTGAAATATCGCATGTCCAATCAATGTGATAACCACATCCCTACCCGCGTACGTGTTTTATCGCTCTCGATCGACTAGCTGTTCTGTCCCGACCGTTAATTTATCATCTAGATATAAATCCATCTAGGTAAAACTGTACACGATCTTTTGTTTTGTTTAATCGATAATGATTCCGGTTATAATTATCTTTTAATATTAGCATATACTGACATTTAGCTATTTCTATTATTGGTGCTAAATATAGTATATACACAATTATGCACGCTGCATCAATTTCATCATCATCATATATACATGTACATGTATTCTTTTTCCCTCCAGGCATCGATCTAAGCAGGGGTGGTGCAGAGCCTCAGCTGTGTGTAACTGTGCGTGACTCCTCCACGCACACATTGGTGGGTGAACTCCGAGCTTCAACTTGCCTGCGTGACTTACTCCAGCATGGCGGATCCGATGAATGCAACCGAATCTGCGGTGCCTTTTTATCTGGCACCGCTGTTCACGGAAGAATGCTACCAGAAGATTGTGGTGGACGTGGATATATCTCAAGGTCAGTCCTGTTATGTGTGTTATTTTTATAGGTCTATTGATTAAGGCGGACGGTGCAGTGTTGTGAGTGTAATTGTGTGAAATGTTCGTGCGAAAGTAGGCTTTTTGTTGCCACGTGTTTCACTCATTCGCTGATGATCGCTTCGATGCTTCAATCAGAATATCATGATTTCTGCTCTGGATAATCGGCTTGCGAGAGTCATAACTGGCAACAATAACATTATATCGATGTACATGGTCGTAATTCACTATGCAGGTTAATTGTTATCAAGTGACTCAAGTGGAATATCTTAACTTGTGTTATCACAGGGGCTGCATTAGTGTAGCAGGTCACACAGGGCCGTTATGTGGACCACTGAGAACACTATATGGTGGCATATTTCGCTGTTCCTACCTCGATTTTTGCCTCCTTTCCCACTGATATGGCGCATCATAACGCACAAGAATCCACGGACGAAAGCACGTGGCGGTGCTGGCGTTATGATGGCCGAATACTTCGCTCAGAAGTGTTAAAATAGTTCGGCGTAATCTAAGAAAGAGTTCGCTGCCCCGATCAGCGCTGGCATTAAGATTGTCAATTATTATTCGAATCAAGTCCTCAAGACCGGGCCCTGTACGTGTGCTGTACGGTATATGCATGTTAATTAGCAGGATGGCGATCTATCGTAACTATAAATAAGGTATAATTATGGTTTGGAAATCATAAATCGCCTGTTCCAGCCAAGAGGGTTCAGAGGAATAGGGAAACCGAACCATCCTCATGCGTATTCTATCTTGCACAAATTTCTTCCTGTTTCAGTGGAGTGTATGCAAGTGTTGGCCAGCAAGGTCGTGAGCTATTTCATCATCGCCTTCACATCAGTATTCAGTGAGTATTCTATGTCTAATTGCAGTTGATTTATTGCTAAATTCTCAGTCAAGGTTCCACAAATAGTGAAGATCCTCCGAGCAGGCAGCGCTGATGGAATCAACTTCACCAGTCAGCTCCTCGTGCTAATCACATCAACGACTAATATCGCATACTGCTTAGCTCTGGAATATCCCATCAGGTGAGGTCAATGACCTTTGTTTCTTCCTCCCCATACGTGTCCGGCTCCCAGGCACGAAAATGGAGTCGGCACACTCAGTGTTATCTCACAGACAGAATTATATTTAGGTGCAACATGAAGTCTCCCAGTTTTGTCGCTGAGGTCTATAATTGGCTTAAATACATCATGGTCTCCGTTAAGAGCGCATCTCATGCATGCTTATTGCTATTCAGTGTGTGGGGAGAAAGCATCGCTCTGAGTTTGCAAATCCTGCTGATCGTCCTGCTCATCTTGTGGTATCGCGGAAGCAAAGCTGGACTGGTTGCCATGACGCTGGCGTACGTTATCTCATCGTATTTGCTGGTATCTCCTGATGTGCCCATCTGGCTGCACCAATACATGCGCGCTGCTGCTATCCCGATGAGTGTTTCTAGCAAGGTTCGCTATCTCTTCTTCATCTTATACTCTTGGTGATTTATCTCTCTGGCCGCGAAAACTACGAATTGGTATATTATTTTTTTCTTCAATAATTCTTTGCTTTTTTCAGATTTTGCAAATTCTGTCCAACTACCGTGCCTCGAGCACTGGCCAGCTGTCAGCCATGACGATTCTGCTTCAGAGTTGGCGTGCTCTCGGCCGCGTGTACTCACACGTGGTGGAAACGGGCGACCTGCTGCTCATTCCACTTTACTCCTCGGCAGCAATTCTAAGTGGCATTATGGCCATCCAAATATTCTATTACGGATGGAAAAACAAGGCAAAGAAATCAAGGTAGAAATTTAAAGGATTATTTCATTATGTGTCATCAAAGTCCTAATAAATTATTTTGGAATTTCATCTTTTTTCTCTTCCTCATGGGTGATTTTTCTTGGTTCATTATTTTGACACTTTTTGTTGTTTTGTATATATTTATCGTTTATATCCTGTAGGATTGCATGTGTTACCCCCATTGGGCGTCTTCGTTGAGGTTTGGACTAACTTTGCAACTTTCAGTTAATGGCCGTAATGATTATAAGAAATGTGTATTTCGGTTCCAACAGCGTAACAACGCCGGGCGCTGTGTGCCACTGTCTATGATAATATGCAGGATAAAGAACCCTGGGGATTTATCCTCAAGAGTAGGGGGAAACCCCGGTCCCGGGCTTCTGTTCTGGCACTCGTATCAGCCGAATGGGTTGGGTGGAGCCGTAAAACCTCATCGTAAAACCTCATCATGTATTTCAGCTTGATGTTATAAATTGCTGACCTGTATGCCTTGTAGTGGTGTTGTTGCCTTAAGGCATCGAGTGTTCATCCCGGACAGATTCTCAAGTCTAAACAAAGGATGGGAATTCGGCGAAAGGAATGAAGTTTGGAAGAAGCTGCTGCGTAATTAATTATACATCACATACGATTAAGAACAGGAGTTCTGGCGTAAAGAGGATTATCCCAGGAGGTACCTTGGAGGAAGAATATCTGGCATCTATGATATGACATGAGACCTTGCATCTTGGGTGTTCTACACGTATGGGCGAAGCATTTGAACGCTGCTGGAATCGAATGTTGTACGAACGTTGATCGAACGATGCCAATCTACAAAAGCGACCAGACGATGTTTATTTGCCGCAGCGCCCAATTGCTAGATTTTTTTGAGATAGTGAATGATTCTTCTTTTGGTGTATTGCATGCTGTCCAATGTGAATATCATCACCCTATTACTCCTTTGGAAAGTCAAACAAAATTTACATCTATACGAATTATATTACAACGTTTCGGATAAAATATTTGGCATGCTGGGTATTGTGGCGAGCGTAATAACTAAATCTTATTAACCCGAAATAGGCATTTATTGCTTGGTAACCAACCATGCGCTTACAGGACATTGTGAACGTACACTCACGAAGGGTGCACATTACGTGCTAAGCATACGATAAGAAACAGCAGGAATCAGCACTGAATTTGAAGGCATCACAATATTGCCTCTGACGTTGACACTCGGCTGCACACAAAAATCTGCTTCGAGATGGAAAACAGCAAATGGTGAAGAGTGGTGCAGAAGGAGAAGCTCCTCGACTCCATCGGCTGGCTGGAAGATAACATCAATCAACTACATGCAAAAGATCAGATGGTAGTATTTCAAGTGTTCAACTAATCCGAGCAATTTGAAGGACACTCACATTCCGAGTCAGTAGGTTCAGAGAGCGCAGAATAGCATTGGTCATTGCAGTTGACTGGTTCTGTGGAAGTATACATATTGAATACTGGTAGAGCATTCCAAGTGGGCCTTACTTAGACATGTGTGTGTAACATTCAGATATTTGTATATGCCTGGACATGCGTCTTTCAGGTTCCTATTTGTTGCTTTGAGCAAGCAAGTTTGATGACCTTCGCACTGGCGTCTGATAACGTCGGGTGCATAGGTGCTTATACAGTTGACATTCCGTGCGGCAGGATGTGGACAGACGCTTCGACCGGTTGTCCGACCCCATTGAATGGTGGCCAACTTTAATTGACTCCCAAGCGGACAAGAAATATTGAACCAGCTGTTTTCACAAGTTATCGTTTGTGTGTCTGAAATGTAATAACGTTAGATTGCGTTTGATGCTTACGCGAACGATCGTTGATAAACTTGATAAAGCGTCGTTACCCTTGTTGGTTGATACAGACTCAGACGCCGAGAGTCAACTGCATTGACATAGCACAAGCACAGCAATTAAGGGCAACCGCTTCACATAACACAATTTTATGCGGAATAGGCAGCCTACCAAAGAACAAATGGACCTCTCTAAAATTCCATATGTGAACATATCAGGTGCTATCAAAGTGAGGCCTGATTGTACTGGCCCAAATTTGGAATTCCTTTTCCAGCTACAATGATATAAACGTAATATTACACTATAAATTATAATGATTGCTCGTGCAATGAGTATTACATGTATTTGTACGAGTAGTGGGGCTTATAAAGAATACAGCCGTAAAGGCACGTGTTCTCAATTTCGCCAAATTGCTGTACCAACCGGAGTAATGAGGAGTTTAATAGGCAATTCCATAGCAAATCCGGAATACCGCATCACAGCTCAACAAAATGCGTGTATACTCTCAATAGCGTCATTACTAAATATGCGACTTGAGATGAAATGCCCTCACTAACTAAACTACCCTATAATCCGCTGAATATTGCCCAAGAAAAAAAAATTTGAAAAATATTAAATGAAAAAGAAAAGATAAAAAGAAGAATATTTAGCGTTTTAAATAAAATATTTAGCATGTTCTGAAGGAATTGATAGTAACAAAATATTATGTGATTTAAACAATTGATCTGTGAACCTTACTTGTGCGTTGATATATACCTAATGGATTTTTTTTTTTTCAATTCTGATGCGACCAACAAACTGAGTTCGGTCATGAATATAATTCTTGAACCAATTGTACATGTTTCCTCGAATCCCAAAATTGTGTAGTTTTTGCAAGAGGAATGGACACATCAGTTGTATCAAACGCCTTTCTGAAATCCAATGGTACCCAATAAGAATATAAGTTCAAGTAGCAGGGAACCCGTCAATATAAGTTACACGGCTTAAACCATATATATATCGACTATAGATAGCTTCTACGATTAATCGATAATACATATAGAAGCTAAAGTCTCCATAATATCAATGGCTTGAACGATACCTTCAAGTATTCATTAATATTACACCATATCGTGAATAAGACGGTCATCATTGGATGTATGGATCTCGGAAGTTGGGAAACATTGATCCATAAAATAGCATTGTAGAAAGGTGTTTTCAATGCACCTTTTCACTGAACGATCACTTCCGGTGGTGTTTCCCATTGTTTTCTGCCAACAGTTAAATAAGTCGATTGCACTCAGGTCCAAAACGTGGCGTGACCATCATTATCAGACTGGCACTAGATGCGTACATAAGAAAATCAACAGAGGGAGAACCTCAAAGGAATCAATTCACCCAGAATTGCGGGTATTACATGCACCCGTCTGCCATTGATTGTGTCACCACGTGTTTGCACATGTTATCAAAAAAGTTGCCAAATATTCCGGTCAAATAGTTAGAATTTTGCCTAGAGCCCTAGACCTCGAAGTCATTTGCAAAGTATTTATGTTAACGTGATCTGATGGATTGTGGTGTCTAGTATCCCATGTTAAAAGTGCTATAGCTATTTTATTACAAATGCAGGTACTCATATCATAGAAGAAGTCTATGTGAGAATAGTATTCCTCTTAAACCCGGCTCTTTCTGAGCTCAAATGCTTGGACACGGTTGGCCTCACTGGCTCCCTGGGCGAAATCTAAAAATAGCCAGTGCTCCGGACAGTTGATGAGTGTTGTACAGTGTTATGACTCTTGTTTCCAATGAAACATAAAATTAGTGTCACGATTACTTTTACCTTTAACTAGGCTTATTTAACTTTATTAACGCAATATATACTGTTTAACGTACTTAATGAGGCGAAGAAACGAAGAAGTGCTGACGTTTCTGAGCGTTTTTCGTAATTCTCACGATTCCAACCTGCAACCTGAAGGCCCCACATTTACATAGTGGGCAATTCCATTATATTCCTCATTTATTGATACAACAGTCTTCTATGAAGAATGTTCTAGATTCGGAGCACTGGCCAATGAGACCGTTATGTAGCCGAGGAATCAGGATGATTGCCGATTATATCTTGTAGAACCATATCTTCTTCGACACTTTTGACCATGTGGTGCGTTAAAAAAAGCATTGGTAAAAAAGCAAGGCCAATGGCGAGAGTGTTTTTTTTCGAATTATTAACCACATACAATTACATGTTTATTTTGTTCCATACTATGCATTTACATGGATTGATTTCTTCAACACTGGCAGAATATATAGGTAATTATTTGCTTGAACCCTACCCCTAATGGTCACAATATACAATAATGCAATACACAAGTAATTGGTGATACCTATAAGACGCGTGTCCGATACTACAAGTTAACATGGTGATATCTGAGTTCAAATACTCGAGTATTCAGGGTGATCGTCGTTACAATTATCTTATGGAACTAGAACACTAAGGATTATTTAATATCTGGTAAAGTAAGCGAAAGATAATGGAAAAAAAATCGCTTATACGATATGATTTTAACGGATTTTGACAATGAAAATTATGCCAAATAAGGAATCTTGAAGAGCAAAGCAAAATCAGCTGCATATAGAAGTGCAACGAAATTTCCAACCAATGTTGTTGCTATTTGTACTGTTGATGAGTGACATTTTATAAGAATCGATGTCCGGTTTTTGCGTTATTGTCTTTCAAATTTTATTGCCCACTCAACTTATGGTATCCAAGCTGTCCGTTGAAATACTAGTAATCAACCCATGGTATTTACTACCTCCGAATATCACCAGTTAATTTACCGCCCCTCCAATTTGTTCACATCATAGGTTAGTGCAATAAAGGAGAAAAAACAAAAACAAAAACAAACAAACAAACAAACAAACAAACCTCGAAATATATGTAAAACACTTACATTTGACCGCACAGTTTTGCTCAAACCATGACTCCAGTTTGACGAGGCTCACTGAGCACACCAGCATAAAGGTCAATGCAAACGCTGGCTGTGCTGACATGGTCAGATGAAATGAACAATCCAGGACGATCGAAGTCGAAACACCCTCAGCCTATTATATGAGGGAGGAAGATGGATCAATGAGATCGACAGGAAACACCTGCGCCCATGACACTCCTACAAGCACTTTGTGTAAACGTTTTGCATATTGACACAATAGCATATCTATGTTAATGTACTAAGGCAACAACAGCTATTTGCGTTTTCTTTGGTGCCAAGAGTTTGGGCTATGCAATGATAATGGGACAAATTGAGACTCTATCAGATAATCTTCAGGAATGGGAACAAATGAATTAATTAAAAGGCTCTTCGATCCTCTTGAGATATAACAAAATGGAGAGTGTACAATACAATTTCACGTTAACACAAAAAGTAAACTTATATTCGGATGTGAGTCGACCTCCCCTCAACAGGTCGTTGTAGCATTTTACTATTTATTAGGATTTACATACGTCTGTCGTCAAGGGAAACTTGTAGTGTGTTTCCCCTTATTGCTGGTAACATTATTCTGATGGTTCAAGCCTTCACCTCAGACTTCGCATAATTAGTGAATTACTTTAACTATGGACTCCCAAATGCCACAATCACTCCGACAATATTAACTTGGTGTAACTAACACTAACCAATAAAAGGTTTTTTTAATTACATTTTGGAAAATAGGAAATACATAATGTGAAATGCAAGACCAACTTGAAATTTGTATGAGAAGAAGGTGAAGGTAATAAATATCAGGGATTCTCCTGCATTAGAATGCAAAAAAAAAAAAAAAAAAAAAAACAACAACCAAACAACAACAATAACAACGGAAAATGAATTCAAATTTCAGGTGTACATGCACTAAATGAAAGAAAAACTGTCATGGATAAAAGAATCATGTGCCACCATGTGCGGAGGGCTACGGCCAGCTTGTTTTGTGGAGGGCTACAACCATTCATGGCAATATACTCGCTGATTGTGATACACTTAGATGAATGTGAGATTGGAGGCAGGTTTTGCGGGTGAACAAGGGCGGAGCTGGATGCCACATTTTGCCAAAATGTCTCATATCATATAGCTGGTTTGAGTGATTTCTTGTGGTTACTGCCATACACTTCAACGGTGGATGCTTCTCCAGCATGACACATCTTAATTATCCTTACTTTTTTACATGATCTGTCGCATAAAAAACTTCTGCTTCTTGGTGAATGACACCTGCACCTTTTGGCTTGTGACCAACTTCAGTGGAGCGCCCTTCCAAAGTCCTCTAATTAAAGGATGAATTTGTATCACACCGATAAATTAACATTCGGTGGTATATTACATCACGCAAGATTTGTTTTATTAAGAGTATGTTCCATACTCTTAGGCCTTTCTTGGGTTACCGAATATCTGATCGAAAAAACACGGGGTGCATTGCGTATTGTTATCAATGGCAACGTATAATGAATAGATCTGCATTCTTCTCGACCAGGGTGACATGCTTCTCCTTGGCAATTGCAATCGTTGTTAGCACACAGTCTGAATCAGCATCAGCGTGCACTGCAGTACACCCAGCTCCCTCTAACTCTGATGCAATCAGGCCAATGATTCTCTGTTTGCTTTTAGAGTCGCCCAATAGATTCTCCTTCTTGCATTTACAAGGCATATCTGAAGTGAAGTGTACCGCCACACTGCCAGATTTTCTTCTTCTTTTGACAGTGGCATCTTTTGTTGACGGTCGGTTATTATAATATAACCACGAAAGACGACGACTGCTGCACCATACAAGCGCAAAACGAATTCTGAATCCATATAATTATGTACACGTATGATGTATATGCATGCCGGCGATACATGTATGTCTTGAATTATCTTCATACGTTTCGCATTCGACCCAAGGGAATCGATAAAGAATTGAGCCTCCATCTATAGCACAATATGTGACTCAGTCTGTGGTGTGTGTAATGAGGTTATTGTTAGTATTCGTTTATTCTGTTCCATATTGCATCTGCCTGCATCGGCTTCACTGCTTTCCTCCTCTCGTCGTTACATTGAAATATCCATGTTGCTTTTCGGGTAGCTAAATAGTTGAAAACTTCTGCTCGACCATCCATACTTTCAGGAACTGTTACTCTATCGTTGAACATCAATTCAGGAATACCTGTAGTTGGAGTTTGTTTGTTCGTTGTCTTCGTAGCCAAGGTTACCGTAGATTTATCGACATTGGCACTGAATTCAGCAGCCAAACCAGTTAAAATGCTGTGGAGTGACATTTCGGTGGCGAATGGGTGGCGCTCCAGGAGGAAGTCTAGTTTCTCTATGTCAGCACTGCCTCTAGTTACTAGTACGTACTCTGGATGCAGATATCTCTCGGTACTGCTCCCTTGTCTGAACTTTGTCATTGAACCTGCAACTTAACTTGTTACATATTATCAGAGTTTATAACTCAGATCGATGGAACATAGCCGACAACCATGTAGCGCGTTGGCTCTCGCCCATCCCTCGGTCCCTTGTCTTGGGGCTCTGCAAACGAGCACGAAGCACGAAAATCGGCGGTAGATGCTACAAGTATTACGCACTTGGTGATCATAACGCACACATCGGCATAACGCATTCAGTGACCATAACGTACGAAAGTTTTATTGTGACGTCATTTGAATTCAGAACGAGGCTTGTTGGCCGGGGGTATATGCGCACCAAAACTGCTTTGAGTGATCCAGTCATATTAATATCCTTGCATGTGGTGCTATGCCCCTGTGACTGCCGGCGCAATTATTTAAATATCTTATGGGCTGACCATGTAATTTATTAAATACTTAATTATTAAATCAATGACGGGTGCTACGAGATTATTTGTGGGCATTATTCTAGTATACTGTAGTATGTAGCTCCATGAAACCGATTTATTTGATGTGAATCGACTTTTTCTGATATTTTCGCACCTGTGACTAGTCAGACCGAAAACTTTACAGGTAGGTATATGTCGGAACCAATAGCATCTTTTCTGGGTTCATCTCATCCAGATCTTCAATTTGATATGCTGTGTGTCTTTGATCAAACGGTAAATTTAGCTTCGGCGTAATCCAGGTAATTAATTAGCAATTTTACCTATTTTCCACCGAAGGGATTTTGTCCGATTTTGAGTGTGTTAATAAGGGGGTCATTCTGCATGTATTCCACTAAAAATAAATTCTGTTGCAATTTTGTTCGAGTCGACCCTTTTTCAGTGATAAATTGACTGGCCTATCTTGGATGTTTGAATGGTTTACTCGCTTCCTGCTATTCAATTAATTAATATTCAATTAATTGCATATTGGTATTATAGGAAATGTTAACAGCTGAGGGTGGAATATGCAGTGGTTAGGCCTAATCTAATGCAGTTGTGCGAGTAGGCTACACACGGTAGAGTTATTGAACCATGGGCATTGATTGAACAAAGCCATAAATTTTGAGTCACTCCGTCGTGGTCACTCATCAGGGGAACGACAAAGCCGTAACGTCTATAATGAATAATAATCCTGAATTATTAATGGGCACCCAACTGCTGTGCTTTCTAGCACCCCTGCAATCAATTTCGTCTACTTTGGGACAACGCTAGACGAAATTGAAGCCGCGGCATCGCTCATCAACAGAAAGCTTTTATGCCTCGCACATGGCACATCATCTGAAATATTCAAGCGGAAACTTAGCAACTGGGAATAAAAAGGGGAAAGCAGAAAGCGGATTGCAGTCACATCAAAATGGCAGAGGGAATGATGCAACGCCAAGTAATTGGTTTGCTTCTGGTCTTTTTAACCGGATCTCACTGTCAGTGGAATGACAGTCATGTTGGATCTTCAAATTTGAGTGAATTTCATCCTCTTCTGCCTCCCTTGCCAAACAACACTATTGAAGACTACCCAGAACTTGAAGAACATATATACGAATATCAGATATTTTTTAACAGTGAGTATACAGTAGTTTGGTCATCAGACTGGTCTAATGTAAAACTTGTCTCGTCTACAGACTACTACGACTGCGACAAAACCATTATTTCTGGCCAGGAGTTCTACCTCGCGTCTGACCAGAGTTGTCAA
This sequence comes from Capitella teleta, assembly GCA_000328365.1. Taxonomy (NCBI): domain Eukaryota; kingdom Metazoa; phylum Annelida; class Polychaeta; family Capitellidae; genus Capitella; species Capitella teleta. The sequence continues at coordinate 273,497 of KB299806.1, forward strand.
GGTATCTGCAACAACACCTGGGATAATTGGGCGACCCCATGCTACTGCACAGAGGACTGTCTTGTCTTTGGCGACTGCTGCCTTGACTACGAAGAAGTTTGTTTACACTCAGAAGACAAAACTCCAAACTTCACCCGAAGGTACCAAGAGCAGAGGTTTTCCAAGATGGAATGTCTCGAATATGGTTCTAAACTACAATCATATCTAGCTATTGCACGTTGCCCCAGTGAGGAGACTCCAACGGAAATCCGAGAATTATGCGAAGGCGTGGACGGCCAGGTTGACCCGAAGACAGATTTAATTCGGTCAGTACCGTATGTCAAGCATGACTTTCTTTACACCAATATTTATTGCGCTGTGTGCTGGGGGGTGGCATCAATGGACGATATTGACACTTTGGCGGACACAGTCGAGATAAAATGTAGTGACTTTGATCTTATCGAAACAAGTGAAAACCCTGACGAGTATTTTGCTCTGATGAAATCTACATGCACTTTTGATCCAAAGATCGAACCAGCCTCAAACAAGCGCAGAAGTTGCAACTCATTCACTCCAACCTACGCCGATCATTCGCTTCACGTCAACGAAAACAACACTGAGCTATGTTTCTCTTACTCTGCCAGAGTGGAGCCTATGATGGACAGGAGGCAACGCAATTACCACTGTGCTCGCCTTTTAGGATTGGACCTTTCTTTCTTTAAATGTCTTGATCGGAACTACTATGACCCCGACACCCAGCACCCTCCGAGTTTCGTTTCATTTGCAATGCTCTTAGATCTCAAGCGAACCACACATGCATTGGTTACCATCGAGGCAAACAAGTCTTGTCCTGATAATTTCTCACGTAGCAAAGCTGACACTCAGATTTGTCTGTCACCACCGTTGTGTAGGAATGATACTTTTGGCGAATGCTGGGAAACAGCTTTGTTTGTCGAATACTTGGGCAGGGAACGAGTCACTGCTAAAGAGTACACATTCATGCTGATTGCAGATGTCGATACATTTTATATTGTTAGCGGCATACAGTTAAATTTCCATGACTGGCCGCTCGTTGAAGATTGTCCATTCGACATTCAGAATCTGACTCGAGGTAATCAAACATGCATATTGTTGTCATTTCAGTCCTTGTACAAATTCAAATCGGTTTACAAATTGATTGAAACAGTAATCCTCGACAGATATAGGACTCACATAAGTCGTTGGTTCTTGTCGACGTCTGCCAACGAGACTGGCGACGAAGAATATGCGGAGGTGATGCTGAATGAATGCTCGGCTGATTTCCAATTCCGTCAAAGCGATAACCAAGTTATCATCGGTAAACCTGTCAGACTGGAAGGCAGCAAGGGTTCCCAATGCATCGTACACGAGAAGCAGGCCTCCATCAGTTGCTATGACATCAGAGTGGCAGTCGTGTCGAATGAGACACAGGCGTTGACAGCCCAGTCCATCATGATTAGTGAGACCACAGCTTACATTTGCGTTGACAATTTGGAGGCACAGAATGACCCTGTAGACATCGAAGGACCTCTGACATTGACATGTCAATCACTGTCCATCTTCAGTCTTCTCTTGTGTCTTTGTGTCTATGCTTTGTTGCCCAGTCTTCGCACCGTGCCTGGTCGCTGTGTTATGTGTTTATGCTCCGCCTTACTAATCGCTCAAGTTTTGCTCCAATTCGGCTCATATGCTCGCGAATTTCGGTCATTGTGCATAACAATAGCTGCGCTTGACCACTGGGCCTGGCTTTCGTTTTTCTGTTGGATGTCTATTCTGGCTTATGATATCTCGTCCACTATGAGTAGAGACACACTTACCGATAGCCACCTTCATGCTCGTCAGTTTCGTCGCTACCTGGTTCTTGCGTGGGGAATTCCAACTGTTGTGGTTTCAATTTGTGTGGTCATTGCTGTTAATCTCCCTGAGTGGCTATCATACACGGATGGTGTTGTCTGTTGGATCTCGTCTGGAATGACGTCACAGCTCCTTACCGTTGCTGTGCCCTTGATCATTACCCTAGTTCTAAACGCAGCTTTCTTCATTCGCACATTGATGGCCATTCGCCGAGCCGTCAAAGTCGCCGAGCACGCCCAAGATGCGTCACATACGCAGAGTATGCTGAAGGTGTACGTGAGGCTGGCTTCTCTGATGGGATTTACGTGGGTGTTGGGTCTGCTGCAGAATGTGTTGCCTTACGCCGCAATGCGTTACGCTTTCATCACGTGTAATGCTCTGCAAGGAGTCAGTATCATGATGGCGTTCGTTTGTAAACAAAGGGTTCTGCGCATGCTCAGAGCAAGATTCCACTGCGGCAAGAACACATTCTCGCCGTCGTCATCGGCCAAGACCAAGAGCACAACGAAAACATTCACCTGATGAAGTTGCAACCGTTTCTGATTATGTTTATTATTAAGATGTTGTCCGATGTCCATGTTGTGGGTTGCATGTGCTGTAAACAATAAACCCGATTATCGATACAAAAGTGTCCTCATCTTTTCTGCATGGAAACTGGAATGAGGAAGCTATCTTAATATCAATTTTATCACAAGTATAAACAAATATGGGGTTTCAAAAGTTAAGTAAACGATACATGGGCGACAGAGTCATTAATAACTATTATCCGTCTTGCTTGGTTGCAGGACAATGTCAACGTAAGACTGTTGCTGGAAGATTGTTAACTTCAACTGCAATTGTCAATTATCATCAAGCTGATGCTTCTCCTCTGGGTATCACAGTTGTGCAATGGCCTATGAGGTTTTCATAGACCTGGCCCCCAATCGCACCTCGTGGTCCACATATCGCTGTGATCAGGGTGGTTACGACCTACTTTAGGTCCCCAGTTGTTTGTTGCATTTTTAGACGTAATCCAAGCCTTTAACAGAGTACTGTGTGATACGGAACACCAGGAGACAGTCTCACCTTTCTTGCATGCGAGGTGCAACATAATGTTTTGAGCAGGAATGCGACTATGACACTCAATAGAAATGCCACGAAAAACCACGCTAACCCGTTCACCAACGCCGGGAATATGTCCCCGTTAAATTGCAGTGATGCTTGATCGATAATCTTACTAATCACAGCGGCCTGAAAATGTCCAAATATTATGCTTTATTTCAAGTTAAATTTTTTCATGAGACTCATACTAAGATAAGCAACGGAGAAACGAGGCACCACACTATTCTCCAGTAGATGCTTGGTATTGACCCTATCATCATTGCAATGTCCTCCGTAAATCTCTCGTACGCTGAAAATCAGGTATTCAATAACCAGACATAAATATATATGTTATACTTAGTACTTATAGCACACCCAAGTGATAACTGAGAGTTCTAGAAGACCAACGATATGCATGGGGTATCCGCTGGAGAGATCGTCCATCAGTTTGAAGAGAAAGAAACGACCCTGCGACGCAGACCTGCTGATTACTCAGGTATTCATCAATAGCACCTGACATCTCGCAGGGCGACGAGGAATTCAACAACACAGAAAACAGCACTGAAGATTATTGGCCGATTGCCAATTCTGAGGGTGTCAGGAAACTCATTCATCAGCGCAGAACAAACGCTTTCAAACAGAGAGAACTAAGGATAGATATATTACGTAATGGCTCAGTGACGTCACGCACCTGGAAACTGGAGCCCAGTATGGTCATCATGAAAAAAAAAAAAAAAGCGTCGGCCAGAGAGGAGCAACTGGAAAGGTCGCCAGTCCTTCAGGGCAAACCACAAAGACCAACCCAGGACCCTCAACAGCGATTTCTGAGACGTCAACCTATTTCTGATGGGCCGTGTAGCCCAACACTGAGAAGATGACGAAACCAGCGTGGACGCTGGTGATCCCATTGATAATGGGGATGACTATGGCCTTCCTGGAAGCAAAGAGTTGGACACGATGATTGGCTGTGCAGATCAAGTACCGGTTCATCTTGTGATGAAAATCATGGAAGTTTCCATGCAGCACCCAAGCGAATAAAATATCTGTGTGACAGCGTCACTCCACACCTATGCCTGGAGTAAACACCACATCATAAGTCAGTACCATTTCTATTGCATCCCATATTTTGAAATCAGCCAGTCTACTACCATCCGGGGTTAGGTAGAATTTAATAAGAATTTAATACCAGTACCTGCTCCAGATAGCATGGCACCCTGGATCAACATCAAGAGGATGTAAGCGAAGATTGAAACAACGTAGGAAGCCCGGGAGAGACAATGACGTAATAGGGTTAGTCATTGCAGGTGGTACATGTATTACTGAGTGAATTCCGTTGATGAAAAAAAAAAAAAAAAAAAAAAAAAAAAAACCTCATAAAATGTCAATTTTGAGTGTGACAGGCACATTTTTATGCGAATTGTGTGGGATCGCAATCAGATCGCAATCAGATGGCCCCTGAGCCAGCATTGTGCAATGAGTCCCTAATGAGTAACGCCTAACTATCTTTACTCTGTCTTTGAAATTTTTGAGATAAAGGTCAGTGCTTCAATCACAACCACAACACTCGCAAACAAAATAATTGTTGAGCACGTACGTTCGTTCAATACGCAGAGAACAAGGTCGTATTTACGCCTATCCATGGTTCCGGGCCCTGTTTTCCGCAACAATGTATAATATTATAATATCGCACAATGTTGCGCGAAATATTTTTGTTTAAATAAATCAGCACCAACGTGGACGAAATTGAAATATATATGATAGAAATAGCAGCACGAAATGTACGTTAGACCAATTACATCAAGTATTTATTATTCCGCTCATCGGCGTTTTTTTTTTTTTTTTTTTTTTTTTTTTTTTTTTTTTCTGCACTTGCATTGTGTTTCGTTCTCGGAAAAGTACAGTGCCATTGAAAAACATTGAGCTCGTTAACATGGAGTCGATACCTTTTTTGCCCACTCTGTATAATTATATGCCATAATATATTATACAGATTGCAAATCAACGAGTGCCACACCCAACGTAATTAGGCTTCTTGGGATTCCTTCCCACGTGGTCCTTTTGCGTTCATGGCCGCAGACGACATGCCTTGTACAATTGCAGTGAACTACATGTTATCATGCAGAATACTATTCTGAATAGTGACAAAGCAATGTAATATTGAACATGGATGTCTCATATACATGTTTATTTCTAGTAAGATTTATAATTTTCATACGTGGGCAATGTGATACTTAGATATACATGTATTATTGTATACATTGAATGTTCATAAAATAGCGTCAGAAAACCACACTTGTTGTATAGCTTCGACAACCTTATGATTTTTTTTTTTTTTTTTTTTTTTTTTATCCGTTTATACCCAAATTATTCAATAGGACGATGAGAGTGGTAATGCTATTGATCAGTGGACGAGTGTAGACTACATGTAGGGTTCAGATCCATTATTTGACCAATTGAACTTGTTGACCAATGGCCACAACATTCCATAATATATAACAAGAGAGCGTATAAAAAGCGAGGTTGGTGAAACATGCGATGATAGTTTGTGAATAGCGTGCTGCAAGAGAGGGAGTTTGGCTTTTTATTTTCATCTTGTAGTGAATCAGTATCAGTATTTCAGTATCGCATGATGTCTCATAGACCTTCTGAATTTTATACCCTATACTGACTATTGAGATTTTTCCATACTAGTTTAATTATTGTATCGGGGTGTGTTTTTCGCTGATAAGTTTCCACAGGTGTATTTTCTCAGTCAGTGGTTTCAGTAATTACTCTCTCCACCGAGTCTACCACACGGCTTTAAACTTCAGGTGGATCTTTTGCCCATGCGCAAAGCAAGGATGAAAGTGAGATATGGGGGGGGGGTGTGGATGTGTTACTAATATTGTCATCGCGCAGACATTTCTCGTTTTCGAAATAGGCCCCGCGAGGATGCCACTCAAACATTCACTATGGAATGGAGCGGAATTTTTTCCATATTCCTTTTGTGAGGATATGTTTGGTCAATACACCGAGCAAATTTCATTATAATTCTCATTGTATCTCATTTCGATGTAAACCAGCAATACATTTATGCAAAGCATTCTGAGTCATCCGAATAGGAATCCTTACAATTGGCAACATAATAGAATGATAGTTGTGGCTTATTAAAAGGGTGATCACACAAGTTTCGATGATTTCTTGTTGCTATTTCCACTTCTATCAAAGAATTTAAGTGACACATGTAACTCAGATAACCTCAATGTACGCTTTAGTCGCTCGCATGCCATAATAATTATATGTCTGTCTTTCTCACACAATCTAATGTAAACCTATCTATTTTTCCGGCTGAGCAGTTAGAGGTCACAAACATGTCCTCCGTGCAGCGAAATGAGCCAGAGGCTGCGACAGACAAAAACATGCAGATTTCTCAATGTTATTTTTTTTTACAACAGTAAAATCTGGTTACAATGCCATTGGGGCCATTATTGCAAGAAGAAACATAAATTAAAATCAACGTAGACGATTACACCAAAACGACGTTGTTAATATGCGGTTATCGGCGATTGCATTTACGTCATTCTGGTATTCATGGTGAAATGTTTACCTAACGATCTTTCATTGTACACACACAAGCTGAGATTCCTGAAGAAGTTTACAAAGGTGATATCATGTGACTGCATTATTACGCCTCCATTCAAACACGGCTCTCTCACATAGTCCACCTGCCAAAAAGAAGAAACCAATCGCCAACCAGCCTCGATCTCTGACATTCAGAAATCCTCTCTAGACCGGCATACAAGGTAAGAAACTATAAGATAGAAATGTCTATTAATATTTCCATTCAAGCTGATGGAATTTATGTACATTATTTTGCTATTGTGTGATATTGAGCTTCACTACGACTTCGCTCCGAGGTATACTCAGGGTCATATCTACATGTAATGCTTGTATAATTATATCCTACGATCATAGTTTGAGAAGAACCCTTGGAATTTATCAGTTATAATAAGAGAAACCCCGATTCCGCGTTTCTGTTCCTGTGCCCGTGTCCTCCCCCCCACCCACCGGAATACTGTATGGTGGAGCCGTAAAACACAATCATTGCCTCATCGTTGTTTGTGTGCGTTCCGACCAAATCTTTTCTACGACGTACTATTTCTACTGAAAAAGTACAATACAGCTATTGAACTATATGTTTGGTAACATACTTTTCAAATCACACAGCTCTTGCTGTAGTACAGTAGGGCAGTGGTATTTTCTCAGACCACTGTCATGGAGTTGCTTGGAGTCATCTCTTTATTTGTACTGTGGTTTTTGATGGTTACATGTGTGTGTATATTGTTTCACGAGTTCCGTATAATTATTATTATTTATTGAAAATGGTGAGAAAACTGAAAGCAGTACTGTATAAAGTTTCCTCGTCGTAAACTTAATTTCTTCTTGATTACAGGTCACACAGGAACCATGAGCTGCTTTTCTTGCTTTGCGGAAATCTTTCCTTGCTGTCCTGCTTCATTCTTCACGGTTCCAAAAAGAAAAGTAAGAACGCAAGATATTTATTTTAAAAGTATAATTCCACAAATTGATCAGATTGATTATCGTTGAAAGAAACCTTGCAAACTAGGGGCTAACCTCTGCTATAGTATTTCGCGATTCTGTCTGAAACTGTTAATTCCCACAGAAATCGACCCCGGCTCAGAAGTACAAGGTCACAGATCAGGTGCCAGAGGTCAAGGTCACAGAACCGGAGGTCAAAGAAGAAAAAGAAGAACCGGATATCATCGTAGATTCTTCAACACCACAATTGCAGTCTTGCCCACCGTCAAAAGACACGGTCGATGGTAATTTTGACGACATTTTCACATCTGCAAAGGGCGAGGATGGCGAGATCGACGCATACGAGTTGATGGATCTTCTCAATGATAAATTTTGTGTTGGTGAGTTTGATCGATGTCACTGATTCATTGAACTCCTTGTGTAGATTTCAGATTTGATGGGTTTTCCGCTGATTTGTGTCGCAGCATGATTGCAATGAGGGACGTATCCTTACATTTCTTACATTTCTTATCACCCCAACTGCATACATTTGCAAGTACGATATAAAATTAGTCCCCACATTTATGGGATTTATCGATAAGAGTAGGGGGGAACCCCGATCCCAGACCTTCTGTTCTGGCGCCCGTATCATTCGATTGGTTTGGTTGGAGCCGTAAAACCCCAATCACTCACACCCCACATTTATATGCCACTTGTACAAAAACTAAAGCAGGAAAGGGAAAGGTGGAGTGTTTGACAGAAAGGAAGATAAATGACAACTAAATGAAATAATAACAAAGCAGACCCATGCACGCAACAAACAATTTGACAGAAATTGCTCCCATTATTAGTGTGTTCAATGCAGCTTGAACATAAATTTCACCCCTCATAGAAGAATAATTTTGCCAATTGCAAAAAAAAAAAAAAAAAAAGAAAGAAAAAAAAGAAGAAAAAAAAAGAAGAAAAAAACCCATCAGCAATGGAACAGAAACAATAGAATCAGAAAAATAAGTTTATACACAATACATAACATTTCGGCATAAATAAAAATACCGACAGCCTGGGACTTTGTTCCCAGAGGAATCGCGCGCGTGCCAGTCACCTAAAACAATGATTATGATTGATCGAAGGCGTTAATTTGTTAGGAAGGATTCAAAGGCGACCAACGAATAATGCAGTCAAAAGAGACTATTTTTATCTGTAGATATTGAATTATAGACAAGGTCTTGACTATTACACCTTAGATTGATATGTCTGGAAAGTTAGGCATCGATGAATCCAGAGATCTGTGGGAAAACCTACTTTCATGGAAGGTGAGTGAAGTGTTTGTTTTGCTTCGATTACTATCGGATATTTCTTACTCAGGCATATTTTACGCGATATGACGTCGAAGGGAATGGGTTTTTCTCGGCAGATGAATTCAGCTCGATTCTGTCAGATCAAGGTATGTGGAGGACAGGTGTAAAATAAAGCAGCAAAGGCGCAGTTAGTAGAGAGTGGTGCGGTCGTGGGTTTGATCTAAGCATAGCTATAGAGACAAGCTTCCTATTAGTATACAAGATGATACATCGCTCATGATTCATGAAAAGTAATCCGCACGCGCCGATGAAAAAAAAATAATCAAATGGAGATGGAAATGTAAATTAGAGTTTCACTTTTGGATAATATTTTCAGATATAGAGTTGAGTCCTGCCACGAAAACGGTGCTGTCTCGGAGGTTTTCGGACAAAGAAAACCGAGTTTGGTTCCCAGATTACGTGGCGTGCATGGTGAAAATGAAATCTGCATTAGGTGAGAATTCATTGCATGCATACAATAAAGCATGCAATTCGGATGTATTATGAGCGAATTTGGGAAACAATTTCTACTTCCTCGGTATCTTCTTTTGGGTTGGTGAGGACTTTTGTTTCATTCACAGAATTATTTGATGGTAAAGCGAAAGATGATGAAGACCGAATGCAACTGGAACTGGATGAGGTAGAAATTGTGCACCAAAAAATGAGAGATTGTTTGATTTTGATCTTCTTTGCTTTGCAGTTTGTACAGGTTTCAATGTACACGTGAGATGGCGGATCACATATTCGAATCTTCTATTGTTTTCGTTACTTCGTCTTGTTACGTTTCCTTTATGAATATTTTGTATAAATTTACATTTTGAAATATGCACGAGAGACCGTCATAAAAGTTTTAGACTTCATCACCAATGACAGAGACATGACTGATGAATTTGACACACATCTTACCATTGAACGTCATAAACCTAAGATGGCTATGTGAAGTTAAAAGGGAAGTAGCCAACATCATGCAATGTGTGTCTTTAGGTTGGGTTTGTTTTATTGGAACTGGAAGCACCTTACGTGCATATGTTCTACGTCCTCCACGAATACCAGCGTCTGTCTCTGTCTAAGGCCTCTCAGCATGAATCTGTGCCTTTCGTTTGACTCTGTTGACACTCATAGCTCTCTACCATAACATCGACATGCTTGAGCATATGATAACATCCCTCGGAGAAGCATTCGTGAATAGACTTTACAACTGTGAAATCCTCTGAATCATTCCATCACCACATTCTTGTCTTAAAGATCTCATCTCGTAAAGTAAATAATAGAATAATCCGGCTGCTGTTATAGTAGCTCTAATGATACTTTTTACTCGAGAAACAGAAAATTGAAACCTGCCACGTTATGAGATTCCAAGATTGCGATCAGCATGAACCGATCGAGATGAATTATGATTTTTATCACAAAATAATCGAGAAAACAAAATGACTGCTTAACGAAGTGGATGATTGGCAGATGAGCTCTACTTAACAACCAAAGCACGTTTCACTCTATCTAAGATGACGTATAGCTCTGAATACGAGGACATGTTACATGTAGTGTAAATATCGACACAATAAGAAGCATCGAATAAATAGACGCCACAGACGACTACTGAGCATTCGGATCTTGACATCGACAAAGCCACAGGTTAGTCTTTGAGCAAGAATCATGCCAAAAAGGTTGACGAATGTTGTCTTTGTTTTGCAGACATGAAGCTCTTGATGATCGTCGCTTTGATTCTGGCCATTGCATCATGCATGTTTGCTGATGTTGAAGCATCAAAACAGGGTGCTGTGAGTAAACATTCCGGTGAACATTCAATTTTCACATGAGTTATATATCTCAGGGTGAGTGCCTTAAGTTCTGGCCTCAAATAAAGAGGTGTCTGTGAGTATAATGAAACGATCTATTGACAATTGAATGCATGTTGATTTGTTTAAGGTCTGACTGGAAAGGAAACCCATGCTGCGCCTTCTCAAGTGATGGCAAGTGATTACTGAGCAATGGAATTCAGCTCTTGATGCAATAAAATATATATCATGCGTTGTTCACCACAAAATAATGATTTATTGCATCCTATCATTATTATGCATTATTTATTAAAACTTCTTGCAGGTATTGATAATATTTAAAGTGCCTAAATGCGCGTGTCAGAACAGGTTATGCCTATAAAATATTGGCTTTTGGAAGTTATCGTAGAGGCTACCTCAATACATTGACTCTATGGCGGATACATTGACGGACAGGTTTTACGGGTCTTTTCAACCACGATCGATAGGCAATTAAAATACGGAGAAATGAGAATGCAAAATGGATTGGTAGCGAATCAGAATTCGACCAAACGGTCTCTCACATCGAAGCAACATCAGTCAATTTGATAAGGAATTGAATCCGGGATTTTCGGTTAACAACACTGAAGCCAAACTATACATGCACTTGGCCACCAGAACAGCCACGAAGAACTGCTCCATGCAATTGCTGCAATCTTGACAACTTCATAGCATATTATAACTACGAAAGAACTATAGAACTAAGATACATGAATACATCAATCAATGGCGCTTTAAAACAAGACTTTAAGTTAAGTTAACTTTAAGACAGTAAGTTTAACAGAACTGCAAACAGTACTTAATTAGGTAATACATACATAATAAAGTAGTGCATTAATTTCGATATGACTCAATATGCAGTCTATTGAGCCACACCGCGCTTCAAGTAATTCTTTTAAAATGGTAACATTTGCAATATCGTGCTCTGAAATGGCGCTAAAATATTTTGCGAAAAGTACATTTTTCAAACAGTTTTTTGGCATGACTAAATTTTGCTGATCACATTGTAGGAATACTGTTTTTTTTTTTTTTAATTTTTAGCCACAACAGTATTAGAAGTAAGAGATAAGTTTGCACACAATTAAATCAAAACATTATCATTTTTAAAACAATTATTCCAAAAAGAAGAAAATCTGTATATAAGCTGTGAATCTAAGTCTGGTTGGTGCATTAACAGGTAAACATATTTTGATCATGTGCGTAGATTCAAATTAAGTAATCGCTTAATACAT
>KB299856.1:24822-37218 GCA_000328365.1 Capitella teleta
CCCCTAGGTACGTCTTTGGTTTAGTAGGCATACAGATGTAATTGAGGATGGTATCGGCTATTCAGTATCCAAAGACGCATTTCAGTCAATACTTCTCGAAATGCATGATGCTATCATTAATTGACTACCCCTACCGAAAACTTTACAGGTAATTATATTGGTCTGTTTCATGCCATTTCTGAGCATGTCTGATACATATATTCATTTTGACATACTGGTTGCCTATGTTTGGACGGTAAACTCATCTTTGGCGTGATCAAGGTAAGTAATTAGCACAATATACCTTTCCCGACGCCAGATTTGAGTTCATTCGAACGTAATCTCACTTCACCAGACACATACAGCCCGGAGCGCATTCAGATGGATCGGTTTGGAATTAATTAATTATTTTTTTAATTAATTAATAAATTAATTAGAGGGTTAATATTAATTGCGTGCGTGCGTTTCCCGTATAACAGTATTTTCCAACACATTGTTTTATGTTTGTGCGTTCACATTTGCGGCTGCGTTTCCCGCAGAGATTTGAAATTATGACAGTTATAGGTAGAACAACTATTCTCAAGATCAAAAGTAGCTGCACAATTTCCATGGCAGTATACTAGTTCTTTCCTTCAATGCACTTCTGTATGATATCAATGTCAATCACAGCCTCATTCAAGGTACTCAAGTCAGGCTCTTCTGTCGTTCCGCACGCAAATCATGCCGAGCAAATTTGTTTGGTGCATGTATATGCATGGTAGATCCTGGTCTCTTTGGTTCAGATCCGAAAGATATAAAAATAATCCCCCCCCCCCAGGACATCCAACACCCTATATATAGGAAGTGACGAATCGTCCTCATAGCTGCGTTAATATTCCTAGGCAATCGTCAATTATCTAAAATAACTAAGGATTATTCTGAATAAAAATTTGCCACTCATGGAATTAATAAAGCGTGTACCGCTGTTGTAATCGCTATTCACTTTTCGGGCTGTTTATTAATATTTCCGTCCGGTCAGGCGTCTGGTACTTGTGGGTAACGAAGCGGAAGGCCACCCAGGTGATCGACAGGTGCCCTACGCCCCAGGGAACCGCATAATTAGCCAACTGTGACCTTCCGGTAAACATCGAAGGGCATTATCATTGTCAAAAAGGCATTGTTCATTCTTTCTCAGGCAGAGTGTTGCAAAATTCGCATGACACATTTGCTTCGGAAATGACATCTGAATTAAACGATTGAGAAATCCATAAGCGCTTTCATCAAGGAAAACATCACCGCTACTTGCTTGATTGAGTCTCACACAAAGATACTTTCCCGAGCAATCAATCGCCAGTGGAGCGAAAAGCCCGCGAAAATCATAACGCGATGAGAACAGCCCCACCTGGCGCGCATTAGGCGAAACAGCGTTGCTAAGGGCAACTAATATACAAGAGAGCGACTCACTTTAAAGTTAAATCGAGTGGCAAGCATTAGCGAGCTTTGTGGCGAGCGCTTCTCTTGATGTATCTCGAAGGAATTCGCCCTCTCAGCCATCAGAATACCAGCGTCACGCTCCACTGAGTGCGTATTGCGCAATCCGCTTTCCTGATGAGCATGTTCAGTTAGACGCCTGCGGCTTCGGCGATCACACTCTGATTTAGACAATGGGTATTGTGCGACTGTGGGTTGGAGGCCTAATGGCTAATGCTACATTTTGGTTACAAAAATACTGGCAGTACTTTAACAGGTAAAGAATTGAAGAAACCAGGAATTCATATAAGAATTAATAAATTGCGTTAACTATTGACTTTTATCTAGCTACTATACAACTGTATACGAAATCGCCCGAAACTTCTGTGGCGCTGAATGTGTTTGGGATAAGTTCTGGAAGGATTTCAAAGGGATCCCAAAATAATGCTAGAAGTTGAGACCCGGGGCGCTATGATAGTCGCAACAACAACATCATAATGTACCTCGCATATGACTGATATACTGTGACAATAAAACTTTATCACAAATTATCATCATCATGCCTGCATGCATAATGACAGGCGTGTAAGAATTACGAAGAAAGAAAGATGCAATTATTACAAGGTAATAATTACCTCGTCCACTTCGGCTGAATCCTCGAATTGCTTCATGATCTGCAATTCACAATACATAAGATGAATAATATCAACACATGTATAACAGAAAACACCTCGAAAATTGTTCTCTTGTGAACAGCGCCCCTTTTCACCGTTGGTGAAGATTCAACGTGATCCTCAGTCACGTGAATAGTGGGTACTGCTTCTGGGAGCGGTCGCCTCCCCTTTACCCCAGCAACTTCCGTGTAGCACTGCAGCCGATACTTCAAAGGAAAGTCGTCTTCTTTGAAGTGTGCACTACATAAGACTGAGTAATTTGATGCATTCCACTTAGCTCTCTTGGCCTGCAAACACATATTACATTTGATAAGAAATAAACAAAACATATATATGTCTTACTGATCTAGATCAAGTATGAAAATAAGATTTGGTCAGAGTGAGATGATTTAAAAAAATAAATTCACCAAAGCAAAGGCATACGCCTATATACCGGTACCAAACGAGGATCGATAGCCCGGGCGACAAGCCAGCCAAAGTTCAAGTTATTAGTCTGTACCACAGATTCAAAATTCAAATACATGCCAATACTTGTTGACTAACAGTGACCAATCACCAATGGCACCTTTCAATGTGATTGAAATCATTCTATTGATTGTAAAATATTATTTTGATTGATATTAGGCTTACATATACACGTATGACAACTATTCGAATTCGATGGGACTCCAAATCTGATAGTGGCATCCAAATCTAAAATAATTGACTACACAATGTGGGAGTCAGTGAGTGATTAAGTCAGTCGCAACTGACTCACTGAGTCAGTGAGTCAGTTCACTGACTCACTGACTGAGTGACTCACTCAGTGTCACTGAGTCAGTGAGTGGTCTGCATGAGGTCATTTTTGTGGCCTCGGTATAGTGAGTTCAAATTTCGTGCGTCATTGAACCTAATGGTTTCGTAACCGTTTCATAGACCATTAACGATACCTTCAACTTGTTTAGCATATTTAAAAAGCTCGGAAAGCCTTACTCTCACAAAGCGAATCCACTGCTGACGAATCCGCGCGTTCGTGGGAAAGTTATGGACTGTAATGCCTCCACCAGCTCTATTACTGCAATTCGCAGCAACACAACGACGTCCAGAAGGTGCCCTGCTCGCTTCCATCGCTAGTTGAACACAGAATCAGCGATGAAACACGGAAAAATGCGAAAAATATCTGTTGGTGTGAATCAAAACGATTGTCAATAAAATGGCTGAAACTCTCTCGCTTACTGTGATGACGACACGGTGGCGCGAGATTTAAACGCGAGCGCGTGAGATTTCCTGGCTGTCAAATTTGACTTACTTATTAACTGGGCCGCCACAGGCATTGAAGTAGGCCTATAGAGGAGTAACTAGAGGAGTAACCAGTCTGTGCAATGTTAAAGAGCTTATTTGCGATGGCTTGGAATTAATATAACAAACCCGATTCAAAAGCGTGCTATTATTTTGACAAATCCATAAAGCACCAGCAGTCCAGGATCAAAATGAGTGCTTTAAAACGCACTAAAAACTCATAAAGTCTGTAACTGCACATCTGAATGTAATTAAGCATGAACCAGAAAATCTATAAGCATAATACACTGTCACATCAATTCAATTAGCGTATTTTCCCATCCAGTCTATTTATTTGTTATTGTAGTATGCTGGGTCTCTTTCTACGGTGCATTCGAACGCGAAGGATACAATCATTATGTGCGCCTCATTTGGCTATTTCAAGATATAATGAAAAAAGGAACATGCATATTATTTTATTGATAATTTAGCCACTAAGAAATTATATTTTCCGATGCGATAAAAGACCTGATATCTATAAATAATTTTATAATTTTCATGCTAATCAATGAGGAAAGAACCATTTTTTGTCAATATTTCTCTACCATATATAATGTATTATGCTGTGTAATTATTATTCCTTTTTTTAATTGTGTTCTATATGTTCTTCTTTTTTTTTTCTACATTATTGTGCACGTGTTGTACGAAATAACGTATTATTAATAATATATTAATCCAAAATTTAAGATTCAAGTATAGCAATATGATCGTCACACCGTTTTTCATTCGGAGTGACGGCCAGGTCATAAACATTGCATAAGCATTTGCTGATGGGTTCACACACGTCTTCATCCTGGGAAAAACTGTTAACACAATAGCAAGGACAAACAATCACTATATATATTTCACCTGACTGACCGGATTGATCACTTTTCCAGAACATAAAAATAGTGTAAAGCACCAAACGAGACGTTTCATCGGCATCATAAATTGTATTACTGTGTTCATTCACTGAGCATGAAGCTTTAACAGAAGGAATGAATTGGAATGACTATATGTACATAAAATGATGATCGGGTCACTATTATTGGTGGGTGAACAGATTTGGTCTGTTGCTATATTGGTGGTTCGAGCTCTTCTGACGGTGATCGCACGACAAGATCTGACAGAGAAGGAATTGTGACCTCATCGATTAATATTGTGAAATGCTGTAAGTATTTTATTTATTTATTTATTTATTTATTTATTTATTTATTTATTTATTTATTTATTTATTTATTTATTTATTTATTTATTTATTTATTTATTTATTTATTTATTTATTTATTTATTTATTTATTTATTTATTTATTTATTTATTTATTTATTTATTTATTTATTTATTTATTTATTTATTTATTTATTTATTTATTTATTTATTTATTTATTTATTTATTTATTTATTTATTTATTTATTTATTTCTATTTCAAAGTGGAGGACTAAAAATTTACAGCAGCTCGATCGAAATAAATCTCTTTTAACAAACCAACTATACAATAATCAAATTCATAAAAACATGCCTTTTGATATTTTTGGTACTTGTGCTCTCGCCAATGCATGCATATACAATGATCACAATATTTCATAACCTTAACAACGTGATTATTCAAGAGAATGTTTACTTTGGAATAACAGTAATGCAATGATAATCATAGGTTTGTTTGTTTGTTTGTTTGTTTGTTTGTTTGTTTGTTTGTTTGTTTGTTTGTTTGTTTGTTTGTTTGTTTGTTTGTTTGTTTGTTTGTTTGTTTGTTTGTTTGTTTTGTTTGTTGTTTTTTGTTTGTTTTTGTTTTTGTTTTTATTTTTGTTTTTGTTTTTGTTTTATTGTTTGTTTGTTTGTTTGTTTTGCTCTTTTTTTTGGGGGTGGGCGATCGTATTCCATTATAATTTACGGCTAACCTCTTCTGCGGGTACAGCGAAATGGTCGATTAACAAATCTGAGGAGAGAGACCTCTACGGATCAGAAGACGGAACAATGTGAAATAATGAAATAATGTAGCCTGTCGAACGCTTTGGGTGCATCCAGCAGCAAGCAATACATCTTGGAGTTTGATTTCTTGTTGACAACCTCTTCAGGATCAAAAGTGCAAGAGCACGTGGGAATTCTCTTCCTGGCAGAAAAAAAAAAAAAAAAAACAACCCCACAACACTGAAACACCCTGAGACGTAATATATGCATACATTATATAAGATCATAATATAATAATAAGAATATATGAATTAAAAATTTACGCAATATAAAATTGACGATGCATATAAGTTTTCAAATTATTCTTGAAGATCCACGATGGCCGTGGCACTTTTATCTCTGTAGAGTTTCGCTGCTTCATACACCATCGACCGTGCCCAATACATATTTTTAACAATGTGTCTCCTGTTCAAAGGCATCGTTGCACGGTCTTAGTGGCCTGAGTGGATGATATAAGGCTCGCAAAATTCTTTTAAATATCAACTGTGAATTAAGCCTACACTTTGTGGATGTTGCACAAACAGGATCCGTTTCTTTACTGGGAGCCAATGCAGTGACGCTATAATAGGTGTGATATGTGGTCATGTTTAGGAGTTTTTGTTAAAATTCTCGGTGCATATTTTGAGTCATCTGTAGCCAAAATATTTGGCACATTGGATGAGCAAACAGAAGGCCATAGTGGCAGTCAAGTCTTGATATCACACAAGCAGGCATTGAACGTTTTAGTACGCTTGCTTTCGCTGACAGATATTTTCATACTTTCGCGATCCGTCGAAGCTGAAAGTAGCTACTTTTCACCACATGGCCAACCTAGCAGAAGAACTGAAGTCGCCCCACGACAGATCCTTGAGGTACACATAATATGGGAAGATCAGCAGAAGCAGAGAAGCATTATAATTTGACATTTTCCTTACGATCTTTCTTCCATGTAAGTGCCGTTCCAATGAGGCTAACTTCACTCTCCAATCGAAAGAGGAGGCGATTGTGGTCCAGTGTATATTAAAATGCAGCGCTCAAGTCCAGGAATACCATCAAAACAGCATCCCCACTATTAATTATTCTTTCGATATCTCCTTTAATATACGGAAGTGGGGTTTCCGTGTGTTTTCCCTTCTTTTAAACTGATTGTATAGTATCGCGATTCGCGAAGTAGATTGTTTGTCATACATAACGTCGGTTCCGTGGTGACGACTTTTTCGAAAAATTTCGAAGAGAAGCAGATGTTCGATATTGGACGCTAATATTTTAGCTCAATAAATCTTAATCCGGCTCAATATAAGCGTTGCAACTGCTTGTTTGAAGCCTTCAGGGACGGCCCCTGATTCCAGGGATAATTTGATAATCCGGGTAAGTATCGATATTTATCCTTTGGGATAAGGATTGATGACGTGATCAGAACGGAATACAATGTACATCCTTAGCCTCAGATTTACCAGGTTTTAAGGGGTTTTCCGCAGCTCTCTCAACATAACAACATCGTAAAATCAGCTTTTGTTTCAGTAGGAAAATAAATCAAAATTACGATTAAAGAAAAGTGAAAAGAAAGCGCCGCTGGTCACCATAGCAACGATGTGTTACTGAACGAACAATTTTGATAATTGTTATGTGAAACTCGCATGATTAATAAATCAAATTACGGCACCAGAAATTATTATAAATATATAAATTTGGGTATGAATGAGTGAGGAATGCTACATATACATGTACATGTGTTCTGAATTTTCCCACTCTGTATTTATAGGGCCTCAGATTGGAATCGAGAGAAATGAAAAACCACTCGTGAAAGTCAGCATTTTTTTTCTCGACTCATTAGATCAGGAAAAGGTGTAGACGCCGTGTTAATGAAGTTAATTAAACAAGCCGTGTTAAATGTGAACTTAATCGTTTTGATTTGTATGTTCCTTCTGAAACTAGAATCATAACGCCCAGTCTTCTAGATCCGGAGAACTGGCCATCTATATTTTTTTGCCCAAGGGACCAATGAGACCGAGCCGCATCAGAGCATCTCTCACATATACTTAGGTGCAAAAGAAATGCAATTATTTGATTATGCCAATACTACATTCCGGGTATGCATTGCATAAACACGAATTTTCGTATGAGCCAAGTCAAAGCATTTGAGAACATACTTGTGAAATCTCAAAGAAAACAAATGAAATTAACCTGGTTTAATTGGAGGAACAATCGACAAATGTTCGATTTTCTTGGTCATGTCAGATAATCCCTTGTGAGTCTTCTGACTCACAAGCCAATAACACAAGATAAGATTTTTTGAGCCAAATTTCCATGAGACTGTCAACCCTGCCCTATGAGATGTTGTTAAAGCCTTGAATCAGCTCTCTGCTATAGCGGAGAGACTGGAGGCTGTGAGGAATTATTGACTTCAGTTTATCCAATAAATGCTGATTTGGTGACAACTTTGGAGACGTGCCAACCATAACCATGCCTGAGATCACTTTCCTTCTTCAAGAAGTCTGCGATGATCATAGCAAGTTACGGGTCAGCATGGTTCAAGTAGTAGAATCTCGAGGAGCTAACATAGTTGTGTCATCATTCCATTGATATTAATTGAAATTATGATTGGCAATATTTCATAATTCAAAATAACCACAGAAGCTAGGGATGTATGTTTCATGGGATTTTGTTTTGTGTTCTGTACATTGACTTTGTTTTATGGATTTCTGTGATAATAAAAATGTTATTATTTTTCTGTAGTAGTCGGATCTTCGGATATTCGTAACCCGGATTTGGGATCTCTTATGGGGATCTGAGCCCCTATCTCCCTTAATATCAAAAGTTTCTCTGCATATATTGGTCGGTCGCATTCCTCAACCATCGCACATCTCATAAACATGGTTGTCTTGAACCTAGCCCATTCGTCAGCGCCGATCTCAGATCTCATATCTCAGATGTATATGATAATATTTAGACGGCATTCTGTCTTGAACCAGTCCTAGCCCGGAGCTCGCGCGATTTGTCAGTCCTGTCAGTTTGCTGTCACTTTTGGGCACCCAGAACAACACCAATGCGTAAGGTAGACCTCGTATTATTTTTCTGCTCGACGAGGCATTTGTTTTGTCATTGATACACTATATCAGAATTGGCGGTTTGTGACTCTTGTATCAACTCCACGCTCCAGAAGGCTTATAAAAATTCCCCTCAGGAAGCCGCCAGCCTTCCCAGAATTCAAATTTTTTTCTTCAAAAGTCTGATTGCTTTTGAGTAAAGCACTCGTTGGAGTGACGTTCCAGTCAATTTCATCGTCTAAATAAAAGTCACCTTGTCATGGGTGTACTCAAAAGAATATTTGCCGGGATTCACGGATTGGCAATACGAGAGAAAATCAATTTTTAGTCGCGAATAGTTTGAAAACGAAGAGAATAGACTTGTGCGCCGTGTCAAATATTTTTGTAGATCCAAACATGGATTAACTTATTATAAAGCCATTTATAGATGGTTGTGTTTTTTTTGCACCTAATTATAATTATACATATATGCCAAAGCACTCTTAAGTTTACTTTGCAGTACATCATTTGAAAGCCTTATCCTCATCTGTAGAAGAGGTTATGAGCCTGACTGCCTACAAAAGTTGCGTAATGCTAAAAAGTTCATTATTATGTTATAACAAATTATAGGACTACGTGTATACCAAAGTTTTTTTTTTTTTTTTTTTTTTTGCCGTTTCCAGCATAAGATGCTTGTCTATGCATTATATTACGTACGGACTATCATGATTCAAACATTAGATTACTATTTTTCTTTGTCTTTTTTTCGTTAAGTTGTATCAACAAACTTAAGGTTACTGTAGCGGTGTTCAGCCTTCCAATAAGTGTCAAGTGATCTGGAATGAAAGCACGCGTGCGCAAATTGAGCGTCGCTCGTGCGACAACTTGACAGCCGGCGGGCGGCGCTCACTGGTGGCACGTGCCGACTTTGGAATTCGGCAGAAATTGATTATTGACGTTCCTAGCTCTACCCGTCCAAGTAATCATGCGTTTCGTTTTGTGGTGACGATATATTCATTATAAGAATTTCGTGATGAGTATTTTAAAGGAACAAAATTAATCACTGTGGTATACGGAGGGTTTTTTTATTTACACTTGGACTCTTTCGGAATGTAAATTGTGGAAGAATACACGTATAACATTACAAACCAAACACTAAATGATGCCACATTCAAAATTCAAACATTATTTTAATCTTCTTCCTTTTACAGATGGATAATATATTTATTTATTTATTTATTTATTTATTTATTTATTTATTTATTTATTTATTTATTTATTTATTTATTTATTTATTTATTTATTTATTTATTTATTTATTTATTTATTTATTTATTTATTTATTTATTTATTTATTCGTAGCAACTTGATGCACATAGAGTATGAGCAAATAAACAACGGGGCATTGCAATAAACAACAAGAAAAGAAAGGGAAAAAAATATCAACAAGTGCTGAGATGATCAATTAGTACATAACATATGTGGAGAGGAAAGTACTACCATGCCTGATTTCATACTATTTGATTGCTTTCATGACTTTAAAACCATTAAAATGCAATTCACGAACAGAATTGATCATACACGTCACATTTCATTTGATTATTAACCATGCATGTCACAAGGTTATGAACCGTCGACCAGCCGCAAATATAGCCTAAATGTGTCACCTGATTGAAAAATCTTGGGGACTGTGACGGTCAAAGTCTGCAACGCGTCACAAAGCACCCAACACGTGTATGTGTGGGACCGGGGATGGTTGAACACAAAATGTTATGTTGAAGCGCTCAACTGGCTTTCATAGCCGCACAACACTAGAACTTTGACTATGATTATAATAATTATAGAAAACTCAAAATAAATAATCATTTTCTGCATTGTAGACAGTGATATGGCATAGGCACTTTAATGATGTAACGGGAAAACTAATAAATGTTCCGTTCATCTGCGCGAATCAACTAAGATGTTGTCCATTTCCCTATCACCCTTATCATCTCGAACCTTACACTTACACCCCACCTATAACCCCATAGATAAGCCTCATCCCAATTAATCTTAATTTTCCGACCATTGACAGGGGATCGTGACTTGGAGACTTGCGCACTTGGCGGAAGAAGGGGGAGGAGGGGGTGGGGCCAGCAACGGAGTCCCTCCTCTTCTCCAATCGCAGAGTGCGCAGGCGCACTGCACCATGCCCATCTTCCGGTGTCACTTAGACACAAGATTGCTGGATCGATGGCAAAGAGACGACTCTGTAGAATCAAAGTGCGCTGGCTCTGATGGCTTTCATGTCGACATGCCACCTGTCGGCTTTCCCAGAAGTGTTTGGCGCCTCCTCCTTCCCTTCGGGGATACGCCCTCTTCTCCTCAAAGAGTCATGCACCCCGGATGAGAGTCGCACAACTTCTGCGAACAACTTCTTCTCTGTCCATTTCATTAAAGTAAGTTGTTCGTCATTTCGTTGACAAATTATGCGATCCAAAATTGGTTAATTTTGCGATTGGCATTTAATTTTTGATTCTTTGGATTTGGTGATTTGTATTTCGATATCATATTTTACATTTTGTTGTTTTCTTTTATTGTAGAAATCGCTGGAATGGAGATGACAAGTGATGTACCATTAGGTCAAAGAAGAGGTCAGTTGAACACATTTTTACACAGTGTTTTGGGGGAAAAGTTATCCAAATAATCATGTATAAAATTGAACTTGATAAAATTGATACTAACCGAACGAATATAATCCCGAACATCGTTGACCAATCCATGCATACAATAGTCAATCAGATTGTGTGATTACTTTTCTTTTTCCGTGACCTGCCCTACGTTATTCAATGTGTTATCGACTGTTTCATTATTTCCATAACACTTTTTTTTTTCTTCTGCATGCAATATGACTGAGCATTCTAAAATGATATAAATCTAATGGAAATTTAATTTTTAAATCAACTACTAGTATTTGAAGAGACTAGATGTCTTGTCTGTGATCCATATGCAGATATACATTCTCTGCATGGATAATTTGTTTTATCGTGATTTCTACAAAACCGTCAGAGAACATAGCGAAATTGTACTCCACAGTAGAGTAGAGTACGTATATTATTGAGATGCATTCCGTCCTTTTCGAGGGTAAATGTCCTCGAAGTGGGTTATACCTGTATCTCGAGCTCTGCACCCAAGGACTCATGGTGCAGCACACGGATGCTACACCTGAATGGTGAATACCAACGAACCCCGCCCACCCCCCTCGTTCGTGTTCGAATATTTTCTAATAATCCATTAGCATCGAATCTGGGAGAAGCGCCAATACCTCCTCCGATGGGAGGAACAAAGACTCTGTCAGAGTGGAGCTGATGTACAATCGGTCCTCGCATTTCTGAATACTCCCTGATATTCGTTAATCGTTAATAAGATTCGCATGAGCTCTGTGCTACCTGTAGAACCGCGAAAGTTGAATTGGTTGATTTGGTGCTATGCTTCTCATAGTTGATGTTGAAAGCGTGGAAAGTAGGCAGATTTTCTTATTTAAAGACTCTAAAAGATTTTAAAAGAGGACTTATGTTCAATTTGTAACCTCTTTAGATTGATTTTATTTGGGTTTATAAATGACAAGAGACCGATATTTGGAAACTATATTTATGTTGGGCGAAAGCAGAATAGCTTAATCTTGAAGGAGTAAATGTGAAATATATCCTTTGTAAGAACTTCTGAAAGCTCGGCCCACTCATGGCTTCCATTGTTAACAATATTTAATTCATTCATTCATTCATTAATTCATTAATTTATAATTAATTGATAATAATTTAATTAATTAATTAATTAATTAATTAATTCATTCATTCATTCATTCATTCATTCATTCATTCATTCATTCATTGATTGATTGATTCATTGATTGATTGATTCATTGATTGATTGATTCATTGATTCATTGATTCATTGATTCATTCATTCATTGATTCATTCATTCATTGATTCATTCATTCATTCATTCATTCATTCATTCATTCATTCATTCATTCATTCATT
>KB299856.1:37268-57098 GCA_000328365.1 Capitella teleta
TTCGCGCCCAACGGGTCGGTCGCCTTCGTTTATTAAGTTTCGTAACTTTAGAATTTAGAGAACCGATCTATTCAAGGCGATCATCTGTAGCATCATCCATGGTTAATTCAAAACGGCAAGTATTCACAAATGATAGAGCAGATATAATATAATTATTATGATTACGTAATGCATGTTTGAGATTCCGGACGAAGAGAAATGAGATTATCATTAGGATTCGAATGCAGTTTTCCCACCCGAAACCCCTTAAATACAACGTATGATGGAACCACATAAGCGGTCACGCTTCAGGATTTCGAGGTTAAATATAAGCCCCCCCCCCCCCAAAAAAAAAAAAAAAAAAAAAAAATGTTTATTGGTGGAATGCATCGAGCTGTAAAATGTTAAATCTGGAGGCCACTTGAATTTAGCCAGGGTCATCGTCAGTACATTGTACTTTTTAGTGGAAGCTCCCTGAGTCCTGCGATCGGAGCTTTTGCAGCTGTATATCCGTGTTTAGAACAGCGCATGGTTCAATGGCTGTGACTCTAATTTCAAGGGGGTCAATTATTACTCTGACAATCAGATTCACGGAAGTCAATACCTTTTGTTTCTACATGCCCCACTCCGGAAAATGCTATTGTTCAGCGCTGTTTTAAAGAAATCATTCTTGGCAGAAGGTCTGCAGTGAGTGACTCTTTAACGATCATATAGGTGTGTGTGCATTACAACCTGATTCTCGATAGAGAGAACCTGCCCACCTTTCTCAAGAAACCCTTTACTGAGCCTAATCAAACAGCGAAGCTTGATGCGATTTTACTCAGAGAAGAGACTGGGGATTTTAATCGAGCTCTTGTACACGTGTTAATTATCATGGATCCCGACATAGGTTTTATCACGTGTTCAACACCCAGCAATTATTTAAGTTTATCTGTTAGAGACTTAATTATTATTATTTAAAATGAATGAAGATTTATTTAAAGTTCATTTATGTTATATTGCATGTATATGCGAAATAAATATTCTATTTATATATGACATTAGAAACGACTGACACAAATGCAACAACACGAAGCAAAAGAAGAAAAAAACCACATTAATTAATTTTCATTTCCATTATGACACGGCAACAAAGGACAAGCGACCACTTGAGTGGCTTAATTCCAATTCGCTGCTGAATTCCAAATACACGTGTTTGCAAAGTCTTTGATCAGCCGAGCGATTATGGCAGAGGGCAAACACGGATTGTCATGACGGCCACAGGAGAAGAGGAAGAAGAAGTCGCGAGTGATTTGTGCTCCGAGGCAGAGATGCGTTCAGCCTCCGTGGGAAGAGGCATCTGGCTGACCCGTAGCTGTGCTTTGTTTGTCCGCTTCAAGACTACAAAGTCAGAAGCTAGAAAGCTGGGGAAGAATATATAAATAGAGAGGCGTATGGGTACTTTTAAGGGTCGACTGATCAAAAAAGTTTTTAGATCTGCTGCAATACGTTTATATGGGGCGTGATCGACTTTGTGGAAAATATTTTATGTTATATATATATATATATATATATATATATATATATATATATTTTCCCCGTTTCTCCAGGAGACCGTTTGTTGGACTGTATTTTATGTTATATATACTTTTTTCTTTTCTTTTCTCCAGGAGACCGTTTGTTGGATATTCCGTGCAAAGTTTGTGGAGATCGAAGTTCTGGCAAGCATTATGGAATCTACAGTTGTGATGGTAGTCATACGCATATTTTAAAAATTAAATAATTTGATTAATAATTCTTAGGTTGCTCTGGTTTCTTCAAGCGAAGCATTCACAAAAACCGAGTTTACACCTGCAAAGCGTCCGGAGAGAAGAAAGGTCGATGTCCGATGGACAAGACTCACCGCAACCAATGCAGAGCATGTCGACTGACACAGTGCTTCAGTGCCGACATGAACAAAGATGGTAAGTGTTAAGATATATACGTACACAATATATATATATATGATTCTAATATTGAACTGTGCGATATCATTTCTACAATAAATTTTGTTTTCGATCGATGATTGATATACTTGGCATCGTATTTGGTATCCTAGCTGACACCCAGTCAGCTTAAAGTCCGACATTTCAGCTGTGTTTGTGAGGCAGGGGAGGGGGGTGGTGTTGATGCCTTCCTTACTTCTCGCCCCCTTTGATCATACACCGTTTTGTGATTAACGTCGTTTGCTCAGCTTGGCTTCCATAAAACGTGAAGAGGGCTTACGTCGCCACGAGCACTCTCCCCTCTGGGAAGGAGGCGTTGAGATTAGGCCGGCAGGGCAACGAATGGTGGCTTTCTCAGGCATTGCACCAGAAAGCTAGATGAGGGGGAAAAAAGAGGAGACATGGCGAGCATTTCGCTCACAATGCATTGTCACGTATCACGATGAACGATCGTTCGATTTCGCCTGGATGAACGACCCTCTACAGTCGGCCAAAGATCCGCAAGCAACAGTCGATGACGCTCTCTCATGTCACCGTCTGATCGTCTTTATCCCTCGTTAAATATTCATCGACAGGAAGGTATTGTGGGAGAGGCATCGTTCCGCTCCATCGATCATGCTTGTTAAGCCCCTTGTAATCGAACGCACAAACAGACGTCGCTTTGCTGCAAAGTCAATGCCGCAACACAACAAGCAAAAAAAAACACCCGTCGATGATTCAATTCTCTTGATCATCGCCCATTGGCAATCGTTTCTTCCGCAGCCGTTCAGCACGAACGAGGTCCGCGCAAATCGAAGAACAAACTCAAGAACCTGGACGGATCCAAGAAACACGACACGCCCCCGCAACCGAGCAGCACCGTCAAACCCTTCACTGTGTCATCACCAGATGTACCGATTGACCTCAGCGTCAAGTTTGACCGACCGATTGTACCAGTGGAAGTGCCGTCGGTGAACTTCCTACACACCCTGCTCTCCGCTGAGCACTTGAACCCTCGTCCTTTCCGTCCTATGCTATTCGATCGCACTACTCCGCTGCGCATGCACGCTGCAAACATCGGAGAATCCCTTCCGGAGGTATCCGCCCGCATGCTTTTCTCTATTGTGAGTTGGGTGAAGCAAATACCCGCCTTCATCGCACTACACCACACCGACCAGGTGAGTTACACACCCAGGTAAACTAATCAATGCAGAACCACTTCTCTAGATTACCCTCCTGGAAGAAACATGGAAAGATCTATTTCTGATCAGCCTGGCCCAGACAGCGTGTCATTTGGATATAGCCACCCTGATGGAAAACGCAGACACCAAATTATGTAATCCTCTACAGGTATTGCGTCACCGTGATGTTCATTCTGATATCAATGATCGTCATCTCCAGGTGGCCCACTTTGTACAGGAGGCGAAGATTGTCTGTGATATGATTCTCCGCATGAAAAGGATGGCCATGGATCGAACTGAATTCGCTTGCTTGAGAGCGGTTGTGCTCTTTCGCCAAGGTATGGTTTGTTAAGCACAAGCGGTCCACTCTTTACCTTTCTTTACCTTCAGACATATCCAGATTGAAGGATGTCCGGCCGGTAGAGAACTTACAAGACCAAGCCCAGATGATACTGGCCGAGTACTCGATACTTCACCACCAAAACCAGTCGACTCGTTTTGGTCGTCTGTTGCTGGCGACCCCAGCACTCCGCGCAATCCCAGCTTCGCTCGTTTCGCGGATATTTTTTCGCGAAACTGTCGGGAATATTCCGATTGAACGACTCGTCTGTGACATTTATCAAAATGAGAAGTTGTGATTGCAGAAGTGGCTCTCCCTTGTTTATTCTGAATTCTTTGTTGTGCAATAAATATTCTTCTTTTTCGTTTGATGATATATACGGCATGGGGTCAGATTTTTTTTATGAATTTTGATGGCATCAAAGAACTCAGGTATAGGGCTAATGACCTGGAGAGTGAACACTGCAATTCAGTGTAATATACCAATCAAGGAGCTTTAATCACCCTATATAGCTTTATTAAAGCTCCTTGATGTCAATACCAGCTAGGCATAATCAGAACAAATGCACTAATCGAAACCTGAGTGCACAGTGGGTATATCGTTAAGCCGAGCATGGTGCGGTGTAGTGATCCTCGTGCTTCTTGAACTCAGGTATTCTCCTTCACGAACCCGTAAAATTTAATACACTTCAACTAATAACAGCATAATTTGGACTCCAAATGAATAACGTTTAAAGCAAGAGGGGCAGCACCAGGTGGGATTGAATGACGATGCATTTTAATGTAAACCGTTTGCAATGGTGAATGGTACGAGGCATGAAAGAGTCTTTCAATCGGCTTGTTCTTGTTCGTGTAGTGGTATACCTCCTCCCAGATAGCAGTTCTCTGAATTAGTGATTCGTAGGACGAGAAGGATCATTGATGATGTTGCGAGTGAGCCGTTTTGTACATCCATCCAAGAGTGATGTAATTGACTTCGTGTGTTTGCGATTTTGGATCTAACTCGATGTTATTCTATCGTTGATGTTTAATTGTCTCAGCATTTGCACGTAAAATATCTTCTTCAATGCCCATACTCGTTGATACACATTATTCGATACGTTTTCCCGATTATTCATGCCGTGTTTGGCAATTGAAACCGCTTTGACTGCCCCTAATGCTACATTTGAAAAGTTGACAATAACCGTACCTTCAAAGTTTGAGGCTACGGATTATGTCAACTTTTCTTTCATTGACGATTTCGTTTCCATGGTAACCAGCGGCACTTCCTTTCCGCGCGTTTTAACATGAGCGACATTTTAACCAAAGATTCTCCATTTAGGAATAAGGTATCTTTGTTCAGACAATTTTAATGACAAAATATATCACAAAGAAACATTATTACTAAACAAGTATTTTATGGTGAAAACTGATATACTTTGGCATGGTCCCTTTGAAACCACAGTATATTTATTTATTTACATAACATTTATATTGCTTATTTGTTAGCAAACTAATAAAATGCACATGGCAAAACATAAAGTGTGATTAAATGAAAAGAAAATGAAACATTAGAGGAATAAAAAATAAAAAACAGATTTAAAAAGAAATGTCTTGATTTGATTTGTTTGTTGATTTTTTTTTCTTTTGTTTTTGTTTTTGTTTGTTTTTTTGTTTTTTTTTTATTATTTAAGAGAAGTGCATGAGCGGAGTTGCTGATTAAGAGAGTTCCAATAAAATGCTGCAAGGTGAGGAAAACAACGGCCACCGTAATATTTTAAACGAAATGTGCAGAGTTTCAAGAGGTTGCAACTACATGTACGTGTATATAGAATCATTACGCTGAAGTCTCCTTATAGGCCCGAGGACTCGTCTGTTCACGCTGACAATGCACGCATTCACTCCGGTCAAAACTCATAACGCACATTATTTTATGCAGACGCACTACTCAATCAAATCATAACGTTCAGTTACGGTATGATTCGAAAGAAGTCCGTCATTAGAATCGCGACACTGTAGCGGAGTCAACATGAAGGCAATGGATCCAGCAGGATAGCGTACAATTACGCTATTTCAACATGAAAATACTCGCAAATTCTCCACCTCAATCCCACAAGTCTGACCTGACGAATGCTCCATCAGAGGTCATTCCGGGGTCATAATAAGTCCACTATTGATTGCCTGCCCCAAATCCTTGGAAACCCTGGATTTTTTTCTTTAAGGGGAAGCATCAATATTGAATCAACAGATTTCTTTAACGAAGGTGAGCTGGAACCTGAAAGGTGGAAGCAATGTGATGCTTTTTTAAATATGCCTTATATTGTATCATGAGAATCGCGTTCAGTTGCTCAGTTCAATGCCCCATTCACAGCGTACCTCATGAAAACAAAACCCATTGTTATGTTCTATCTCATTTATACTGGAATCATCAACTAAAACAGGCCTCCGTGAAAATACCTGATTCACAATCGATTCGAAATTAGAATGCAAGGGTTGAATTTTACTTTAGAGATGCATTTCTCACAGCAATGGATATCCATTTTCTAGAAGCCGCGGCCCAATCTAGCAACGACCTTAGCACAGACGCCTGTGATCATCCCACTTCAAACACAACCTCATCGTGGATTGCTGAGTTTTTCCAATAAGAAAAGGTTATTTTGGTCCCACACCCTTTGTGTCGAAATGGACGCTCATTTCTACTATAACCGGTTACCAATCTGGATTGGAGAAACAACACCTAACTCACCCTAAAAGCTTAGCCGCTATTTGGAACTCGATCTAAATGGTTGGTATGGCGATCGATTAAAAGACGGTGACCTTGGGCACCGCAGATGTCATTGGCTATCACGTACACGGGTTGCCTGAGCTGAGAGGTTGACCCATTCATAAAAATGTCACGTTTTGTTAATGGAATGGGTTTTCTCGGATTGTTCTGAGGTGTTTAATCTCATTGTTATACTGTATTTCCTGTTTTAGAAGCTGCGGTGAATGTTAATGTCATTTCTGTATGGATAGTTGGATTGTTGTTTCGTGGTACACAGGAGAGGGATCAGGTTCTGAGATTGCAGCTTATTATAGATCACCAGACTGCTATTACAATTTGGCCAAACATCTCAATGCTTTCTCGCTATGGAAGGACATTCTCCATGCAGCAACAACCCCGCACCAAATGAATGTGAGTCATTTGACATGGTTATAGTGTACGCAAATATCGTGTGGAGAGCAACCAAGCAGTCCATTATATTCGGCTGAGCACCTGTCAGCAGTGAGGACCTATTGACGGTGTCGTACAAGGGAATTGGTATTCATTCTGTCGGTTGTCGAGTGACATCATAAACAGCTCAGAGCAGCTGGCCCTGGGATCCTGTTTGATGCGCTCTGTGCCTGCCACAGACTTCATTCTCATCAGCATTATGATCGAGAATTTATCACCACCATCAACGCAATCTGAAAGGCAGCAGAGGCATATGGGTCAGAAGAGAGAGCGGCTGCATTCGGCAGACAATCGAGAAGGCTGTGAATGAGAGCGGGTGAGTGCGGGTGCAATGAAGGAGTAGTTATGCAATACATCGCCATCATGAATACTGATTGGGCTTTAGTGTTCGTACATGCTATTTACAGCTGAAAGGGGGCGATGGAAGGCTGAAATTAACCAAATTGCAATTATGTCAATTTGAATAATTGTCATCCTCGTCCTGAAAAGTGCCCAGGAGCATGTGGCTTATTTTCATCCAGGCCAAATGGCCGGACTTCCTCTGCGTTGTGATGACGGATAGCTCTCCTGGAGGCGGGCCAATCTTTGACCTGCAATTCTAGGAAAGCAAAAAGCTGGTGATGAATTCGAAGCGGCGAACAATGGAGGATCTCTGTGCTTTGCTCCCAGCCTTCTTGCCTCTCAGCCTCCTAGCATCTTTTGAATTCTTCATCCTTTGATGCACACATTCAGACCTACTCTTAAGGTTACCGTCCAATCTGAGACTCTGCCTCTCACAAGGGGTCTCTGGATATGAGCATGACTTGCCAGTGAAGTCTGACAGCATGGATTCAAAATCCCATTAGTCATTAGTTTTGGTGTATTTTTACTCCATTTTTGTATTTTCGTCGGAGAGGTTCCGTTTTGTTTGGACCAAAAACCGTTTTGCCCTTTTGAGAGTTTCTCTAGAATGAGGTGGTATTTTTTTCCCTGTCAATCTTGGTCACGCCAATTACATCAGTTTTCTATGATTTACCAGGAGGAGACATGCATTGCAGTTATTAGTATCTGTGCGGGTAATATCTGGAGAATACTACAACTGACATCGCGCATTCTCTGCTTTACCTCAATCCGAGTTCTGGCCCCAGGATTTGCTTTGTTGCATGATTTAAGGAGAGAATTGCAATCAGTTTGATATTTTGATGCGATTTCTCTTAAATTACTGCTCTTGTGGCGGCATAAATAACACAACGAAATGACCACAGCCTTTGGTCATCTGTGGCCCAAAGGTTAATGACCGCTTTTGTGGGTGACATCAATTTGCAGTGAATCATCTATGAGTTCAAAGGTCGAAGGTTACAAATCCCGAAAGAAGGATACAAGTTGCATTCTTCACGAATCACTGGGCCTCAAACAATTCTGAATGGAAGTTCGCTCCTGATTTACGTCTTGTTACAAAGTCCGCGAACCAAGAAGGGGGCGGGGGGCGTTGAACCAAATTAGCAATTGAGCACAGCAAACAATTAGAGCATATAATTATATTATGTCTCCAAGTAAGTGTTGGACCCAGGTAGCTTCCAAATGGTGAGTGCAGAAGGGTTACAGGTTTTGTCTCATAATCTTCTTTGTTGAGCAGTGATGATAAATTACTTGTGGATTCTTCTTTCCGAATCCCATCTTTAATCCCTTTCAGATGCACCTGAACACTGTTTAAGCAGAGAAAAGTTGACGAATTCGCCAACTTTGTGAGCACACTTCGAGGTGACAAATTTGTTTGAAATATAAAAATAGATGCCTAATTTCCGTTTCCATTTCGGGAATCGACCGTAAGAACAACTCCTATTTTCACAGACAGTACAGTTTTAGATGGTCAGTGCCTTGTTAGGGGTTCTTTAATATAATATGATCCATAGTGATTATAGGATCCTTATCTGTGGTCATTTAGCGAGGTGTTCAAAAGCACCTTCGGTGCAAGGATCCAATTTGCTAGCAGAGATTGAAGCCCTGGATCCATGAGAAACAGATCCCTCGACATTTACGCTCGAGTCGGACGATGTTTTCTCCTCGAAGACATCTCGACAAATTGAGACCGAATTACACGATGCTCTCATTTCTTCTTTCTGCTAAATCAGCAGATCAAAGAAGCGCATATTCATTGCACTGCATTTGAATTACATCACACAACTTGTGGCACACATCCATTTGATGTGATTTCCACCAAGGAAACCAGGACGAAATATGCTAACATTTCCTGCCATAGACATTTGCCGCTCAGGCGAATTGGTCTCCTTTCATTTCTACCTTGACCTGATGCCTATGGCGTCATGAAGTGACGACAGAAGGCGCCATGAACGCAGCTCTATGCAACTCTTTACTCCAATTTAGGCGTCAACTGTTCGGGTGCCAATGCTGCCTCTGAATGAAGTGGCAAAGGGATGGAACCAGGTTTCAATGTGCAGATGATAATTTCTGTCCTTGTATTTGGCTGTGATTTCTATGCTATTATTTGGCTGGAGCTTCAATGAAATGCGTGTGGAATAAAGGAGTGCCACGCCATAGAAATCAAACGCCAAATATCAACATGTGCATTGGCTAGTCTTATGCTTGGTTTTGAAAGGGCAGGGCTTCAATTTATACAAAGACATCACAATTATGTCATGTGGCTCTCTAAAATGATCTGAATCAGTTCGCTAATTATCGTCTGATCTAAACAAATTCAGCCAAAGTCAGACAAAATAATGCGCTCAAACCATGAACGGTGATTTGACTGTAAATAATAGTATCTGGATGTGAGATAAGGTTTGACCTTTGCCCTCCGTGACTCCAACCGCAAAACCTGTTATGGGGATATCGGATTATTTGTTCTCCAAATGCAAAGAACGCATCACCCGGATGACGCATCCACATCGAAACGATGCTAATCCCGGATTGATCCAAGCCCCCAAAAGGAATAACAAATTACCTCTTAGCGTTAAGCTTATCAAGCTTATTGTGATCACGCTATCGGACAAATCAGGTCACAACATCAATTGTGGAGATTGAAAACGAGGCCTTAATAGGATTTGTAATTGCACCCACAAATCAAGTATTTTGCTCAAAAAAAGTAAGTTCAGATTCTACAATTACGTGTTATATCATGATGTAGCCACTTCATCAGTTTAAATGATTCGAAAGTAATAGAAAAAGTCGTGAATATGTCATCGAATTCGATCAATTATTTACTTACAAACTAAGAGAAGGAATACTTAGCTAACAAAAGCACAAATTGCTTATATTATTCAATGAAATCCCGTGACACCTTTTGAATATGGTCTATGCTTGGACCAACAGCAATTTGGCATGAAATATTATTATACCTGTGTTTTGTTTTAGTTTATTATAGTCAAAAGATACAAGTGTGTAACCGGAAGAATACTAATTATATATTTTGTTGTTGCATGTGAACGACTAATTATAATAATTATATCCTCCGTCGCTTCCCTTTGAAGCATTTAAAAATTATACGTTGCGATAAAAAAGTTTCTTTACTGCATGATTATTTGCATTGTTTCAACCCCTAATAGGTCGTATTCACTCGTTGATTAAGCGAGAATCGTCCACGACCCAATTTTCTTGTTCGGGTAAAACCACACGGACCCATTTGCTTCTCTTAACGTTTGTGTCTGGGCTGGATAGAGCCCTGCAGCACTATTGCTCACAAATTGTCCAATTGTGAATGTGAATGTAGGCAGCCAATTACCGGTAAATTATTTGCAATTTAGCCTGTTAACATGTTAATTATCATTACTTATCGTAAAGCATTCTCTGCCAGATTTTTTCTTTTTTTATCCATGAAATCCTGATAAGTTCTTGATATATTGACAATCTTACACGCAATATTTTATTATATAATAATATCACTTAGATGCTTCGATCGTGTTTGTAATCCTGCAAGATTTTCAATCATTCTTTGTATGGATTTTTAACTTTCTGGGTGCATTTGTTGAATCTTTTGCAGTGTTGTCTCATCGGTTCTCACAGTGATTTGCGCGCAGGGAACCCTCTAATTCGGCCAATGGGGATGACGTCACAGTAGATGACGTCACAGACATCAAGAGAGTGACCACGGCGAGCAGGGCAAAAATCTGTAAAAATCGATGACGCCGATTA
This sequence comes from Capitella teleta, assembly GCA_000328365.1. Classification (NCBI taxonomy): domain Eukaryota; kingdom Metazoa; phylum Annelida; class Polychaeta; family Capitellidae; genus Capitella; species Capitella teleta. The sequence goes on from KB299856.1 coordinate 48,032, forward strand.
ATTCTTTTATAATTGAACCCAGGCTCAACATACGAGGTTTCGGTACGTAGATTTGGTTGCGAAGTCGCCCCTTTATAATATCAAACGAAGTGAAACGAATCGATCGCTTGCCCTTTAAAAAAAAAAACAATATTTATTCTTTTTTATGAATATATTGATTAAAAGGATCACTTAGCAGTATTATCACGTCCACCCTCCCCGTCGCCTTCACTTTTCACTTTTCATAGTAGCCCAGAGTGGTTCAAGATGAACATTTATTTTGGCTTCTTAATCATTGTTTTTCTTGATAAAACGGTACGCGATGAGACGGAGTCGAACATTTTCTTGTTTTCCTCGAAAATTGGATAAGTTGGGGAAAGGAATCAAGCGAACCATCCGCCTGGATTTCACAGACGTTTGCAGTCGCGTCGACCGATCGCCACGGTCATCAATTGACAGCCAAAAGGGGAACGGATCGATGGTCATTTTGTCTGAGACCATCACCCGATGACCCCATGGTGGAAAAATATCCTCTCTCACTTGTTTCTGAGCTCCTTTCATGTAACTTATGTCTGATGTGACATGAATAAATTATGCATATAATTAATTGTATTACACATATGTGTAGAAAATCTGATTTTCATCGCTTTTATCTACAATATAATTATTTTCTTTGGGCGAGCCGGAGTGATTTATAATACACAATGTATATACTTGATTATTATTATATATTATATAGTTCTTATATTGATTATATGTCGTATCGCATTTATATGCGTTATGAAAAATAATCAATATTAGAAATTACTATTATCTTATAATAATTATTCGCATGTATATATATAGATGTAGACTCAAGTTTGACACCAGCACAATGAAAATAATGGACTGAGAAGAGCGGATATCAGCATAGCAGTATTTCTATATTGGACCTCACAGGTTTATAATTATGTTAAGGGTCTTAAAGTAGTATTAGTCGCTCTCCTTGCAATACATGTCTCTGATCAGGATTTATTAGAATCAATGAAAACAAAATCTACCTTTACACGTAGACTGCGCATGTCGATGTATCTAATTTTGAATGTTGACAATTGGCAACACCTGCACGCGTGGATTGGACCTCAATTATCATTTAAATTCCTCTCTCTGAGAGGACGGCGAGTACCGATTTTCGACCATAAAACCCAATGGGTGAGGAATTAATTAGAAGGGTACCAGATTGATTCCTATTGTTATAGTATTCAACAATGTCGATTGATATTATAGGATAATATTAATTTGTAATTTGCATGATAAACTTGTGAACAATCAGCTTTGACCGGTGATTGCGCCCTTGATTTAATTTGATTTTATCACTGGGATGTTGGTGTGGAACAATTTTGCAGTTGTAGCCAAATAACCATTGCTATAATTTTGGTGAAGCAGTCATTGATTGCGCAGTCACTTTCACAGAAAGCCCCAAAAGATCCAAAAGATTCAACTCTGACGTAATAGCTTTGAGACTGTTGCACAAGGATTGGCCGAGCATTCGATTGATGAAATGTCCGCTCTGAAAGGATTGTAAATTGCTAGGGAGTGAAAGGAATTCATGCAGTGAATTCTTGATGAAAGGGTGCATGCCACTCCGTCACATCCACCATCCCCCATTTCTCTACCTCTCTTCCATTCCCTCTCTGATTCAATTTCTTTTTTTGTGACTTTAGCGGTTCTTGGGATCGAAATTATATATTTTCAATAACGCATTCAATGCATTATTTGCAAGTACAGAAGTGAGTTCTGCACTTTGTATGCTCATACAATTTGGTCAATATGGCCCAATTGAAAACAAAATCCACAACACTGTGTCCCGGAAGCCGAGGAAAGACTTTAAAGAATTTCTCCCAAACAGAGTTCCTGTATATTCATATAATTATATATTTGTATGATGTCTGCGTTGTAACACCGATTAATTGCTTTCTTGCTGTTCATGTTAATTAATTGGTTCACTTAGTGTAAAATATTCCTCTTTAAACAACCTAGCTCCATATTTGGACCAAATTCTATCAGGCGAAACAAACAGAAAAGCCAGCAATTACAATCTGCTGATTCATCATTTTTCGTGCCAACTCGCAGCCATAACTGGCCTCAGTGGGATCATTGACGTAGATCACTCACGGAGAGGCTAATGGAAACCCAGAGTCACGTCAGATGAACGCTTGCAATGGAGATGGAAAAGCCAGAGGTCGGGTTTGGGATGAATGGCTTCCAATGGCTTCCATTTGTCCGAATCACAATGGCCACAATCATACGAAATGTTGATCTAATCATTAATCTAACTACTCAGTCTTGAATTAAAGAGAGAGAGAGAGAGATATATAGATGTTGCTGTTGGAACATGATTTAATATTCAATTCGTCCAAACAAAGTACAAACAAGAGCTAAAGCCTGCATTTGTGAATCACCAGTGGTCATATAGCAAGCCCCAATGTTGAGTGCTATTTGAGAAGCAAAAAGAAATGCAGTATCGGCGGAGGTCAGTGTGGCTGCACCTTATTGCGTAAATCTTGTGTGCATAGGCATAACACAACTAATAGACCTTCGTTGGGCCTGCGTGATGTGACTTCGAAGGAGGGATTCATGTACAGAGAGGAGGACTATTAGGAAGTGTGATACCTCCTCATTTTACACAACACAACACGCTTTGCTATAAAACCTCGAGGTCTCTAACGATGGCAGCTCGATACACATGCATCTTCTCGCAGTAATTATGGTAATCTTAATAATATCGAATCAACTTCCCTTCGCTATTGTAGATTCTGACGGTGACAACATGACTGAATAATCGGTAGGGCAATGCAGGGAACCTCCAACCCCATTTAATAAACCCTACTTTGTGTGAACTGTCCACACGTTCACCAAACCACCCCTTGTATTGACCCAAGACAGGGCAAACATAGCGGAGCAGTCATCTCTCAGATTCTGAGAATAGACAGAATCGTCATATTAACGACTGCGTCTCTGCAAAATGTCACCAGTTTGCTGTGATGAAAGATATGATGGTTTTTGTAAGCACATCATGGCCAATTACGACGTCTCTGGCTGCCAACTGGCTTCCATCAACTCTTACTAAGATTGAGATTTATGTGTCATGGATTAAAAACCCAGACGTATAGATAAATTTCCCACTAAGGGGAAATCACACCCCCAGGAGTGTCATGAGCATTCTAATGACTTCACTAAAAAGAAGATCTACTTTTTCTCCTCTAAACGAGGCTCTCTTTTCATTGACTGCTGGGAGCCATTCGTGGTCGTTGTTGGCGAGAATCTCTGATGAGACCGTGGTACACACACTGATGGAACTCTCAGAGCTAGAATGATTGAATTTGGCTGAAAATCCAGTAAGATGAAAGCAGCTATGTATGCTATGATAGCAGAACCTGTCACGCACAGTGGAGTCATAAAACAAACACTCCATCAAATTAATATTTACAGTTTCCCATTTTCATTCCATGTTCGAGGTGTTATATGGCATCAGTCTCGCCAACATCCATCAACCGAGAGAGAAGCATCTAAGGTCACATAAAGGCTTGATCAGGTGTTACTCAGTCTAGTTGAATCATACACCACACTACTTGTACTACAAACCGAATTGTTAAGTTGTAAATATAGTTGATCCAATTTTGGAACCAGGCATTTAAACAACATGAATAATTATAGCCGAGTGAGACTTACGGTGGAATGGCATCGTTGCCAATTTTCAAAAGCCTGCTAACTATATTGTCATCATACCACCCTGTAATCTCCTCTTAGCTACTTGTAAAAAAGTGACATGAATAGCTAGCATACCTGAGAATCTCAAATGATCATATTAAAGCGTCAGCATTGTTTGTTTAGGCACTCGTTATAATTCACTTTTTTCTGTGCAATAATCTAATCGCAAGATGTCATTTCTAAGCCCTCTAATTATGGAAATGCCAATATCTTAGTATCTTAGCCATACCAGGGGAGTATGTCACACTGCCTCTTATCCGTTGCAGGTCAAAGGCCATAACGATTGTATAATTATGATTATACAATATAATACGAGCTACGAACAACTAATGAATAGTCCTTCTCCAGCGATAATGAATTGTTTCTCTATTCGAGTGGGGTTGATTGAGCAGGAAGGAAAGGGGGGAGGGAGCGTGAATAGCCTACCGTAATGCTAATCACTGTGTAATTGCTATCCTGCACCATGGTACGCAAAGCATATGCATGAATATAGCTTGATGGCTCTTCCATAGTATTTTGTTCCCAGACACAGAACGGGATGGAGAGTAATTCAAGCAGGATATTGGTTTGCATGAAAAAGAACATTGGTTAAGCAGCAACTCGCAGTTGTGAACCTGTGATTGCCCTTTCTGACCCTGAGTAGGTTTCATGAATTCTATAGATAGTTCACTGATTGCTCGTTCTTCTTGCTTAAATTTGGCGAATGGCGTGACTCCATATAGATATATAAGAACCTGGATCGAGCGTGCAAATATCAAATATGAATAGAATTAAGAAGATTTCAAATTATTGTAGGAATATTGAACATATGGTACGGAGCATATTATGTAAGTATGTTCAGAGACTCCCTTTAGAAAAGAAAGACGCGTCATGAATTCAGATACTTTATGGTAGAATAGGAAGAGCATTATCTCTGAAATGTGATATTTCCGTCCTCATTTCAATATCAACTATACGCAATTCGTGACACCACATTTCAGGGGTATGGTGTCGAAAGTAAAAGCCACCAACCCCCGCCTTCTCCTTCGGCGTCGTTTCTGCTACCAAAGCCCCCTTAATGTCGCTTCATGGGGCAATATTCATGGGGCGATAAAACTCCACATCATAATGTACGTTGAGAGGTTCTTACAAGCAAAGAAGCAGCTGGTCGCGATGCTTGCAAGGCTTACAGAGAAGAATCCGTCGAATTCACAACTTGTATAACTGACATCATTTCTGAAGTCCACAGAACTGCAGAGTGGCACTGAATGCGATCAACGCTACGCTATTTGTCTGAGTGAGCCGCGGTGGAAAAGATTCAAGTTCAGATGATGGGATCGGGAAAGGAAATTGGGGGTTTTACAAAGGGACTGCGCGGGATTAGGCCTGAATAAGATGGCGCAGGTCGGATTTCAAAGATCATGCTGTGATTCCCAATAACACGGAATCCATGTCGACTACAAGGAGGCGTAATTTCTCAGAATGTTGCATCAAAACAGTTTGATGGTCTCCCGGAATAATCGTAGAATTTGACTCGATAAAGCAAGTGGGGTCATCCTGGAGATTCCAGTTGAAAGTTTACGACAGTAAAATGGTTTTGCAGCATGCATATACTTAGTATTTATACTTAATAACCTATTAATTAATATCCCAGGTTCAGGCTTCTGTATTCTCGTACTGTCATCAAAATGTGATACATGTACATGTATCATAATTCTTCTCAACATGTCACTGGAAAAGTGCTTATTTTATCACACGGATATTCGTTCTGGAATTGTACTTAAGAGCATATATTATATATATGCTATATTGCTCAGTGTTTTCGTTTTAGTCAAGCTATTTCTGAGGAATAGGGCCTACCTACTCAGTAAATCGAGTACAGATGAATATTAATAAAAGTGAGCGGGCTTTTTACAGCCCCACCTTCACAACATGAGGTTACGTAATAACAATTACATCAAAATAAGGTGTCACAGGTGGTCAGACAAAATGAGAAACCAATTAAACATTTAAATTGGTTTGGGGACAGGGTAACCTTGACGTAATCACAAGGACTGCCACTGTCTAATACTAGTAGAAAAATGGCGGCTTCCATAATATTATCTGAAATCAACATCTGGTCACGTGTCCCTGCGACAGTGTCCGGACTGCTGCAAATAACACGATATACCTGTTGGAATACAAGCCAGCTAAATATAGAACAAGAGCGCAGTTCTCCTTGACCACGGGTCACCATGATTCGAAGGGTCCTCGGTGTAGCGTCCCGGCCTCTTGCCAATGGATTCGTTTGAAGTGACCGGTACCAATTTCCTGTCTACGATTAGTTCTCGCACATCAGTGTATGCCAGTCATATTTTTATCGCCTGGATGTTGTTATTGCATCAGTTCATGTGTCCTACTCACTCGTGAGCCCCAAATCGAAAGTGAGCACACCCACGTGAGCATGATGTGAAGGGGGAAAGCCCCCCACACAACTTGAGTATTATTTTCAGCACGCAATTCTGACAGTCGCAATTGTCGTTCATAATGTGCGCTGGGAACTTGTAATGGAAAAAACTGACATTTCTGCCTATTCATTTCACACTCATAAAGAACCAACAGACACTTTGAATGCTCGTCAAGATAAATTAATGTACGTATGCACAATGTAACTTGGACAGCGCTATGTCTGCAACCAGATATTCACTTGATTGCACATCCATGTACGAAATCGTCACCTTAATGATCCTCACTACCTGAGTGTACAAGTTGACAAAAGTTGTACATATAAGGGGTGCAGTTATGATACATTGAGTGACAGCAGCTGCGACCAATTTTATAAGCATTTTAAAGAGGACCTTTGTTTATTTCGGAACCTTTTTAGATATGTTCTGTGGGCTTTATTGAGTGACGAGAGACCGTTTTTGAAATATTTGGTCAACTGTGAATGATATTCAAGACAAATTAAAATACGAATTTCCTGCTCAGGTAGAATAGCTTGAAACGAGATGAGTGCGAGATTTTTTTTATGAGAACTGCTGAAAGATCTGCTCACTCGACGGCTCCCATTGTTAACAATACAATGTAAGAGAATTACTTTTATGCCGTCACGATGGTATGAAATCGAACGCGAGAAGAAAGCGAGATTTTAAACCTCTCAAATTCGATGTATCTAGGAATTAGTCCACAGCAAGCGTATTGTCTAAAAATATGTGAGTCAAAAGGCGCAGTTGTCTTTTGGGGTGTATCCTCTAACATTTGTTACTAGTTCAAAACAACCAGAGGTCCTCTTTAACACAATATCGACCACTATATTAGGCTACCTTCAATTGCTCTTTCATTTCAAATTCTTGATACCTATAAAACGTATACTTGCCTGACACAAAGATTAACAAATTATCACCTTACTGCCACCAATTGAGTATCAAGCGTTCAAACAGCTATCAGTTATCCAAACCGGAATTGTGTGTATCTTAAAGCTTCAAAGAAATAAGGTGCTTTGGTGTTCAATACAAACTGCTGGCCTAATGCACGCAATTTACATCAAGGGCTGCATTGAAAGAAAGTGCTGTACAAGGACAACGAAAGCACGTGTTTTGGCTACAAACAACCTCCCTTCGTAAGCTGATCTGCATTCTGATTAGTTCTTGAAAGTATTTCGTAGCATATAATATTATTTGATTCTTCAAGATACATGTTTATATTTTTTTCCCTTGAGATTAAGGGGTTCACGTCAAATAACTGAGCTAATGAGATCAAAAGATAACGGATCAAAAGATAATGGATGCTTCATGGTTTTAATACAAAAATCGATGGATTCCTCGCAAATTAATTTAAGCAACTTCTATATATATTTGATGCTAATCTCAAAACTGATGAACAGACGATCGAATGTCCATGCACTGGGGACCACAAGGTTATCAGCGGATCCCGTGAGATGCCACTTTATTACATAACTTTACACAACAGGATTCATGACCGCATTTGGAAGCTAAATACCCTAGCCCAGACTGCCAATCGACTGTCATCAAAATTCATCACGATTTCTCTCAGTGTCAGAGGATGAAATAGGACTGCATTGCAGATAGCGGGTAATTTGTGCTTTGGGGGGAATCTGGCGGCTCTCACGTTTACGTGGGTTGAATTCTAATGGGCTTCGACTGAAAGAGAACCGGTCCTTCGCCGTATTTCTAGTGTCGTTTCTTGCTGACATCTGGAAGACGTTTGCAGTCTATGTTTGCAGGGTGAAATAAGACAACCATCAACAGACCTGTTTTATATTATATTGATATATCATTCATGGGTTTTCTTGTACGTACTGCATCTCACTGACCATCACGTGGTTGCTAACATTCAAAGTTTTCCACGCCATGCAATCAGAATAACAGAACAGAATCCGATTCACACAGTGACACAAGTCATACAGCTCCATTGCAAAGAAGGCTTCCTCTTTGGCCATTGTTCGAATCGATATACCATGTTCAATTGTTATCCAAATTTGAAGAAAAATAATAACAACAAACTAATTTCTTAAAGGCAATTAAGCAAACCGATGTCGAGGACGATGAGATGGTGAGGAGTTTTTTTGTTTTTTTTTTGTTGTTTTTTTTGTTTTGTTTCCAACTATAGACATAATTATAGCACCTGAAGAAAGACAGAGTGACACGTATACTGAAATGATTGTGAAACATGATTAAATGATTTGTGTCTGCCACGCGACCAGTAAGTGACCTTGCCCTTTGTGTGCGTGACCTTGCCCTGGTTGGCCTATTTACCCCAGTGAGGTACCTCGGTGATGTTAAAAACAACGCAACCCTTTCTGTATTCATATTGGAGCGTTTCATATTTCTCTTTAGATCATATTATTCAAAGATATATTTCCTTCTTAACCACCACAAAGCATAGTGCGGAAAACATAGTAACAAACATTACCGAAGACTGACTGTAATAGCAGAATAAGAGTCCAGCTGTGCCGCTCAAGAGGCTCCCTGCGGCGGGCCGAGGCATAATTATCAGCTGATCTCGATGAGAGTAATCGAATGCTGCATAATGAATGTTCATCTCGTCCAATGCATTCTTGCCATAGGTGCCATTTCACGGAGAAGAAGAGATGAAGAATGAATGTGAGGTGGTCATTGACGATTCTCATTGATCTTCGGTGACAGCAGTATTTCATTCCAGCATAAAGGTGTTTCATTCGCCTATCTGCCAGCAGCGACATTGCTGCAATTCGAAAGTAAACTTAGCGGCGGCCTACGATGTGCAAGATCTCGACAAGATCTTCGATCTGTGAATGACATGATGATGAAAACTGGCGATGCAATGTATATGCAACACACATGCATGACACTATCAAAGTAAAGGAAGAGTGCCTGCTGAG
>KB299856.1:57243-108933 GCA_000328365.1 Capitella teleta
AATAGTGCTTGATACTGCTTCAGCTGTCTCTCAAATACGACTCAGAAATATATATCAATAATTGCAGGTTATATTGATGAAAGAGAGGCCTCTCATAATACGCTGTTATGTGAGATGAGAGGCACCGCTTAGGGCTTTCATTTGCCAGTTTGGGAGCTCTTTAATTGCCTGCCTCTGAAATTTTTAATGTATGTCTCACTCGCTGAATAAAACCAACAAATGCTAATTGAAAAAAATCCACAAAAACATCAGATTGTTGCAAAATCCATTAATAAAATCGTGTTGATTGAAATGCAATCGCTATCTGCTTTCACAAAGAGAGAGGAATTTCTCAATGGAACACTGTACTGAGTCTCGGTTTGTAGCCTATACATGAATACAAAGTTACAATTGAAGCCCTGCCCTTTCAAAACCAAGCATAAGACTAGCCAATGCACATGTTGATATTTGGCGTCTGATTTCTACGGCGTGGCACTCCTTTATTCCACACGCATTTCATTGAAGCTCCAGCCAAATAATAGCATAGAAATCACAGCCAAATACAAGGACAGAAATTATCATCTGCACATTGAAACCTGGTTCCATCCCTTTGCCACTTCATTCAGAGGCAGCATTGGCACCCAAATTGACGCCTAATTTGGAGTAAAGAGTTGCATAGAGCTGCGCTCATGGCGCCTTCTGTCGTCACTTCATGACGCCATAGGCATCAGGTCAAGGTAGAAATGAAAGGAGACCAATTCGCCTGAGCGGCAAATGTCTATGGCAGGAAATGTTAGCATATTTCGTCCTGGTTTCCTTGGTGGAAATCACATCAAATGGATGTGTGCCACAAGTTGTGTGATGTAATTCAAATGCAGTGCAATGAATATGCGCTTCTTTGATCTGCTGATTTAGCAGAAAGAAGAAATGAGAGCATCGTGTAATTCGGTCTCAATTTGTTGAGATGTCTTCGAGGAGAAAACATCGTCCGACTCGAGCGTTAATGTCGAGGGATCTGTTTCTCATGGATCCAGGGCTTCAATCTCTGCTAGCAAATTGGATCCTTGCACCGAAGGTGCTTTTGAACACCTCGCTAAGTGACCACAGATAAGGATCCTATAATCACTATGGATCATATTATAATAAAGAACCCCTAACAAGGCACTGACCATCTAAAACTGTACTGTCTGTGAAAATAGGAGTTGTTCTTACGGTCGATTCCCGAAATGGAAACGGAAATTAGGCATCTATTTTTATATTTCAAACAAATTTGTCACCTCGAAGTGTGCTAAACAAAGTAGGCGAATTCGTCAACTTGTCTCTGCTTAAACAGTGTTCAGGTGCATCTGAAAGGGATTAAAGATGGGATTCGGAAAGAAGAATCCACAAGTAATTTATCATCACTGCTCAACAAAGAAGATTATGAGACAAAACCTGTGACCCTTCTGCACTCACCATTTGGAAGCTACCTGGGTCCAACACTTACTTGGAGACATATATATTGCTCTAATTGTTTGCTGTGCTCAATTGCTAATTTGGTTCAACGCCCCCCGCCCCCTTCTTGGTTCGCGGACTTTGTAACAAGACGTAAATCAGGAGCGAACCTCCATTCAGAATTGTTTGCGGCCCAGTGATTCGTGAAGAATGCAACTTGTATCCTTCTTTCAGGATTTGTAACCTTCGACCTTTGAACTCATAGATGATTCACTGCAAATTGATGTCACCCACAAAAGCGGTCATTAACCTTTGGGCCACAGATGACCAAAGGCTGTGGTCATTTCGTTGTGTTATTTATGCCGCCACAAGAGCAGTAATTTAAGAGAAATCGCATCAAAATATCAAACTGATTGCAATTCTCTCCTTAAATCATGCAACAAAGCAAATCCTGAGGCCAGAACTCGGATTGAGGTAAAACAGAGAATGCGCGATGTCAGTTGTAGTATTCTCCAGATATTACCCACACAGATACTAATAACTGCAATGCATGTCTCCTCCTGGTAAATCATAGAAAACTGATGTAATTGGCAGGGAATGAATTGCCAACCCCTTCTAGAGAAAATCTCAAATGGGCAGAACTGTTTTTGTTACAATAAAATCAAATGAAACCTTTGATAGAAGAGAAGAAAACAAATACACCGACTCTAATCACCCGTCTCTTTTATCTGTACCCGTTACAAAACGGGAAAAGACGTCTCACTCTAATGTTTTGAATCCATCTGGCAGACTTCTGGAGTTAACATTAAGTGCGCGAAATATTGAAACAGGAAATTTGTATTGAAAAAAAAAAAAAAAAAAAAAAAAAAAAAAAAAAGAATTGGCTGTTTATATTCTTATGAAGAACAGCGAATGCTTACAAATCCCGGCTGATCAGAATCGCTAGGCCAACGATGAGGTATATCACCACATATGCAAAGCCAATTATCTGTTTCTGCCACCTATAATGTGCGCTTCCAAACTGTGTATTATTGCCCCTTTCTGCAATATATGTCACTATATGAGGTGGAGGGTCTGCCCACCTGGAAAATTGACCTGAGAAATCCGACGATGGAGCCAGGTGAGTGAAGCATAAGGAGTGCAGCTGATGTCAGTCGACAGATCTTGAGACAAAGTCGATGAACTACGTGACGCTTCCGCTGCTCTAACTCTCACATCTCTCAGTGACCTAGGTTCTAGAGGTAACCGACAAACTGCGATTGTGATGAATAGGCGCCAGATGAGAAGCATGAATAAATGGATTTGAGGAATGGACGGGGTGTGGTCATTGAAGAGTGGTTATTAATCATGGGTGACAGGCGTATTTCACTCCCGCATTAAGGTGTTTCATTACCCTGTCAGCCCGTAGCGACCTTGTTGGAGTTCGAATAGGATTTTAATGGAACATCAGGCGTGCATATCTGCCAAAGGGTCTTCAGCGCTGATGCTCCGTGTAGTGGAAACAAGACTCTTTCTTGCATCCATTTATCATGGGCTGAAGTGGCACAGTCGTGTCGCATAAGGCCATGGGTTCGTTTTTGCAGGTGCGCCAATTCGCTGGATTTCGTGGCAGAAAACCTCAATGCCACGTACTCAGCATGACACATTGCATATACAGTAGTCGAATTGTGACACCTGCTTGTACAAAGCATGCAAACCTGGTACGCCTTGCAGGTCCCATGATAGATTTCAATGACATCTAGAGTCAACTTGGTGGGATTGCTACCTCAGAAAATATGTTTACTGTATATTTTTACACTGCAGAACTATATAGCTCTGAATAGAATTATAATACATTTTTTAATAGTATATATAATCGATGTCATGCTGACTGGTATACACGCAATTTCATATATTCTTATTAGTTTGTGTGGACTAGTCTCGAGAAAATTATTCGAGGAACCGTCATTCGATTTCTCCTTTATTCATGGGATAAATTGACATTTTTCCGCTTCACCACTTCTGGCGGCTGTGTCAATTATGTATACTTTGCGCAATGGAAAAGTGAGGTTTGCATTCTTAGGAAGCAGTGAATGAGAGTCGTACAGTGCGTTGTTCAGAGGTTCCCCTCCCTCCATCGAAAAAATCGATGTCATTCAATTCAGACTTCTATAGTATTCGACATAAGCTATGGTTTATGTAATCATTCCGATGGATATCTATAAATACAAACACAGAGCCAGATACCAAAGCGATGATTGGGCAGTTTTGCAGAGTTATGTGTTTCTGAAGGGTTGAACATCGTATCAAGCAACACTCTTTTGAGCGGTGGTTGAAGTCGGGTTTATTTTGAGTTTGTTGAGAGATGAAATGCAAACAGATTCGTCTCTCTTCCTCGATCAGAGCATTTCCTCTTAATTTGGGAGTTTTGGTCACCTCAATTGTATTGTGAATCACCTCACACTGAAAGATTTGATAACTAATTTGATCATTTCAAACGCAGCACATGTGCTTCCGTTATATCGACAGAGCCTCCATTGTTGTTATTCAACATGCTTTACAAGTACGAGGGGATCCTTCATTTTGTGATGAAAGGCATTGTTACCAGAGAATTGTGCGTGAGAGAGACGCTCAATGGAGTCTTTGATACACGCCGACAATGGGACACACCTCTTCAATGAGCCACGTGTATGCATCCTGATTTGTCTGGTCTGCCTTTCTCGTACGTCATTGCTCTCCCTCATAATGATGTTTCCAATGGCAATACCTTCTTTCGGCTTTTAATTCAACCAACGAAGGCTCTGGTCGTTCTTGGTCGTTCTACGCATGAGAACTTGATATGAAATATTCCCGGTGCCAAGCGAGGCCTCTCCCAAGAGGATGTTTACTGTTCAGGCTGATCACAAATGATGCATTGAGATGTAGGAGGAAGCAATGACTGATCTTCTTAAGCAGTGTCGAAACAGACCAAGGTCATTTCGGGTAATACATCAAACCAATCACAAGACTCATCACCGGCTTTTAATGCAAATCCTAATTAAAGAAAAATCCTAATCGGCAAATCAGCAATGTTAATGAGAGACGTGAGCAATAATCGTGGTCTGAGAATATGACACTGCATGGAACAGAGAAAGATATCTCAGCTGATATTCCACTCGGGAGAGGAGATAAGCCGCGGATTTATTCCAGCATTACATCCTGCCTTGGACAGAAAATCATACTAGTTTTCATATTACCGTTCGGTGTTTGTGACCTTTGAGTGGGGTTGCAATCAATAAACTCTGTAATCCAATTAAAGGCCCATCACAGAGCTCATTGCTGCAGATACACCTTGACCTCCGACCTTTGACCCATACCTTCGGCGTTAGCTGCTGCGGAATCCTCAAAAGGCCATGATGCATTTTGCTTCTAAATGGGACAGCCCCTAAAAGACCTCTAATGCCCAACTGAACCAATGCTGCCAGTCTCGATTAATGTTCTCTCCTATTACAGCCACCCCCTCCTCGACGTTGATCATAAGCAGAAGAGAAATGGCTTATTATTTGGGGGGCTGATTGAGAATTTGCACACGTCTGTAGAGCTGATTGATTATATGGACAAAAAGTAATAGTTTTATAATTATGTGCTACTATATTGAGCTATATATATTTCCTAAAAGGGTCAAGGTTACAAACAAGCTGAGGAGCATCAATTCACACAAAATTCCCGCACGGTAATTAAAGGACAATGAGGTCCCAAATATGGGGGCAAAAATCACAAAAGACACAAATTTAAGGCCTTATCTCATGATTATGACTCTTCACTTTTGGTCAAAAGTGAGTTTTATATCGGCGTTTTATTGCATCATATCTGGGAAGCTGATGCGCTTGAGATTACGCTTATTCGATTTAGTATATTAAATTTTAATGTGACCTAGATTGGCTATATAGGTCATGCTCGCTAGAAAGCTTACACCAGAGCCTCATTTGTTTCTCGCTCGAGATCACAATTATTCTGATTATTTAATTACTGGGAACTGCCTCTAATTACAGGTATTATTATCGTTTTTTTTTTCTATGTTTCCTGTAATCAGAAATCAGTGAAATGAATTATATAATATTATATGAATTTTTGGGGCTATGCCATTTTCTTGTCCAAAACAGCACACATCGATTAGAACTCAGGCCAAGCCTAATAAATGAGATTTCGTCAGCAATGTCATATAACCATAAGAGGTTATAATCACAAAGATAGTTGCATTGCTAAGTAAGCTTTAATTTATCTGCAACTAACGACAAAGCAATTATGTATCTGTGATTGATGGGTCTATTTGCTATCAATATCTCTGTATCCATCTATATCTATTTATGTCATATTGGACATTAATCAATTATATCTCCTTTTCCTAAAAAAAGGTATCGCATCTTGGAGATCATCGTTCATTTTGACTGTAACGGATTTTGGAATGAAATCGACAGTTCTGTCTGCAGGAACATTCGTCAATGTCTTCTTTCATCTTCTTTGTGTTCCATCTCAGGGAAATAACTCAATTCCATGCCTCCTAAGTTGATTTATACATGGAAATTGACTGTGATAGGACGTTGACTTTGGTAAATATCACAGTATTGCTCTACCCATTCATATATTATTTGAGAGAAAGTGCAAATTAGGCTGTTCTTCAGGTAGGAATATTGAAGATGACTCAATATTGTGAATGATACGAACCAACCTATTTGTATTGCATGGTACCACCAACAGTTCCATGATTTGTGTGGTTACAACATTCAACGCAACTTCTAACATGTCAGACAACA
This sequence comes from Capitella teleta, assembly GCA_000328365.1. NCBI lineage: Eukaryota > Metazoa > Annelida > Polychaeta > Capitellidae > Capitella > Capitella teleta. Next base: position 63,429 of record KB299856.1, read on the forward strand.
AATGCAGATAAACCACACAAAGGACAGTGATACAAAGCAAAGCACAGTGGATTCCTAGCAATCTCCATTGAGAACAGTCACACACTGCAATTGTCAATCACTTTACATTGTGTACTAGTGCTTGATATGTTTCCATAAAATGCACACACACACACACACACACACACACACACACACACACACACACACACACACACACACACACACACACACACACACACAAATCTAATTTATCAGCTTACATAACTCATTTACTCTAAACAGAGGTAAAAGCTAATCACCCCATCTTTGATGAATGACCCAGGCGAGCCGAAAGAACAATTGACCACCAGTAAATCAGCACCGGTCAGCTGTGCCCCTTGTTAACCTCAAAAGGGACACGGGTTCCCCATAAACATTCCCGGCTCTATGACCATTAATAACAATGTTAAATTGTTAAGTTATGGCGCAGGTGAGAGCCACTGTCTCGTAACAAATATTGCTGCTGATTATTTATGTTCCGACCTTTTGTTTTGCTTTCTTCGGCTTCAGAAATCGCAAAAGGTCATATGTTTCTTCTTACTTTTTCAACAGTGGATTGGATTGAATGTCTGGTTGTATATAATTGCAGTGGTGTTTCTCTCTGAAGGAATTAATATAATATATTAATTCCTTCAGAGAGAAACTTATATTATAAGTATCATTCCACTGATATTTATTTATTTTGGAAAGGAAAGAGACGGAAGGGGATTTTTCATTTCGTCAGGATCACACCCATTTTCTTCTTAATTATATTTAAAGACAATTGTTCTTGATGCATTTCTTCTTTTGGTTTTCGAAGCGAGTCTGACACTCTTCCTGGGTCTTCTTTCCTCTGGCCAAACATGATGTATACTTGCCATAAGCATAGTCGTCGCAGTCATCTCCGCAACCACCCTCGCGCTCCTCGAGGCGACGACCTTCCCCCACGGATGACGTCACATCACGTGACAGTAAGACCAAAATGGCGACCACCAACAGCAGAACGATCTGCAATCATTTAAATAAGTTAGGTCCCTGCATGGTAACACTTGTGCAAAATAATTAGGTCAACATAAATGAAGTCAACATAAACACGAATTACCTACTATCAAATAAATAATGTCAGTAAAATGAATTAACATTAATTATGATCAAACATTTTTATGCATGAATATTGGATATATCTGTCACGTTTACGTTTCTTGGAATTTTAATGATAAACATATATTTTATTGTTATTTGTCATTTAAATGCATTACGATAAAACTAATGTTTGTACATGTATTAATACTTGAATTCATTGTCACGATTTGATGCCAGTGCGCTTATTGTAACAGATATATATATACAGGGATATTTTCAAAGTGAGCGAATTCACGTGTGTTGAATTCTGGGTAACAATTCTTAATGTAACCAATTCTGGTATTTCAAGAAATGTGATTTATCGTATTTCAAGGATTCCAAGCAATGATTTATCGTTTATAGTGTTGTGCAAGCATTGTTTTATCTAAAATTATTTCCTCGCATTTTTTACTTTTAGATTCACATTATTAGAAGATTAAAAGGAAAGGTAAAATTGTTTCATTGCATATTGATAGCGAAATATTCGTTACTCTGTCTTTCTTGTGCGAGTCGGAATAGTCGTGTGTTGTCGCGAAAGCTTTGATCATGGTAGTATGCAGGATCAAGGACCCTTGAGATTTATCCATAAGAAATGGGGAAATCCCGGTCCCGGGCTTCTGTTTTGGCGGCCGTATCACCCGAACGGGTTGAGTGGAGCCGTGAAACTCAATCATGCATGCATGCTTTGTCTGATCATCCAATTTCTACATTACACGACCATGCATTCATACTTTCGGGCAAGAATGAAAGTGAACTACGCAGAAACCTGAAGCCCACGCTTAACTTTATCTCTATGTGAGAAAATGAGGGCAGAGGTTCACGGGAGATTGGTTTAAGATTGCAAATAATTATGCTATTCAATATTTATTGAATCCGTTGTCATTCGTAGCAACGCATATGGCAAATCCATATGCGAATATAGAAATGCTTGTGTCTTCAACCTTAAGTTAATCTCACCTCAACTGCTGTTGAGATCTATATATAGATTTCATAATCGGTTCCCACAAGCCAGCATTGGTATATGATTATTATGAAGTATTGTAGTATGAATCTGGTGAGCAAAGGTAAATTGATTAATTTATGTTACTAGGATGATTTATGTTAATTTATGTATGTTACTTGAATTGATAACCTAATAATTATGATATGACAACAAATTGAATTGCATTTTCGTCCTTAGAAATGTATTGGCTTTGTTACAACAGTCAGGATGTGATTTATTGCTTTGAAGCTATTAATTCCAATGTTGTAGCTTTCAATTAAATTAATTAATTCACATTACCGTAAGCGGCTGAAGTGCAGTAGGATTAGCAAAATGACTCAAATTACTCTTTTCGTGCTAAATAAAACGTGCTAGAATACTTTGAGGTGTTGCGTAACACGATACTATATACATAAATCATTCATGATTCTCACTAAATAATATTTAATCAGAGAATCAAGGACCATGAACAAGCAAAGTTTCATTCCGTGTAACATTCTTTCCTGGTCTTCAACTGCCACATAATAGATAATACGTTAACACTGCATGTGTACTAGATTATGTTTAATACATAAACCAATCCGATACAGCTGATTCTACCATAATCGTGTTCACTAATCAGCAATAATTATCGAAGTATTTTGAAATAGAATTATTTCAACTTTACCTTTTTGTCCATGATGGTCAATAATTATAAGAGTGTAGGATTGCCTGAAGGAAGAAAAATATACATTAAAATATTAAAGGTTGTAAATACGGAGTGTTACCTCTCAAAATGTTCTCTTTGCTCGTTGGACACTCAATAGATATTGCGTCTCCATAATTATATCCGCGATTGTTATAATTATTGACACAAAATTGTGACAGATGCGTTCTGCTCTAAAAAGTCTTTATTACAGCCACGTAGAATTGGCATTTGCAATGTAGGCTATGCAATTTAAATATATGGCGATTTCAGCTTGTATTTGTTTTCCGGGCTCAATTCTATTCATTCCAGGCACTTGAATAATCAATGATTTAAAACTCATTAAAATATTGTGTTTTGACGCGGTGTTAAAACAGGGTTATATATATTAATATATATTAATTTGTAAAACCCCCCATAACTCGACAATCCATACCTTGACATTTTGTAACTCGACATGCGATCACAGGCTGGGTATACAAACTGCGATGCAGCACCAACTGGTGATGGTGTATTATGAAGAGAAGATATCGCTCAGTTTGCTTTGAAATGCAATGTTCTGAAATTTCATGTTTCATGGGGATTCCACTTTTACAAAGATAAAATGCATGAGATGCGCTGTAATTTCAAATTATACAAACATATTTTGTTGTTGATAGTTTGTTTTGAAGAAGATTGAATGTAGCTGTAGTTGTTCATTAAGATAGACACATAATATATACATAATAGTGAAAGCATTGCCTACTAAATTTGTTATCCAGTATGCTCATTTTTATATCCCAATATCTTCCTTTTATTCCGTCTCTCATTTTCTATAATAACTACTTCTATCATTTGTTATAAAGTGGTTCACAGGAATAAATAATAATGTCTGTGCCGATTTAAATTTTGTTAATATTTACTCGAACGTATGTGTGTAGCAGGAATTAACAATTTGAAATGAAGTACTTTTCAGATGGGAAATTTCCACTGGATGCTTAAGCCAGCAGGTATGGTCAAGTCCAACTTAAACCATGATGCAGGCCTTGAACCCAGCTATGTAATGCAGATGACCACAATTTCCGGTTATATCAACAATCAAGTAGCGGGCATCAACCTCTAAATCAGAAGAAGATGAGTCACAGGTAATGCTTTCATGATCTCAGCCCCTTTATGATTCGCCATGAATTTCGTGTAAAACAAGATGCAAAGGTCTTCCGCATTGGCACCGGGCCAAGAGGTCACTTATCGATGGATGCAAGGTGGCTCAGTGGTGGCGCGTGCCTCTCTCCAAATTGCCTTGCTTTGGTTCGAGATCACGGTGGATCAGGTTGCTTGCCCTTCAGCGGGATCCTAATCTGACTCACACTGCAGACTGCGCTCTGTTTACAAACACAGCTACTGACAACTGTACTCCAGGCCAACGTAGAAAGACATACAACTTGGTGTGTTTGATCTGAAAGCATGAATGAGCTCTTCTCTTGCTGATTGCCTGATTGATAGGCTATCATCAATAATCTTCAAAAGAAACTCTCATAATATTTTGCTAAAAGGTATCTTAATATCTGGCTTGTTGTATAGATGCTTTCTTATACTCTACCTAATAGTTATATCACAATACGCTTCTTTGTTATAAAGTTGTATGGTAAAACAGACAAAATCAAGTTATCAACACAGGATTCGAGTGAACGATTTTTTATATAAGAATACGTGACATTAACGAAAGACGTTTCGGGCGATTGCTGATTAGCCAGGTGTAAGGAGCACCAAGGGCATGCACTGATGAAGGTGAGCATTCGTCTGCATGGCTCACTTGACTGTCATCTGAAGCCCCGGGGAGGTTTGCCGATATCCACAAGGATGTGAGTGTACATGGGCTGCTCCTCGACGTGAAGTAATTTGTATTGCAGGCTGTTCAGGCCATCGAACTGGAAGCGCCGTGTCCCCGTGTAGAGCAGCTTCGCCCTGTGACCAAAATTTCACTGATTGTTTTACACCAAATGCAGACCGAACCTTTTTCGCCAATCAGATGGTTTTCTTTTGGTGTGTTTCACCATTTTGTACCTCGCAACAGCCATCGGAGGTCGAGTGATTTGAAGACCGACATACATTATTCTATTGGTACAAAAAGTATGTTTATTCTACTTGGATTTCGACTCTTTCTTTGATGCTCTTACCTGTAGGCCATATCGTCATCCTCGGCACCCCACCCCCAGTACAGATTGGAGTATCCATTGAGAATCTGAAAATGTTCTGTCCTCATAGCGAGGACCCCTCCAACCAACTCCTGATACGCCAATCTGAAGGAAGTAGCCAAGTCAATGATTATACTTGCATGCAGGACAACTCACTTGTAGTCCATCTCATCGATTCCAACTGACATGTGTCTGGGGAGTGATGGACACGAGTACATATTGCGATCGTCTTCGGGGACCAAGTCAACGTCATGGAAGATGACGCATTGGAAGCGATACAACTTCAAAGCCTCCACGAAGGCGATATTCATGATCCGAGCCTTGTTGAAGGTGTCTCTACCAAACTGGAATATTTTAACAAGGTGTATATGGTGATACATGTTAATCAGCATTACCTGCTCGACCACGATTATCCTGTATTCTAACTGCTGCCGATGTAACAAAGGATGAAGATGGGAGAGGAGGATATGTAGGTGCATCTCACGGTCTCTGTATGGGAGGATGATGGCAACCCGGTGCCTTGCGGTGCAGTTGGCTGGACGACCCGTGCCGCCTGCTTGAATGTGAGGGTTGGCCGTGAGGATGTGCTCCTCGGTGCAGTTCAGCGGGTCGTTGAGGTCAATAAAAAGCCGACCCTCTGAGGAAATAAAATGTTTGCTCTTATTGATGGATACATATGGGCAGAATTTAAGGGTTTTTTATAATCCCGTTCGTTGGGAATTCGAACCCCCAGACGTAAGAATGTTAGAAGCTCTATATGAAGTCATAAGGCGTTCTCCCTCCTGGTAAATCTCACACACATTCCGAGAAAAGCTCTCAGCGATACCCGCACGGGGATCTGTGAATGATGATTGGCTCAATTTACACTCGCCCCTTCGGAGTCCTCAAACGCACGCGATTATTAGCCCGCCCTGGCCCGCATAAGCCACCGTCTCGAAGTAGGGTGGTATGCCCAAAACATTTATTATGTATGTTTGGTGCAAATTCCAACGATTAAAGCGGCTCAAAGGCCAGCGCGATCCGTCACTCGCGATGACGAATGCCAGGAAGGCACGGTCTGCGAGTGATCTACGGAGACTCAAGTCAATCGATGATGGGCAACATGCAATCGCGACATGAATCGTTGTCCTTTAAACCTATATGTCCCAAGGTTGATCGATCGGAATCTGCCCCCAATATCGCTCAATCACAGCACGTGATTGTGGGCGATAATACAGGGTGCTAAAACAACAGAGGAACAAGGTCAGACAGGGAACAAAAGCGCTGCAGCGAATTGGCTTCGGGAAAACAAAGCGCTGGTCTTCGGCCTCTAAGATTTGGCGCCAGTGCTTCAGAGCTCCCGCTTCGGCAGAGCGCTGGGAGAATGCCTATCGGTACGAGGTGTTGAAGGGGAGTTTGAAGGGGAAGGGGGGAGGGGGATGCAGTACTTGAGCATCTGAGGCAGTTCACGTACTCGTATGGGTTTACCACATCGTAAAAATGGTCTTCGTTTCCCTTTCAATTTGTCTATACATCTGGATGCTAACATTCTTCACTTTGATAAAGCAGTTTATTCCCACTCGACTCTACAAAACATTTTTCACACGTTTCCCCCAAAACACGCCCTATAGCTCTGTATGTTTGGTAGTTGGAGGAGAAAAAAAAAAACAACACAAAACTATGAAACCAAGAGAGTTGAGTGAATTGAGAGAACTGATAACTGCATGGGTTAAGTTGTTTCTTTAAGACAGAGAGAAAATTTCAAGTTATTTCCCTTCACAAGTACGGAAATTATTAGGTACATATAACCAGTACTATTTATTATCACCATTACGTAATCTCGCCAACAAAATAAGCAAGCCCGTTTCCTTGGATCCTCCCCCAAGCAATCCATCCCAAGAAACCTCTTTTTATCTCCTCATTTCCTCACAGCATCCCGCCAATTTGATCATAACGGACCCTATATTAACGGCGCAAAGCAAAACCAGGTGACCAAACATAGCATATAATAATTATTCACGCCTTTTCTTCGTTTATTCTGCTCCTTTCTTCACCCTCCTCGTTCATCACCCAGTCTCCTCGTCAATTTTTGATACCATGTTGGCAGCGACAAGACAGTCAGGAAAGCAGACGCCCTCTGGCGATAGAAACTCATCAACATTGCAGTGCTCGCCGCCAGGGGGCCTTCTACTGCTGCTGCTCCTTTATCGCCCGCTCAGTCGATTCAATCAGTCGGATTTCGAGCGGCATTCACCGATGCATGGAAGCATTTTGCTGGCTAAATCCCTGCTCAATACGCGTTTCATTGTGCGAATGTCCGTCTTATCAGCTACTCGTAAATCACGCTTAACGACGCATGCGGCTGTGCAAAATCGCTAATATGTTTTAAGCGTTCGTGATTATGTTTATCTATAAACGAACACGTAAACATAAAAATAACGATATCGAGGGACCCTATAAGAGTCAAAGGACGGTTACCTAATCACATCGATAACCTTAGCGATCACGGTTACAACCCCGAACACAACAGACACTTCAGTTTTTCCTGATAGAAACATAATAACAAACAGAAGGCCGAGGAAAACCAGCGCATATAAAACGCAATGACGCAGGCGATAATACGCAGCATGCTTTCCTGGGAAGTGCTACGGCCGCACTGTCGATATTTATTGCAAATGCCGGATCGGTTTTTACACCGTCGGATCCAATTATCTCAGCAGGATCTTCTTCTGGATCGAATCCCTGGATAATCTGGTTCCCCTCCCCCCATCCTGTGACAATGATGAATGATACCGAATCGCCCATGATTATTACAATGCTATCTCCGTAGTACGAGTTCCCAGCAGCTTGTACCAGTCAGTTATATTTATATTGTTTGTTATCTTCAACTTACTCGCAAGGTTTATATCTGAGATTAATCACTTTGCCAAGAATTCAAGGTTATGGCACATATAATGTAATCCACTATATCAGTGGTCTGATTGTTTACATAAACCAAGTTCTACCGTAAATAAATATCATGATCAAAGAGAAGCCAACTTTTTCCCCATGGAGAAACCGAAACTCATTAATCTTAAAACTTTAGGACACCTGCATGCTCTAAATTGATCTCCACATTAATTACCTCGTTCATAATTAAGGTGTTCTCCGGAATAATTGGTCTGTTACTTCACCGCAGCTGTATTATCGATACACTGTTTATACCGTCAACCATTATGAGTATAGGCTTATCCGTAGGCAGTATATTAACCGGAAATTGACCACAGAGTTGGAGATTAAACAAACACAACAGCTATTTCTAGGAAATTCCACGAAGTGAGAGATTCCACATGTTTCTCCCCTGAGACTGACCAGAGAGCAGTTAGCAGATGATCAGCGAATAGCCACTGTTAATTTCGGCAGCGGTTACTTAACAACGTATACATTACGTATAATTATATACACACAGCTGCAACGCGTTCAATCAAGAGGATCTGTTGATATTATTCAGCATCGATCTCGTAGATTGTTCGCCGTCAAAAAGCCCTCTCCGAGAAGCAACCAATTAATTTGAGTAGAAAGCTGTGAGCGACTGCGGTCTCAGAACCATGAATGGAAAAGCCAGGGGAGGAAGGTGGGCGCCCGTTCTTCCTGCCTGGCAGTGTATTTGGTCGGGTGTCGAGGGACAATGCTTGAGCAGCCAAAATGGAGATACGGTGCCATGGCTCTGATTCGCACATTGATTAGCTGTCATGGGGCCCGCACAAGGGGCTCACGTGGTGATTTTTATATACTCACTGAGACCTGGTGGGATGGCCGGGCAGTACTGTAGTTTGGTTCGGTTGTCATTCGTGGTGTTCATTTCGTCTTTATGTTGTGAGTGCAGCTCCCTAGTGTGGTGGTGAGGACGAATTTCCTGAGTGTCTCTTGCAGGCACAGCACTCTTGTTCGGCACCGCTGCTTCTGCTAGTATGTCTGCCATCCGATGAGAATTAACCTGGTTCGCTAGCATCCGACGGTTGAGTTCGACCGACGGTACATTTTGCATCATAAGAGCGTGTAGATTGAGGTCCATTTGTCGGAGCTCCAGCTGCAGCTTCCTCATCGAATGCACACTGCGTCCATAGCGACCGTTGTGAACTACAAGGATCTGCGACAACGTCAACATAACCAGAACGATGAGCAGGAGGAGTAGGAGCACTGGGGGGATGTCCCTCCGTTTAAACATGGCATGGCATGGCAGTAGGCCATCCGCCGCACCCTCACAGACGACGTGCACGCGCTGACATCACGTATTCACGTTCAGACCTCAAAGTAAAGTATCCACAAGTACTCCCGACACAAACCAGCACAGATCTGGAGGAAAAAGTTTCCGAACGCAGAAAGCACTTCTGTCTACTGCCAGCTGCGGGTAAGATAAGCTGAAACAGACGAGTGCACGGATTCCACGCGCAGATAAAAATAAACGCTCCAGATGCTTCCCGAGCAGCACGTCCGGATGCTTCGATGCTCTACCGTAAGTGCTCTCACAGCAAGCGCGCTCGTTGAATGCCGGCGTCTTGGTCAAGCACCTGCGCGCTCATTGTCGTCATTTTGCTGACCCCTCTAATCAACCCTCTTCAGGGTAGACGTCCCCGCTCCTCTCTCCTCGCTCCCTCTCCGCCTTCCTCCTCGGGAATGAACCTCGAAGCGATTGATCGACGCTAATAAGTCAAAGGGATTGTAAGCAATCACAACGCACTTTTATGCACCGTTATGATTCATGAGTGCTGTACGACTTTAATATGGATGGGTTTAATGGGTTATCTACTAATATATAGTTTTTTTATTTGCTATTTTGTACTTTGGTGGATTGAGTTGAGACCTCTACTGACACTGACCCAGCGATGGTGTCCAATTGTAATTTGAGCATGGACCTTTAACATGATATCGCTCTATGCGCTATGATTAGACCTTGGACCACACCGAGTTGTGAGTCGTGACAGAATGTGGAATGCGGATGCTTACAATTTTGCAGTCGTTCATTACACTAAACAGTCATTAGTAAGTGATACGGAGTGGGTGTCACACAGCTATGACACTCAAGGAAGATTTAGTACAATTTGTGGAAAATGTCACACAGATATATGTTCTTATCAATCATAACGTCGCTTTGTGACTGTTGACACGTGGTCCAGACTTTGTGGACCCAGCTGACTGAGCTGAGGGACAGACTTTCTGGAGAAGGCTAGACTTCCTTGACGCCACATCGCATAATGTTTCGGGACATCACTTTTAACGTTATGACCGCCAATATCCACTGCATGTGTTTACATCCAGCGTGATTGCTATAATTATATTTAGTGCATTCTTTGGTGGACAATAACCATGATTAAAGTTTGATAAACACACAAACTACACAGAATGGTCGAGGTTTACTCGGAATTTTGTATTTCATACTTCGCTGACTTTCTCCGGATCAGTCGATGTCGCCGTCTGGGGGGCAAACGAAGACATTCGAGGGTAGCACCCTGTCTCACTGCTGTGCCTCCTCAGCACATCCTGAGCCTCCTCTTTACTCATACTTCTTGTTCGAATCGCCACAATCCGCGGCTTCTGAAGAATGAACTCGCTCTGACTGTCGTTTCTCGTGACTGGAACTGGTTCCGGGCTGATGGGCGGGCGGCAGTAAGTCTCTTTGAAGTCTACTTCGGACAGGCGGATTTTAATCGGGGTCGGTTTTGAGTTGTTACGATTTGAAGAAATCAACACTGGTTTTCGATGTTGCGTGTGAGGCCAGGACTTTTTCCTCCACTGCTTCCTTATGGAGTCAGTCTCAAATTCATCACTCTCGCTGTCTTTGCATTTATTCACTGCTCGTCTGAAACTCAACCTCTGAAATGAACTTCGCTTCGGAATGTTTGTGACTGAAGAAAAGGGCTGAGGTCTGGCCACGGGGGTGAGGTACTCGTTTTCTCGAGGAGACGGAGGTATATCTCTCCCTTTGATGACATCATCAATGACAGCATAGCAATCATCCTTATCACATTTGGTAGATTCTTCAACTGAGCATCTTGTTGGTTGGGTTGAATCTGGTTCAACTGGGGGGTCTGGTATTCTCCTGGCACGTGAAGAAGGATCTTTTCCCGGGGTAAAACCTCTCGGGGGTAGATCAGGCTTGGATGCTGTGCACTCTTTCCTTCTTGTTCTGTAAACTATCAATTTCTGGGCGGCTTCTTTGATGTTCTCTCTGTAAACAAACAAGTAAATAGATTAGCTTCATCCTCATCTTCCCTTATCCGTTTATACCCCATAAGGTTGGCAGCTTCCGTTGACAGTTCATCTTCATTCATACATTTCTCCATGCCTTTCTGTTTCTCGACCAAGAGATTCTTGGTCGTTTCCAGACAGACCTCGACCATCATGAGATAAGCCACACACTGGATGTGGTTGTTGAAATCAGCGAAGAAGCAAGGAGTCTGCCTTTTATGGTTCTCTGCCGTTACACTGATTTGATATTCAACCAAGCTCTGATGAATATAATAGCAAGCATAAAATAATACTCGCTAAAATAATTAAAATGATGATTAGCTTGAACATACCTGTAAGCAACTGAGATGACCTTGCATAGCTGCGACGTGTGCAGGTGTGTTTCCTTGGCTGTCGCTTGTCACATTGGCATGCCCCATCGTATCCAAGAGTAGCCGCAAACAGGTATCCTGATTATCATAATTTGTGTTCAGTTATGCATACCACACGTAGGTAATTTAATGGTTTTTACCTGGCCGTATTTTGCTGCTAGGTGAACCAGAGGCCGTTTATTACCGCTTTTGTCTAACAAACTTTTATCATTGGCAAGAAACCATTCCAAAATGTCAGCTTCTCCGTTCTGTGCAAAATATTGCAGTTCTTATCAAAGTAGTTCAGGGAATGAAATATCTAAACTTACTTGTATAGCAACCGATACTGGGTTTACTCTGGCTCTGTTTTCAGCGTTAATCAACCCTGGACACCACTTGTAGATTAATTTAACACACTCTAAGTTGCCACCTTCCACTGCTAAGTGCAACATGCTGTTGCCATTCGTCTCCTTGTATTCTTTCCAGAAGTCTCCAGTTTTCTCTTGAAGAACTTTTGTCTTCAGATAACGAAAGAGTTCAAATTAGGAGTTATTTTACTTGCTATTAACTCACCACAGACGCAACATCGCCGACTCTGAGAGCAGCCGCCAGAACATCATCTGCTCTTGGTTTGGCACCAGAATCTGGCGGAGGCGGGGGAGGGGAAAGCGAAGGAGCTGGTGCTGGTGGAGGAAATAAACTCTTTGAATTCCTCCTCGCAATGGCAGTGCGGAATGAGGGAGGACCTCCTCCTCTCTGGTTTACCAAGCTCTTCCTGGGAACCTTGGGAGAATTATTGGCGTCTGCTTTGGATAAGGAACTTTTGGTGGTTGAGTTTCTCTTGGTTGATATTTGAAATGACTTTCCTAAACTGTCCATGTCGGCGTCTTTCGTCAATGACTGCTTGTTTAGAGCACTCGTAAATGATTTCTTATCTTCATTTTCGTTCGCACTTTTTGAGTCCTGAGAGAAAACAAAATCGCATGAATTTGAGAAATGGTCGTTACTTGAGGTTAATTCATACCCTTGAATAAACGCCAAGGACTTTTGCCGTATGAATAGGCGTTCCTTTGGAAGGCACAGAAGAGTCACTACCGGTGGAGATGTCCGGATCCAGCCCAAACACCTCAGCCACCGAGGAGAACACGTCCCAATCAAGCGTAGATTTGGGGACAAAACCGTGACATCGGCCGTTGTTGACCAACGTCTTTGAGGACAACAAATCTGCAGGAAAAAATGTGGTCATAAAAGAAAGTGTGAGATTTTGAGATATTGGTTACTCTCACCAAACAGTGCTTCGGGGTTTTCGGAGGTCGGAGAGGTCCAAGCGGGCTGTCTTCTGCTCTTTATTGTGTGCATGTCTAGTGACCACTGTCTGTATTATATTATCTTCTGATCCGATGTTGTTGAGATAATCCTGCCTAAAAGGCAATTGACATTTAAGGCTGATACAATGTAAAACGACCAAGATGGAAAGATATGGTATTTATTATTTAAATGTCTAAGTCAGAGTCTCATTAATTATTTGACTAAAAAAAGTATAAATTAGGCTGCATCCTGGATCTCCGACACCCTCGTGGTGTGGTGAGCTGAACATAAAGACAACCGCACCAACAGTTTAAGTTCCACGTAGATACATGATTGCTGATCCGAAAATTACAGCAATTGCATATTAAAATAAAATCATGTGATTAACTGATTATCACAATAACATAATCCGCACGAATTAACATACCTGCGATTGCGTTCCAAGCACTAATCAGTCACCAATCCACCTCAATGCTCCACCCACTCAGCAACTGAACATGCATTCACCTGCAGCAGGCAACGCAAGCATAAAAGACCCGCGGGGAAGTGAATGATTAGAGGCCATGCATTTACGTATACAAACTCTTCGGTCGCAATGAATCAACATAGAACTCACGCACACCTCCCTCTCTCACTCAAAATTCCTAATCCAGCTCAGAGAGAACCGCCGTGGCCGTCTGTCAATATTGCCCTTGAGTTCGTGTGCCCTCGATTAAGACAATCAGCTCCGATACGAGGGTCCAATACTGCGCTTGAACTTTGTGAACTTTTAGACGTCTGGTTAATGAAATTCAGGCATGCATGTATGTTCTGAGAGGTATATGTGCATGGTTGGGTGATTAACAACGTATAATGGCAAGTACATCGAGTATAATTTGTTTGGATTTACTAATGCATACTAGATGCATGCATATATTAATAATATAATTATCATTGATATGAATGCAAAAATCCCATTAAGAGAAAGTTGATCGTACCTGATAGAATACATGAAGGTGTTTCAGTTCGCTCGTATTTATTGCCGCTGCGTATGAATACGTTCTGGTTTGGTATTCAAATGAACCAGTGCCAAACACTCAGAATAAATCTTACTTGGAAATCCATAGCAGCTAACCACAAACTCTGCATATATGCTCCAATTACTCAATAGTCAACACACAGTATTATATACCAACTCAACATTATGGAGAGAGGAGAAGTCAAATCCACCGAAGTAATGCGCGTGATGCATCCGGTTTTGAGGTACTTACCTCATCAATGATGTCCTATAAATCCTCCAGGAACATTAAAAACTCCAGAACCAACGGTTGCATAACACAGAAAAAATCTATTCTGATCACTCACACAAAAGCCAGATGCCCAAAGGAAATAATTTATAAACCACAGGTTTATAATCTCTCTGTCGGGCAGATAATCCTCTCGATATAAAGAAAGCTTCTCTTTCTTCGATCGTAAACCCTTTTTGCTGGGGTTCCGACGGAGTTTCTCGCTCGCTCACACCTCTGGCTGGCTCCTGTCCAGTGTAAGTGACATTACCTCACGTATCAATGAACCACATGACTCATAAAAAAGCTCCTTGGGAAAGTTGACATGCCATGTGAGTTAACATACCAAGGAACAAAGAGAACGGGTAATTACTCTTTCACAAAGGAAGGGATTGCTTTTGAGTAAGACTACAATGGAGTTCATTCATCCGCGCGGTGACACAATGGTCCCCGAAACACCTGAGATGTGATCATCAGGTGTGAGGTTGAATATGGTCATCAACTGCCTGGTATGTCACTTACTGGTGGTGTTCTTCTGCTTGTGGTTAATTAATGACTTGAGACGTGAGTCAGGGTCTCAGCTATAAGAGAAGGAGATATGTGTAGATGTGTCTTAAGCATATTTAGTAATTTCGCGAAACCGAGACAGAAAGAATGAGTTGTGTGGAAGTAGAAATGGAAATTTTAATGCCATGAAGCTGTCATGTATTAAGGCAGAAAAAGAAAAAGAAGAAGAAGGAAATATGCCTTCAAAAAGAATGCAGCTCACAGCATGGCCCTGTAGGCATAATGCTATGATTACACGGTTTCTAATTACATGTCTTGGATACATACTGCAATTGTTATCTTTGGGGAGGAGGGGGTGGGTGGGTAGTATTACAATGGCTCATTTGAATTGCACCTCTTTCGAAAATAATTTGTGTTTAATTTTCGTATTTCGAGGCAGGCAGGCGTATATAATTACAGTTTGGTTGCATTCAGCCACGAAGACCTATATTATATATTCCGCATGTTCGAACTTTATATGTTTCAGACCACTGTACATTCAAGTACATGTAACACATCAATGATTAATGGAAGTGGTTGTCTGTTCACATGCATCATAAATCATTACTCATTACTGTGATATTCTATGACAACATGTGATGCCATATACAACTCTGACAATTGCCCGAAGCGATTCTGTTGATGCGATTGTCGCCATGCTATATTGTTGCGTGTAAAGGTGTCAAAAGTGACAACTCAATTGACTTTGCATTATTCCTGGTTATATTTTGAATTTGTGATGGCGTATATATTAGACCTACCTCATACTATTTGAAGTCATGCAAACACGAACATCATACACGTAATTGTAAATCTCAAGGCGTCCATCTCTTTTGGGTCCGATGCATTGCAGCACGTGAGAAACCCAGGTCAGCGATTCAGTGGTTATTGCAAATAATTATACTCCACATACGTGACTAAATGGAGTATCTTTGGTTATTGCGAGGTCTTACTTAAGGCAGTGATTATAGGTGATTTAGGTCGCAGGTTTGAGCGCCAGCTGTTTAAATAATGATATATATGTATCAGAGATCTGTATAGCATGGATTGATCGCTCACATTATATAAATGTTTATTTTCGCACAACGAAATATTGATGCCCAAGAAAGAAACTAAGAAAAAAAAAAAAACAAAAAAAAAACACAAATACGAAGCATATTAATTATGCGGTCATTCGCAGCATAGGGTTGTTATTGCACTTAAAATCTGATCAGAGGTCAGTTGGCCGTTGTTGGGGAATGAGTCTGGTAAAGAGAGGTAGAAACGAGAAAATAGTAGATCACGAATGATTGATGCAAGTGAGCTATTTATACATATTGGTATAATGTTGCCGAAGTTTGTTACGATGCGATGAGGTTGAAAGCGAAAAACGACTTCCTGTTATCGATAATCGCTACTTGAAGCATAGGCCGAGATCGACAGCGATAACAAATTGTCAGATATATTACAGCAAAAATTGGAATTATCAGTGATATGAATCTAAAACGTTTA
This sequence comes from Capitella teleta, assembly GCA_000328365.1. Taxonomy (NCBI): domain Eukaryota; kingdom Metazoa; phylum Annelida; class Polychaeta; family Capitellidae; genus Capitella; species Capitella teleta. Next base: position 79,559 of record KB299856.1, read on the forward strand.
GATGATGTAATTGGGGATTTTTTTGAGCGAAGATTTGGAGCCAAAGTACGACGAGATCGTTGAGAATCAACTCTCATCAGCAGGAATTGATGCATTGAAGATAATTATGGAACAAATGGCGAATGAAAGACAACAGCACACTCAGATTGATGCGTGCAATGGTGATTATTTTTGATCGTTTTATTACATTAAGTTAAAACACATAGCAATGGCACATGTATAACACACTATATCATTTGCAGCCTATAATAATTATAGTTCATTGTTTTGTTGCAGCTGGTTCTATCACCTTTCCTTTCAATAAAACACATCTCTGAGCTTCATGGACACTATGTGAATGGCTTTTAAAAATTTCAATACAAAATCTCATAAATCTGAACAGATAAAAAGTGGAAGCGAATTCCACAGTTTAAAACCACGATGATTAAAACAGTTGATTCCACCAAGGGTGTTGTAATGGTTAAGAACAAGGGTCAATTTATCATTAGTTGATCGTAAAAATCGTTTGGTTTGTAAAAGATTATAAAATATTTCAGATGTGATGGCGCAGCGTCACAATAAATTAAGAGATGGGATAAAACAGAGCTTTAAAATCAATGCGCAGATGGACAGGGAGCCAATGAAGATGCCTCCGCAGGGTGTGATGTGATCCGTTATTCTTGAGCGCGTGATCACACGACAGCCGTGTTTGGAATCCGCTGCAATTGCTGCTATTGTAATGTTATATATTGTCATGTGCATTCCAAGATAAGTGGGTTATTGACGTCCAGTCGGCAGGTCACAGTTGCATGTGATCCTTTCTATAAATCTACATGTACTATATGGCTGCATGGCTATGTTGCCAAGTTGGCACACTCTCTATGCCACTAATAATATCAACAATATAGGACAGAAATACATATTATATTATTCTTGGGGCCAGCATGTATAGGACAATTGGGTAAGCAATCTAGTATGAGATTATTTTTATCCCTTCTGGACGAGTTATAGTTTGTGGGTGAAAAATCAAGGTACGAAGTTCCTCACGTTTCAAAGCACCGGGAAATGCCGAAATGTAAGGTGAGAATCCAGAAACTTTCGAGGGATATCCAATTTTCCTTGAGACACAAAGCACTGATGCGTTATGATGATCAGTGGAGATGATTTCGTGATTCTACACATCATAAGGTTCCTAATACTTGGATCAAACTAGGGAAAAGGGACTCACTGGATCAAACAAAGAACGCAGAGAAACGTTTGCGTTCTTTAGATCAAAGAACGTGGAGGCACGGCACAAAGAATGATTTCACAACCATCAACAAAAATGATTCATGAGTTTATTTCAAGTGCAGAGGCAAAAACAATAAATAAAAAGTGCCAAGAAGAATATAAAGTTAAATCAACAAATACAATTATCACATTGCGTTTAGATTATTCACCTTTTTTCTTTGATAATCGCTCATGCAAGACAACCATTGCTATCAATTAGAAATAAACATCGAGCATTAAATGAGTCCAATATTATATAACAGCAGAATTCATTCGAAGAAGTGTAGTCACATTTTGAGATTATAAATATAAAGAGTTATATATCACTCGACCACTTTCACTGTTTGTACGTTCGGAGTTGCAATGGGAACTTGTCCGGCTATGTGGGAATTTGACTTGTGCTGCGCTACTGATACCTGATTGGATGACGGATGCTTTTGCGCTGGGAATTTGGCGGCTGTTGCGTGTCCAATCGTTTGCTGCAGAAAAAATTGAAGAATTTGAAAATATGAAAATTTGGATTTCAGAAAAGACAAACTTTCGTAACAGCATGATGCCGTTCCACCACAACAGAGGTCATGGGAGGCGCTAAGGTCGTAGGGTTCACAGCGTCTCTCTTCCGACCTGAGTCGACTCTAGCAGAGACTTTAGCGTTGATGGTTTTCCGACTAGGCTTGGCGTTCGGTTTGGATTGCATGATGATTCCTTGTCCAGGGGCCGAGCTGCGTGATGCGTTGATTACGCGGGGAAGGGGTGCTCCAGGAGGCTCGGTGGTGAAGACCGCTTCCTGGGGAAGAGTCATAGGGAGGCCAGAGTCTTCCGGAGGGATGGAAGGTCCATTGGAGGATGACTTTAGAGATCCAGAGCTGTCAGCGCTTTCATGAAACATGTTCATTGCTTCCATATTGAGTGCACAAACGCCGCGCATGAAAGCTTTTTTCATGGTCTCTTCGTAGGTGTCTCTTTCTCCGTGCAGGCGACCAACTTCCTCTCTTGCAGCCTCAAGAGCCTCGTTTAACTGAAATGATCAAATCAGTCAATGATCATGCAACTATTAATTTTTAAAAACTGACAGATTTAATTTTGCTTTCATAATCATTGGTGAGTGACAAGCAGACTTCTTCAGCTTTTGCTTGACACGCTTTTTCAACTCTCTGTCTCCATTTATTCTCGATCACAGAGTGCCAAGCAACCCAGCACTTCTGAGTGACTTTTCGCTCATGGTGCTGTCTTGCAAGAGCACTTGCAAAAACCTGTTTAAGAAAAAGTTACACATCAGTTTAATAAATTAATCACTCAATAGTGAATACCTCTCTTCGTTGGTCATTCAATTTAATTTTCCATTCACAAAATGTGCGTAATTTCTCATGTCGTTCTTTCTGTTTCTGCAGCCCCTGTGTGAGATTTGAGATTATTTGGTCCTTGCGTTCGATCGATTTCTCGTAAGTGTGAAGGAGTTCTTTCAAATTTTCAACTTCATCCTGCAATCGTGTGTTCTCGCAAGCGTTCCTGCAGTGAAGAACTTATTTTAATCACAGTCCCATTAAAATGACTAAGAACTCACCTCTCCTGTTCTTTGATCAAAGCCTGACGATGCTGCTCCAGCATATGTATCTTACTCTGACTGAACTCTCCCTGCACACAAAAATACAAATAAAAATGAAAACTCAAAATATCCTCAAGACTCACCAAAACATTTCTCTTCAGTTCGTTTGTCCATTTATCCAAAACATCTTCCATTCGACCCAAATCCGGGTCAAAGGTTATCGTGAATTCTTTCGCCATCGTTTCTTTTGTCCCTTCGTCGACTTGTTTCTCGGGGAAAAGTTTCATGACCAAACTTTCTCCCATTGTGCTTCCGAGGTGAGCTGACAGAAGGAAAGAACGTCAATGCTGAATCCTGCGTCAAATCAACCTACTTTTGGGTAATGAGTCGTTGGTGACTGATATTGGCGTTGATTGAGCTTCTTCGGTGACCTCCTCAATTTCCTCATTTTCATCAACAATCGTTCCCCCACCTCCCTCTTCTTCGTCACCCTCTTCCCCACTTTGCATGTCGTTCAACGCACTTTCTATTGTGTCAGTGAACTTTGGCTTCTGGTTCTCATAACTGGGGACGATAACAGCGTATTTGAGCAGCTCCTCATACTCTTCCTGTTAATGTAAAATTTTGAATTAATAAAGCTTGATTGATTGATGAATTGAACCTGGAATCTGGATGAGACAGAGCTGCCGGGTGAATCAGGAGGCACCATTGGCTCACTGTTCAACGTGTCTTCAGAACTCACGCTCTTTGAGGCCATCATTCAACTGCAAAATATCTTTAATATTTCACTTGAGCATAATTAATCGAATCACACAGAAGACAGCACCCATAGTGTTACATGAGAGATCGCAATTTCACTTCGTTTTACGCTTGGATTATGCCTAATGAATGATATCATAGCAATTAGGGAATGAGATATCATCAGCTACATGCTACTGGATTTATTTTTAACCCATCTACCCTTAATTTCACAGTAAATCGGGGTTTTTTTTCCTGCGAATGATCAAGTTCACCTCTGCTAAAGTGATCAGCTAAGTGTGAAGCTCATTAACAGGAGGAAAAGTTCTACTTCAGGCATCTTTCGCTGCGTCAGTAGCGCCACTGGTCGTTTTGAGTGATTGATTACTGTTAATGTCATAATCATGATAATGATAATCATGATTATGATCATCATAATGATAATAATGATAATCAGTGTGACTTTAAGTTTAATGAGTTGTCTTTCTTACTGAGTTACTCTTACTCTTAGTCTCTTAGTCAAAGTTTTCTTATGTTACGCTGGAGTTTAAGTTCATGCGTTCGCAGGCACATGAGTAACAATACTGGTGACATTATTTGTGTTATGGAATATAATGGAAAATGACAATATAACATTATCATTGAATCAATGACCGAGATGCATGCCCAGGCAAAGAACTCGAAGAGAGAATCAGCCCCTTTTATCGCTCGGTGTCAACTTCGTCCCTTCGTATCTCTAAAATGAAATCGAAATATATCCTTTCAACAATCGCCAATAAATAACACACTCATTTGTAACACAATATTCATTCACTATACAATAGATCATAAGGAAAATATCCGCAAATCTGCAATGTTTGTCAGTGCTCACCGAATCGAAATTCGGTTTGTTTATTCAAATTCTTCGTAATCATAACGCACTCGATGTGTCTACGAACCATAACGCACTCGAGAAGGGAAAAATTTACCTGACACGTATACACGTAAAAAAATACAGCCAGAAGTGCTAATTATTAACTAATTATTTCGAACTAATAATTCATCATGAAATCGAGAACGATGAAATTAAATTCCGTAGCAAAACATTTAAAATAAACAATATATCCAAACAAACTTTTTTATTTCATGAAGAAGAAAATTTGCCACAATTGAGGAAAACATAATTAAGACACTCAAATTTCACAAGATCCCACGACATTTACACGCCAATCATTTGAATACTATCAAATGAATAGCAAAATGTTTTAAGATATCATAAAATCTAGGACAATCTATATGCTTACAAAGAATAGCTACTTAATTACAGCTAAAACCACCATAAATTCATGCAGATGTAAATGTTTTCACAACACCATAACTACATAATTATGTAGTTCAATAGCTATGTCAGTCACAAATGGCTCATAATGAGAAGTTTATTAATTGGGATCAAAGATGCTGCCCGCAAAAATAAAACACCAATAAGATGAAAAAGCATGAAAATTTTACAGAGAAAATACAAAGAATTTTAAAAGATTAAAAACCTGAGAATGAGTACAAAGTTCCAAAAGAAATATTTCTTCTCAAAGACAATCCAAGTAAAAATAACAGAGCTGCTGGGGATTGAAAAATAATATTTCATAATTAACAAACTGTGGGATAAAATAAAAGTCAACAAATATTTTCGTAAATTTAACAAAAACCAAACTAAATAAACTAAACCCTGATAAAGTAAGTAAAATTATTTTATCAGTGTTTAGCTTCCAGATAATCGGCGAGAGAAGTTGAAGGTGGAGTGAAATTGACATGTTTGTTCTCCACTTGGGTTCGCCTCACCCCATCGTCAGTTTCAAAACCTGAGAGAAAATGATTAATGAAAAAATAGATCTATTAATTAATCAAGAATGGAAAGACTTACTTTTCGACACTAGATTGAGATACTGTGACAGCGTATGAACAAGCAAACGCGTGAAGCTGTTTGATGATTGCGAGATGTAAACAGACTTGGGACAAGTGGTGAAAAAGTCTGTGATCTCATCTTCGATTCTCCTCAACGTCACCTGAGAACATCAATCAAAATTGATGCCAAATAGTAATTAATCAGGAGATATATTGATGTCACATACCGTTGGCAGATCTCTTTTACGAATAATCGCGCGAAGTTTGCGATTAATTCTCATGTAACCCTCTTCAGCAGTGAAGGCTGGGTGCACTGAAATTTCAAATATTTAAAAGAAAATAAAATAATGTAAGAGTGAGTGAGGTCCTACCACTGCGTACATCCCCCTCCTCTGCTTCCAACAGCAATTCTTCAAAATCTGACCCGGATTCAGAATCATCGGCCAATTCCTTCATCCCGTTTAAGATCTCGTGCTGGTCTTCCTCGGTGCGATTCATGAAATCATTCCACACCTGATTAAAAAATATTATTTTCTCTTGATATCACACAGAGTTACAGTTGGGAGAGTACCATCATTTTCTCTTGTTCAAAGAACAAAGCAGCAAAAGCTGAGAAATTAGGTTCACGAATGTTGAAAAAATCCAACTCCTCATCATCCAAATCTTTCTCGCTCATGAGAGATTGCACTGAAAATTGAGATATATTCACCAATTCTGAGTAAAATAATTCAATAACGTGTGTATCTCATGACAGCAAGAGGAAAAATCAAACAACATCCCAATGACACATTTAAGACTTACTTTCCAGAAACACCTCATAATTCTTGGTGATACACTCTGCCACGGTTTAGGGACAGTATAACAGAAATGTCAACCCCCTAAAAAGTGCAGAGAATTAACTTCACGTACGGTTCTCCTCTCGTCTCCGCTGTTGCGCACCCTTTGACCTCCGACGTTCATCTCGTGGTACGATGTTCCTGCGTTTCGTCTTGCGAGGACTTCTCTTAGGTGATTCACAAACGGCTTTCACGTTGTCACGGTGATCGGTGAAATTAACCAGCACCCTGTAAAAAAAATTAAATCAAAATTGGATCACGATTAATTGCTTATAACTCATAAATAATCAAACTCACCCTTTAAGAACTCGTTTAAAAGTGGGTATCTTGTTTACGTGAACAGTAGGAGACAAAGTTATCTGGCACGATTTGTGAGTATCCAGTGGCATACTTATTGGCGTTATAAAAAAATGAGAACACATGAGTGTTCAGTATATTCCAAATATTTTTTAATGATAATAGTCAGAGCTGAAAACGAGATATCTGCAAGCATACTAGCTGCCCATATGTTTCAGCAATTGTAGGTATTGTGCAATGCATTTTTACATTGGCCAATACGATAGCACAAGTTAAAGTTCATGCACGGTTTAGCTCATGTTACTGAATTGCACAATCTTCAAATTATCTTGCTCTAATATTTCTCAATCATCATGCAAGCTCCAGCACCTCAGCAACTGGTAGTCGCATAGCAACTGACAGTCCTGGACACGCAGTTGCATAATTAGTGTTTCATCAGCTTAAAAATGTAACTTAGTTACTAGCTGACATACTACAGCGAGCCCAATGAGGTATACAGACCTCGCCCGAGAATCTGTGCTACTTAGTTACTTACGTTCTATTGACATCGTTGGAGTGAGTGGTGTTGGGGGCGTCCCCATCGCAGCGAATGTTGTCGATTCTCATCATCGGAGGGAGTAGGGAAGGCTTCAAAAATGGGCGGAGATGACGAATAATTGTGATCAAGAGATGAATGTGGTCCAATTGAATCGCATAAAATTGAAGCGAATAGTTGCAGAGAAATACTTGACGCCAAGCTAGTGAAGTCAGCAGTGTTGATGTGCCAAGGTCGATATTAATGATGAATATTCATGATATGCAAATATAAGTTCATAAGCTCATAACGTTCAATTTGGGTGCGTTGTGATTTTACAGTTCGACATTGACCATGCAAAAGGAACAGGGAGGTGCATTCTCCTTATTATCCAGAGTCCGTGCTACTAGGATGATGGGGATACCTCCTTTCAACATCCCTAGGGCACGGATGTGTCCTGTTGCTGTCAGTCGATGCATTTAAAATTTAAAATTTAAGTTAATTGTTCACAAGAACTGAGACTATTATGAAAACGGCAATGTTGAACTTTTAGTTTGCACGCATCGATCCCCAGCTGCGTTTGTTGAAAATTGTTATTTTTACCCCAAACCCATTGTTATAATGTAAATGACAAAATGAGTCCCCTCCCCCCCCAAAAAAAAAATAAAAATATATATATATATATAAATCCACTCAATCGGGTGAGCATGCAGCAAATAATAAACTTTCGTAATTGTAAATCACAGATGGTAGGGCTACTTCATAGTGTTTCTTTTAATAATCGATACAAAATTGTTGAATTCAATATGATGCATCGATCGATGCCATGAGAGCAAGATCCTTGTTCGAAAAAAAGATGATACATTATTGGGCTTTCATCAACGTCATCCGCGACACATGATGAGTTCATTCCAGAAACTCCCGTTGAGCCTAAAACTTAATTCCGGAGAGACACTGCATGTCGTGTTTGTTCCTGAGAGGCATCATTTGTCTCTCATCAGAATACGGCTCTCGACCATTGCATCAGATCGAGATTCAAAAAATAGCTATCAGTATCCTTAAGTTCTCTATATGCGAGTTTGTAAAATCGAGCTTTGGCTGTTTTCACTGTATTGACCGTATTTTACTATACACGAATCTTTCAAGTCGTTAAATTATAATCTCATGCACAATATAACGGGAAAAAGAGGCCTTACATTTCCATTAAATACTTATGCTATAGTCCATTAACACCAGGAAAACAAAATTGTAATTGTAGTAATGACTCATGGTCCAAAAACATATATATGCTTATCAGTATTTTTTTCATTTTTAGAAATTTCGAACGTTTTTAATTCACAAATTTTATGTTATCTATTCTTTTTTATATTTTCCTCATTTATATAGTTTTATGTAATATTTTCGATTGTTCAATTTTAATTTCAATTTTATTGATATAGCTATAAACAAGTGAAGCTAAACAGTATAAATAAAAAGAGCCGGAAACCCCGAGGGGCTTATATAATAATAATATAATAATAATAATTTTATTCAATCACAACATAAAAGGTGCAAAAATAAACGTAGTGGCAGAAGCGTGATCACTTTTGCGCCACATGAAAATACATAGAAAAGAAGAGAGAAAATAATAGTTTTAACGAGTCTTGCACAAAGAGAGAGCGACAAAAATTTTAAAAACGAGAAAAACAAAAAACAAAACAAAAAAACAAAAAACAAATAAACAAATATATATATGCATATTTATATAAATGGAAAAGAACATAATTATAAATACTTAGCTACTAAAATGCAATGAATGGATTTTTTTGAATTTTTTTAATGAGTCTAAATTTAAAAGTGACAAAGGTTGTAGGATATTATTATATAATTTAGCAATATTAAAATTTAAAGATTTTTGTCCAAGAGAAGTCCGGCAAAAAGGTACAATAACTTTATAATTTAGTTGACGTCTTGTGTTCCGACCATGAACCAATGGAGTGAGATTAAAAAAATTAGAAACAGGAGTAGGCAGCATATGGTGTGATAATTTGAAAATAAAGATAGTGCTTCGATAAATATACAAATCGTGAATATTTAATACGGAACATTCATGAAACAGTGGTGCAGTGTGGGTTAAAGGTGGAGCCTTGTTGATTAGACGGAAGGCTTTCTTCTGTAAGATAAAAAGTCGATTTATATGTATATTAGCAGATTTTCCCCAAATCATATTGCAGTAAGTCAGGTAAGGCAGTATGAGACTGTTGTAAAGCATGAGTAAAGTCTGTCTGTTTACTGTTTTTGATATTTTGCGAATGATCCCTATTGATTTTGAGACTTTGTTACAGGTGTGCTTATGCTCTTGTTGTTGTGACCATGGCTATTGCTGATGCCATCTGCCAAATAAAATTCTCTTAGTTGATAGAGCATTCTTTTCTGTTTCGAATGGTCTCCAACAGGGTAAGTGCCGATAACCCGGAAGTGAAACCCCGGGCATGCGCAGAACGTACATAGTTAAAGAGCAGACGCAGTATTGGTGGGACATTTAACCAGCGAATATGGCATCAGTTATAACCTGCGGCGCTGGATAGATGCAGTTTTCTTTTTGGCTCTTTTCACGTTATACCTGTGTTGACAATACTGAAAAAATGCAGTGAAGTACTGCATATTGGGTAACTGTCGCTTCGACAGCAAGCTAGAAACCTGCAGAGGATGTATTTATGGGGTGTATTTAATATGTTTTCTGTCGTGAAAAAACATGCAGTCACCCTCTCAAGTGTGAAACATGGGCGAAAGCTCCACGGCGTGAAAATTTCCCCGTCGACCGAGTGACACATGCATTTGTTTGAAGCATTTTGTCTACGGGTCGGAGACCTACTGATCCATATACAAACCCACCCCAGCACATACATTCGTCTTATGCACAAATGTCTTCATTTCTGTACAAGAAGAAGACACATAATGTAAGGACACCAGCGAAAGCGCAGAGGACACATCTTCGGGAGTGTCAACCCTCAGTTGCCAAGAGACTCAAGTTATCTGGTGTGTATAAATATATGATATTGTAAAATAATTAACTGACATTGAATGTGTAATACCGTTTAAACTCATAGGGTGGATTATACATCAAGTGCTGTACGTGTATAACCAATTAAACCAATCATCATGTTGAGATCATCATGAATTTTTGAGAGCCCCATGCACTGCCCCTGTTGGAGCATCGAGTGAATTCAATTGCAATTAGCTGGTACAGGAGTTAGTCTCCGTCTCAGATGCCATGAGATGATTGCATTCATGCTATGATTTCAGTTAATCAAGGATATCACATTTAAATAACAAAAGCTTTGATGGCTCTTCGAATCTCTTTGCTGTATCCATGCATCGTATAGCTGAAGATCGGAGTCAAGGGAGTTATTTATTACTGTCTCCGTTAAAGATCTCAATTTAAACATCAAATTAATAGAAAAGTTTTTTAATTGCATCATCAATCATCATATGTCATGATTTGATTAACTGTATTTTCATTCAAAAATCACAATCTCGCTCAAGATGGAGAGCATCAACACACACGCACAGTTCGATCATTATGCTTTTCGATAGGCCTATCTCGTAGTACAGAAACGCCACGATCTTTCACATAACGCTGCAAATCTTGAATTTTTCGCTTCGCAAATTCACTTCTCCGCCTGAAGTCATATGTTAGAGAAGGAAATTTTTGTCCCACCTCTGAAAGTAGGTCAACTCAGCGCCGCTCTGCGCATGCGCGAAAGGTTATGGACACATCAGCTATTAGCTTGTGTTGTAATTATGTCTGGGTTCGACCCCAATTCAACCTAGATTTGCTCGACTAATAAAGTTTAAGAGAAGTATCGAAAAATACGTTTTAGATGCAATTAGAGCTGTTAATTAATAACAATATCAAACATTCAACTTCCAAGGCCTCCAAACATTTGTGTATGCTTCAAGTTCATTCAGCTGATGAATTTCTCTACTAGGAAGTAAGATGTGAATAATTTAAGAACATGATTCGAATTTATGTAGTATCAAATTATAATTAATTAATTAGCCACTGGTCATACTGAAAAGAAATAAAAATATGAATGCTTAACTCATTTCAAGTTGTTTCTTTTTCCTTGTGCTATAGGGGCTGCATTTACATAATGTACACGTCGAGCATCTAAAAAGGACTCATTAGATATAACAAGTATTGACCATCCCAAAACACCTCAGAACCAGCCCATCCAAATCAGTCCTTCATTGGCGATCGACGCTTCTCCATGTATCTCGTAATGGGTCGCACACTTTTTCTCTTAGTAAATCTAGGAAAGCGTTGTAATGCTTCACTGATCAGTGTTGCATTCACTTTAATGTGTTTCTTCTTATTCGTGATTAAGACTAAGCTCATCTCACAGTCAGTGTGCAACGGGTGTACCCATGGTCGCCGTGGTCTACCCCGGGGGGCTAATCTCCCATGCAGATCTCCAGATGAGACACCGCCATTATCTTGTTCGACCTGAAGTGACTGACCACAGGCGAAATTCATGCCAGGATGTGCTCTTCCCAAGATCGACAATGATGTTGCCAGTGACTGCTTTGGCGAGCTACCCGGGTTCTGGCAACACCTGGACGCGGCATTTGATTGAGCTTAGCACAGGTATTTATCCGTTTCTAATTATTATAATTTTATTGACCAACGAATGACCGGTATACCTTTGGTTGTTGTGACGACAAATTACATGTACATATGTAGTATTTAAAAATGAGTTCTTTTGAAAAACACCTCTATCTAAACCGTTGAAATGTCCTACTGCTAGGGTTGGTCGTGGAGTTCTCGGCCTATTATTCGCCTACAGTCAAGCTCGCTATTACGAACTCGGATACATAGAACTTCCGGTCATATAGAACTATTTTGAGGATCCTCGCCAGATCCCCATCTTTTAACATTGCAGGTTCATCGGATAATACAAACTCCGCGTTGTTCGAACTTCTGGTTTTATACAATAAAATTATTCGCACGTTAATACACAAAGCTGAAATATTTACGCATTTTTTTACATTGAAAAGTTTAACGTTTAATCTTTACTTTAATTTTCTTGAGTTCGGTTTTGGGTAGACTCGGTTTACAGTGTAAACTTATGTAAGAATACCCAAGAGATGGTAAATTTATACTTTAATTGTTTTATTCAAGATTACAGAGTAGAATCAATTATTATTACAAATTTGAATGGAAACAACTACAATGGAAAATTAATCAGAAAACAAAGGAATATACAAACCAAACTAAATTTGAAATTGAAATAGCAAATAGCACATAATAATTAATGTCATAGATAAACCTACTTCTTAACACAAAAGTCTCTCGCCTGGAGTCCCGCACATGCAGAGGCCTGTTGCTAAGCCTCACGGATCTTGGCGTCCGGAGCTCGGCTCTCTCCCAAAACTAAACTTATACTCGATCGCTGGTGATATACAGTAAAACCTCGATGTGTCAAAGTTCGTGGGGTTAGCTCAATTACTTCGACTTAGGGATACTTCGACGAAGGGATCGAGGCCGTTATGATATAACCGTTATGATTTCAAATCGTGTTTTGATTGACGATATGCGCCATACACTTATAAACCGCGAGAGGCTATGATTTTGTGATTGAAACAGTAATTAACAAATATTAATAAAAAAGTAATGCCAAAAAATGAAATTATCTTGGAAGTCCTGGGGAAAAAAGAATTCCACAGAAGGTTGTTTACGTAGCTCTAAAGGTCTCAAGTGTCTTCACGTCTAGCTTGCGTTTTGTAGCCATAGCGATGCTGATGATCTAATGATGCTGAAGACTGTTGGTCACTAGATTTTTACTGTTTCTCGCAAAAACACTCTAAACAAACATCTTTCTATTATTGTTGCGTGCTTTGATATTAAAGCTGCCAGAAAGTTCATAACAGATCTAAGGCTGGATTTCTTTAATTAACTCTAGCTTCAAATGTGAGCTGTCTTTGGTCGGCAATTCATTAAAGATCATCACAAGCACACCAACAACAATTTAACGCCTTAGTTGAGATCCACGGTCCGTTGATCTTTGGAGTCAGCCTCGCTTTGGTCGCGGCTTAAACAGAGGAGAGATAAAGGCTGCCGACTGCTTTGTGGGGCGGGGATGTTTTGATGTTTTAATTGTAAGCAACTGTGCTTAACTCACTTTGAAGTAACCAAACTGAGAAATATGTTTATAGAATTTTTTGACTTCGAGCTATAGATCGAAAATATGTCTCGGGGACACAGAAAACACTTCGACACAGGGATAAATTCGAGAATGAGACGTTCGAGGGACAGATGTTAATGCTAATGGTAAAGTATAGGAGAATCGTCGGGACTTCGAAAAAACTTCGACACAGGGAGACATTCGAGGGACGGGTGTTCGACACATCGAGGTTTCACTGTAGTTGCAAGCACGCGCTAAACAATTTGCCGAGGGGTCATCTGTACTTAGGTCTAAATAATCCTTTAACAACAAAACAATTACGAATAATTTCAACATTTAGTAACGATCACGGCACCAAATATTCGTGATCAAGCGTAGGGTCATATAGTATATAAGATCACTCAGAAAGATTTCTCGGGCATCCATTTTTCGCGGTCGATCATGACCACAAACATAGCGAAAATTTCATGCGGTGTGAAAATTCTTGTTCTACAGTATTGTACTGCGTATGATATCAAAATCCACAATAATCAATCATACGTAATTTCATGTGGCTGGGTAAATTTACGTCATTCGGGTAATTATCTGCAGGCTATAACACTGGATCTATCGGAAGGGACCCTGCTTTGAAAACCAAATTCCCCGGTGAAGGGATACATTCGCGACGTGTGATTGCAATCAAAACACACTGGCCTGTGGTGAGGGGACAAGGAATGGACAGTGTCAAGTACGAACGCATTGTGCTGATCATCAGAGAACCATTGGCTGCCATGAAAGCTGAATACCAACGTCAACACCATCCCTCGTGGAGCCACGTCGAACCACTGCTTACTGTTAATCAAACAGGTGAAATATAATACATAATTAATAATTATGCCAAACAATGAGTCTGCCAGCCAATCAGCGTCGTTTGTATGAAAAACTTGACTACGAATTCATAGAATCCAATGCAACCAAATTTCGTGGAAGGGAGGAATCGGCTCCGGAGATCTGGAATCCGCCAATTGGGTCATTTGCGGGGGAAAAATCGGGATGTCGTTACGGGGTGGGTGTAAAAATCACAGAAAAATATTTAGTCCTTATGATTTTTCTGTAGTCAAAATGATGAGAAGCCCGATGGCGGTCCATTCCCGCACGCAGCATCCAATTGCCTGCCATCGCTGTGCCTCTGTTAGACGTGACATCGTAAATACCAAGGTGCCAAGTCATTGAGGCATGAATACAGATAACTCAATCGCAAAATGAAATCGATATGTCTATAGTTTGTGTGAATTTTGGACGAAATCCCAATTTTTCTGTTTCTCGTTATACAAGACTGAATTTGACACGCATGCCGATTTCGAAGCCGCCACAATACGCCTCTGGATCTCATTTAACTACTCTTTAAATTTCAAAAAAAAAAAATATTTCCGCGATTGATCAAGTTATGGGTAGTTAAGTTGCGTTGTGTTTTTTTGTTGTTGTTCAGTGTATTTATTACCTTGGAATGAACATTGCAAATGAAGGAGAAATAACACTGAGAGATTCCGGGGTCTGTCGACGTTGGATGCAGGAGTGGCTACGCGTGGTGATCGACTCTGTATAAATACAAATAAATTTATTTTATTTGTTTATTTATTAATTTTATGAAGCGTAAAATCCACCACGAATATCGATCCGCTAAACGCTAATAGCATAATGGCATGATATGGCGAATTCTACATAACTGAAATTATCAAAAGTTATAGAAAAAAAGAAAGAAAAAAGCATTATAATGATAAGAGGCATCTTTTGTTTGTAAAAACGTCGTAAGTCTATGGCTGGCCGCAGTGGACACACGTACGCGTACTGAGTACACGTATTCTATACACGTACGTATTTTGAATGAAATCGGAGAACGCGCACTATGATGATACTCAGACTCAGTTCGCGTGCCGAGAATCATAACGCATCGTGATCCACCGAGTATAATTATGTCGCCATCAGTCTTTTTAGCCATGGAATAATCCTCTCAGCCAATCAGGAAAGAGCTTACATTAGAGGAATTCAGTGTCAGCAATAAATTATTCTAGTACTCAGCATGGATGCAATGGAGAGTCTGCGAGCTTTAGACAATCAGATGAACGAAATGGGGAATAGCATGGGGCAGGAAGAGCAGGCCAACGATTTTTTCGCCATCGACATTTGTTGTGTGCGTGACTGTGATTAAATTGGCTGACACGTTAAGTTATGGCATGCATATATGATGTATTGAATTTTGGAGTACCCGTTTCCGGAACATAATCATAATTCGCGTTTTTTGAGTTTCATTCAAAATAAGTGTACGTGTACTCAGTACTCCACTGCGGCCAGCCATCTAAGTCAGGATGTGATTTCTTAAATGATGATGATGACGTCATAACCCCCAGAAGCGCAAAGGTTTCCCTCTACCCCTAGCTATCGATGAACCCCGTGGGAACTTTATCCTGCATATCACCACAAACAAAATACACAGAGCGCCCGGTCTTTTTCCGCATTATGGCAGCACCGAATATTTGTAAATTTTTAACATAATATACCGGTATTGTTGCAGAATGGCTTGTATTTATGAAGAAACAAACGAAGAGATATGAAAGATTCCACAATTTTTGGTTCAACTTAGCCAGAAAGAATTCACTCGATCTCTTCATTTTATTCTACCACGACTTACAAGAACAGTTTACAGTGGCCGTCGTCAAATTGGCGTATTTCCTGGGAGTGACAAACATCAAGGCCCACCTACCATGCATACACGATAACGCGGAAGGAGCGTTTCATCGGAAATCACAAAGTAATATTTTCAGAGATCCGCCTGATAACGTTGACAATGATATACAGGAAACTGTACAATTGGTGAATAGACAAGTACAAGACTGCATCAGCAGCGGAGGGTGCGTCACCTCTAGATCAACAAAACTCCCTCAAAATTGTACGAAGTCGGAGTAATAATTATATGCGATTGGTAATTGCGTTGGTATACTCTTGATTGTGTAAACTGATTGTGTTGATTTGTTGATTGTTGTACATACAAAGAATTGGGAGACAATCTCCTTGGCTTCCAAATTCGTTGGTACATATTATATAAAAGCTGTTGCACACATCTGTTCAAGACCTGGTGTTGATTTGGGATCACAATTTGTTTGTGCGGTTAATATAAAGATGAGATTATATTGAGTTCTGGTATGGAGTTTATTCCGTTTTCACCTCATGGGCATAAGGTGAGAGGTATGAATCTTTGACCTTCGTGCAATCAATGTTTTCGTTTGTCCTGCCATGCTACAAATCTGTATAGCATGTAAAAGGGGCTCTAAAACGTCTTATCAGGCGCCTCTGTTGAGCAGAATATAATAAATACGTATCACCATGTGCTTGTACTTTTATCTGGCAGAATATACAGAGTGGGCCAAAAGTTGTTCCTTGATAAGAACAACTTTGAAATTGGCTAAAATTGGCCAATTATTCCGAAATATAATCTATCTTATATGTATTGACTAACTTATCATGCTCCCATTTATGCTAATAAATTATCAAAGAAAAAACAAGAATCAATCAGAGATGTGACAAAGGAAAAATTTTAATTGAACTAATGATGAACATTGATCAAGGAAACATTAACGTATTTGCAGTAATATTAGTTCATGATACCAAACTATAGTATATGCTTCAATTTATGATTTACAGCTGAATTGCGCAACCAATGAGTTATATAGATATGCATTTCCATCTGACATGACTTTACAATATCATTTCATGTATAATGAAAACCAATACAATCCAACAATTACAAGGATTGTCAATACTACAGCATATAGGCTGTGCAGAAATATTCAATTCGCCAAATGGTCTAACTCAGTCTTCATCTTGAAAGAAGTTGACATATTTATGGCTCTATCAGAGATCAGCTGGGCTCAGCCCAGTAGACTTCCTATGCGCAGTGGACTTATATTGAAATAAGCTAAGCCAAATATCATTGCAGTATACCACCAGACAGTCAATTGAAGAACGTCATAATTGGCCAAATTTGATGACAACACAAGTTTAATGATCAAACGAATTAAAAAAAAAACAAGAATCAATCAGAGATGTGACCAAGGAAAATTTTTAATTAAGCTAATGATGAGCATTGATCAAGGACACATGAGCGTAATTGCAGCAATATTAGTTCATGATACCAAACTATAGTATATGCTTCAATTTATGATTTACAACACAATTGCGCAACCAATGAGTTATATAGATACGCATTTCCACCTGACATGACTTTACAATATCATTTAATGTATAATGAAAACCAATGCAATCCTACAATTGCAAGGATTCTCAATACTACAGCATATAGGTTGTGCAGAACCATTCAATTTGCCAAATGGTCTAACTCAGTCTTCATCTTGACAGAAGTTGACATATTTATGGCTCTATTAGAGATCAGCTGTGCTCAGCCCAGTAGACTTGCTATGCGCAGTGAACTTATCATATTGAAATAAGCTATGTCAATTATCATTGCAGTATACCACCAGACAGTAAAAGAACGTCATAATTGGCCAAATTTGATGGCAATAAAAGTTTAATGATCAAACAAATACAAAATAATAATCAATTTTGCAATTAAATGCTTTAATGACCACAATGATCTTGAACTACATATTGATGCACTAAATCATTTGATGTCAGTTACAAGTCGCTAGCATTACTATTCGATGAGTTATTGGCGATCGAGTTTCAACTAAGAAAAATCACTGCGACCTTGACCTTTAACCTTTGACCTTCAAACTTTCAGAGTTAATCCGAAATAACTTGCTCCATTAATAAGTGCAACTTACTAATTGACAGACATGAGCGAATTCAAAATATTCAGTACCAAACTTTGTTCAACGGAACACCAAAGCAATGAAATTAGCGGCGGAGTGTTGCCTAATAATATGTGTTCCGACGGAAAACACACAAATATTCTGAATAATCACATTTTTTTCTAAAACTCGACAACACACCTTGTATGCAACTCAGAAAAGTTATAAAATTAACAAAATTCGAAATAATCATCAATTTATGCAATTAAATGCATTAATTATCACAATGACCTTGACCTTGGTGCAACCTCATTTAAACTTATAATTTCATTAGATGGCTATACTAGCAATATACTCTGCAAATTTCAATGCCACAACCCGCTTAACGACTGAGATATTTGCATTTGAAAAAGTCATAATTGCTATTATGCAAGATTACGCAAGAATGGTGCATCTAAGAGCCGAAATACTTCGGAGCTTTATTTTACATATTGATGCACTGAATCATTTGATGCCAGTTACAAGTCAATAGCATTACTAGTCAATGAGTTAGTGGCAATCGAGTTTTCAACTTTGAAAAATCACTGCGACCTTGACCTTTAACCTTTGACCTTCAAACTTTCAGTGTTAATCCGAAATAACTTGCTTCATTATTAAGTGCAACTTACTAATTGACGGACATGAGCAAATCCAAAATATTCAGTACCAAACTTTGTTCAACGGAATACGTACGTACGTGTTGCCTAATATGTTTTTCGATCGAAAACACACAAATACTCTGAATCATCACATTTCCTTTTAAGACTCGACAGCACACGTAGTATGCAACTCAGAAAAGTTCCAAAATTTACGAAATTCGAAATAATCATCAATTAATGCAATTAAATGCTTTAATTACCACAATGACCTTGACCTTTATGCAACCTCAATTAAACTTATAATTACATAAGATGGCTATGCTAGCAATATACTCTGCAAATTTCAATGCCACAACCCGCTTAACAACCAAGATATTTGCATTTAAAAAAGTCGTAATTACTATTATGCAAGATTACGCAAGAACGGTGCATCTGAGAGCAGCAACAGCGCCATGCATTGTTGTACATATTAACGCGCTGGATCGATTGATGTATGTTACAAGACCCCAGCTTAATTAATGAGTGAGCTAGATGCGATCCAATTTGAGATTTTGAAAAATCGCTGTGACCTTGACCTTTGACCTTTAACCTTCAAATTCGAATCAGACCCGCAGAATGACATGTACTATCAATGTGTGAAATTTGCTGAATTATACTTCACGGAGTTCCGCGCAACGGCGCATAAAAAATTGTTCACAGACCACTACTAAAAAAGCCAAACCTTGATGCTGAGATACCCAAGAACTATAGGCCCGTTTCCAATCTCTCGTTCACTTCAAAACTCCTGGAAAAAGTGGTGGCCTTGCAACTGAATACCTACTTGTCGCAGAATGATCTTCAAGAATCACAACAATCAGCGTACCGCTGCGCTCATAACACAGAGACTGCCCTCGTGCATCTTTTTGACGACGTTGTTCGCTCAATTGGCACCCACCAGGCTGTATTGTTCGTGGCACTGGACCTGAGTGCAGCCTTCGATACAGTGGACTATGTTTTGTTGGAGGAGGCGCTCACACGACTTGGTGTACAAGGAACTGCTGCTGCCTGGCTCCGATCGTATCTTCATGATCGCGAACAGCAGGTAGTCATCAAGGACGCTGCATCGCATCGACAGAAGCTGGATTGTGGTGTACCTCAAGGTTCGGTCCTTGGCCCGCTGCTGTTCACGCTATATACAGCATCACTTGGCCGTGTGTTGAGGCATCATGGTGTTCGTTTTCACTTTTACGCCGACGACACCCAGGTGTGGCTACCCTTTCGCCCTGAAAAAATGACTGATGCGCTGGCCATCATGCAACAGTGCCTTCTAGATATTCAAAAGTGGATGTCCTATCATAAACTGAAGATGAACTGCAATAAAACAGAATACCTGGTCCTTTCTTCTAGACACGATGCACGAGCATATGAACTGCAGCGCTCAATTGTCATCGGCGGAGAATCCATCTCCCCATCTCCTACCCTTGTGCGCAACCTCGGTGCTCTTGTGGACTCCACTGTCTCTATGGAAGCTTTTATTACGCATGTGTGCAGAGTATCTTATTTTTATATTCATAACTTGAACAGGATTAAGAAATTTTTAGATTTCGGAACACTCGAGAAATTAATACACTGTTTTATATCGTCAAAGTTGGACTATTGTAACTCACTATTTTTAGGACTGCCTGCCATTTATATCAAACGACTCCAGCGATTGCAAAATGTTGCTGCGAGAATTTTAACAGGCACGCTTCAGCATGAACATATTACCCCGGTTTTATTTCAATTGCATTGGCTGCCAGTTGAGGCCAGAGTGAAATTTAATATACTTTTATTGATTCACAAATGTTTTTACCAAGTTGGCCCACTCTATTTACGTCATTTAATTATGAAGGAAAGCTCTCAGAGAATTTTACGATCAGTCGATCAAGATCTTTTACATATTCCTTTTACAAATTCTTCACTAATTTACGAACGAGCTTTTAGCGTGGCTGGCCCCTGCATGTGGAACTCGCTACCACTCAATCTACGAGCCATTGATAATGCGATTGTTTTTAAAAGACATTTAAAAACCCTTCTTTTTACGGAATGTTATCAGGATTTTTTATAAGTGTTTCACTTTGGTTTTATTAATTTCATTTTTATCCATGTCATTATTGTTTTTTATGTAAAGAGCGTTTAGAGCATTTTTATGGTTTTTACGCTTTATAAAATATATTTATTATTATTATTATTATTATTATTATTATTATTATTATTATTATTATTATTATTATTATTATTATTATTATTATTATTATTATTATTATTATTATTATTATTATTATTATTATTAAATAATGAATGGTCTAAATAACATAACGTCACATCAGGTGGAAGATGATAACATTGTGAGTTTGTGACCTCAATGTGACCTCAATTGTGACCTTCAATGTCACCTCCAAATCCAATTGGCGCATGAGGCTGGTGCCTCTCACCACATCTTGCATCTCTATATCATCTCAAGTCTGATTGGGGTTGATGCTTCTCACTGTATCTTGAGCGACAGCTTAAAAGTTTACAAAGAGTGTGTCGTGACAATCAATCAAATCAATATCACGTTTATATTATTGCAGAGTTATTCGACTTTTGCCAAACATGATCATAAACGAAATTAGTACAAACAAATGTTGATAATGCTTGAAAAAGACGAATAACTCTGAAATTATACGTGATATTGATTTGAGGATTGTCACAACACAATCGTTGTAAATGTTTAAGCTATCGCTCAAGATCAAAGGATTGGCGGCGTCTATGCGTTTTCCTTTCTGATGTTCTCATTTTCATTGTTTGTCTGTCTTGACTAGACTAATTCTGATTTAACATGTGGCATAACCCAGTATAGAGGAAAACAGACTATTCTAGCGGTAAAGTGATAGTACTGTCACATTCCACATTCCTCGCAGGTGTGCCAGAGGAATACTAATTCACGTGTGAACGGCCTAGAAGTGAAACCAGTTGCCGTAGGCCTATACAAAATGCATCGAGAAGAAGAACAACAACAACAAACCAGTCGTATTTTGTTTACAGGATTCATATTTAATAAAGCACCTGCCCCCTCCCGTGGTTATATGTAATATGCTAATACGCAACAGACCTTGTGTGTACTACCAATGTATTAACACCCCGTATATATAATATTATATACTGAAATAGTAATGCAATCACATATGATGTACATGTAATAACATGACGTCTGGTTGGCTTATTTACCAATGGCGATTATGCTGACACTATCGCAGATAGTCGCACCATACAGATGTTCCATTGTCCCTTGCTTGCACGAGAGCGCCAAAGTGAATGAATTTTCGTTTGCCTTGATTTGGTGGATCTATGGAATAAATTGTACTTGATTCGTTTCATGGGTAGCGAACGAAATTAAATTCATTGGTTTTCATTCTGCTTCGATATTTTTGTTGTGGACGTCCAAAAATAAAAAGTATTTCGACTTTCTGTCCCATTCCCAAATGACTTATAAGCATATTCGATTGTTTATCTAAGCATAATTATAAGCCATCAATTAAAAATGAAGTATAATTCATGTTTACATCTTACAGAACCGAAATTATATTTGTAACCAGGGCTCAAAATAAGAGAAAAAGTTTACTCGCCACGTGATGACTGACGAGTAAACAGGGAATTTTAACTCGCCAAAATATATTTTTACTCACCAGAAGTTCTGACAACAAATATAGCATGAAACGCAATCATTTTATACATGTAGTTCCTTGATACATGTCCACAGTCTCATTGAAAAGCAATGGCATCGTTAACATGATTAGAGTCATTAGATAGACTAGGTTTGGCCCGTTCTGTATATAATTATATAATTTATTGCGTGAAAAGATTTATCACAGTTTAAGGAATATAATGAACGTTACAACGTACAATATTTAGAATACTTACAATTAGTTTTCAACGCTTAAATTTAGAAATATTATAATCATATTCATCCATAAAATTAAAGCATGCTGGATAGATTTGATAAACCAGTCGATACGTCAAACATCACAACCCAGCCATGCGATACTACTTAGTAAGACACTGTAGTTGAAATACAAAAAAAAAATAAATAAATAAATAAATAAATAAATAAATAAATAAATAAATAAATAAATAAATAAATAAATAAATAAATAAATAAATAAATAAATAAATAAATAAATAAATAAATAAATAAATAAATAAATAAATAAATAAATAAATAAATAAATAAATAAATTACCAAATCAATATAAGTGCATTTAGTTTTCACACAACATTGTGTGCAGCCAACAAAAGGTAATTTTCTACTAAGTCGTTCTTTTATAGAATTTTGTTTGGAGGAAAAATAATTTAATGACACACAGTACACATTTTTAGTCAAAAGCCAATCACAAAGTTTATGCTACCAATCATCGCAACTCCTTGTATTCATAAATCACGAAAAATAAAAAGCTCAAAGCAAATGCAATTAGGTTCAAAGCATAACATAAAATTTCTGCAAAGTTTAATGACATACATGTTTTGAATAAGCTATAATATATGTACATCATGGATTTAAATCACTTGTATGGTCCGTGATAACTCATGTGCTCACAAGAACTAAGGGCTTTTTACAGTCAAATGATCCTGTCCATGTCATCTATTATGTGGCTTCAGTTCCAATGGAGAATTTTTCCGACTCTGAACATTGCCTCAGTTGGTAATAATGCGTGGGATGTCGCTTTATCTTGAAAACGCCATCCTCTCTCAGAGAAGCCAGACACCTTTCGATTTCAAATCCATACAAATTGCTGACAAGCAGATTTGCAACGGATTGGTCGACCCGGTGGCAGCCAGCGTATTCAAGCATTCGGTCGCGCAATCCAAAATCGCAGATCATTTCGGTCGTGGGCGAAATGCAATCTTTTCGAAGGGCACACAGGAACCACCACCAGAGAACACCATCGAAGATTTTCCTTGTCTTATAATACAAAGCGGCATTGGTGGCCAGCTGATTCAATTTCTTCTGCGCGGTTAAATTTGTCGGGATGAAGTTATAAGTGCTGGGGTGTGTGACCGCAAAGGTACTGTGGGTGGTTTTGGAGAAGTACACAATGCCATCGCTTTCGATTGCTTTGTTATAGGCAGACGTCAAATTATTGGACATAAACCTCACAGAAGTGTCGATCCAAAAAACAGCATCGTTGTCTGCCATTGCATCCATGATAACAAAAATCTTGTGTGCTTGGTAAAGTGGTCTCCCTCTAAGACTGGCTGCGGCAGGGAATTCACTAAAGTTGAATGGCTTGCAATCCACCCCACATAGCCCCTGAACCTCCATCTTCTGCTCGGGATTTAATCCCCAATCGTAGAAGAGAATCCTCCGGTCTGGAAAGAACTTTTGCGTGCTGGCAATGGCGTCCCTGCTTTCATTGTAGTGGTTCTCGCTGCATGCCATCGCAAAAACAAAATGGTCGACATTATTCCTGTTAACATTTTTCACAAAATTCCAAGGAAATCGAAACATATCCATCAGCGATTCATCGGTCTCCAATGGATAACTATTGGTGTTCATTCCCTTTGACTCGCCATCGATGCATTTCTTGTAGAAATCTGAGTAGACAAAAAAATTTCCAACCGAAATGTTGGCTTTTTCGATGAGGGTATCTTTGCTCAACGTCCGTTGTGGTGAAGAATATCTTCTGGGACCAAAATTACTCAGAAGATTGTGACTGAGACATAATATGTACACCGCGACAACACAGCAAGCGACTCTAATCAGGTAGTATTGTCCCATTGTAGTCATTTGTTAATCGAGTACTCCACAACAGGTGTCTTTCACTTCCGATTGCCCCACCCAATATGGTGCGACATCGGGCTTATAAGGCTCGAAACTTGATGCATCGAAATAAATTGAAATTTTCAACAGCTGCAGAGAAAAAAACCTATATGTATTTATTTACAGTTCTGCAGATAATCATTGTTTGTTCCATCAACTGGTTGTGAAGCGGAGAGCGATAAAAATTAGAGGCTTCAGGCCACCTTGAAGCATCGTAGTTTAATGTTGATTTGTTATATCATATTATATAATAGTATATAGTATACTTTTTACAAACGAGAAAAATTATGTGAGCGTTTACTTAATTTTTCGTGTCAGCACAGAGACACATAATTGCATTGATACATGATCCGGGCACCAGGTGGAGCTCTCAATGCGTCCGCACAGGAGGACAGTTGGTCTGTAAATTAAATTAATTCATTGATTAATTAAACCAATTATATTATATATAAACGTTTAGCGGCGTTTATGAGGGTCGCTTGCTTGATAAAAAGTAATGTCCATTTACAAATGAAATCATTGGTAAAATTACTCATTGATTTATTGTCTGAATGACGTTCCAATTATTGGCTTAAAACTAAAAGGGAAAAATCTAAATAAAACGATGGTCCATGCAATAATTAGAGCAGCAGACGAACTAAATACTCACTTCATTAAATGCAGATGACTCGGTCAGAATGTTGCCCAGATTCCAAACGACGGACCGATCTGCAAATCAAAGGAGAGTTTGAAATGAGCAAATCCTGGTCAAAATTGCCAATAAAGCGAGGGGAAGAGACCTTGCCCGGTTGGCCCCCACGCCGATGTGACGGCATTTCTTGTTTCCGGCGACCGGTCAACACCGTTATCAGCATGGACATGCCGATATTAACTTCCTCAGATCCATTGGGAGAAAGGTCAAACCGCAATGCCCCTCAGATGACGTTTGTAATTGCATTTGGTGCGAGGGTTGATGGGGATGGGGGCTCATTATTATTGATATTGCTCGTGCACCGAGGGATACACACTTAAACCCAAACACACATGCCCCAAACTCTGTCATGATCAGTTTGCAATTGCTTTGAGCCGCGTTGAAACTGAATAGATAGCACAATAACAATTATTGAGCTACTCCTCGCTTATATGGCGAGGTGAGCATGGTTGCAAGTAAATTAAGCCACCTGTGGTGACGATATCTACATGGATATTACTGCACACGTGTACCTCTATCGCCCGTAAACTCTTTTATAAAACGTGTACATCCCAGAATATAATAATATAAATTAGGATGCTTTGATGAAACAGTGTCTCAGCTACCAACTCCCCTTTCATCCAGTTGTGATCAAAGGACCATATAACTAAAAAGCCGATGTGTTTATTGGTTTATTCTTTGCTGACACAAAGTAATTCATCTTCCTCTTCCACGGCTAATTACCAAGAAACGCCATCTGTCTTATTTATCGCCCGCGTAAACCACAAGTTAATGCCGAGATTGTCTGGCGCAATGGCTTCCATGCAGACATGACTGAAAAATCGAGGAACCAGACACATATGTATACTCCATCAACGCATGCGTACAATCACCTCAATTAGGCCTACACAACGGAATCCACACATAACCGACAGCCCTAATGCGGCCAAAAGGACTCCATAAATGGATGTATAATGTAATCAAAACAGTCTTTCTCGGAATCAACAGCGTTAATCTCGCCCGCTGTCGTGTCATATCCGCGCTGTTTGATGCATCGCTGTTGTCGCGAACCTCCTCAGGCAGTTTGTCCTTCTGTGTAAAACCAATCGAATTAGAAGAACCGCAACCAGCACCTCGTGCACACTCTGATCGAATTAGACTTTCTGATTTCTGCTCTTCACAGTGTCTCCTTGCTTGCACCGGATGCTGGCTGACTGCCTTCTGTTCCTGTCACCTCACATTATGGCAAACGGGAAGTTGGTATTTCGAAAGCCTTGTCAGGTGGAATTTTTGTCGGTTGCCCAAGATTTTCCCTCGGGATATCCTTCTTGTCTTGCCCTCTACGGAGCAAATGCCATGGTGTGGGTTTACATTGCACAGCGGGAGATAATTATGCATAGCGCTCACAACAAAGGTGCTAAATGGCCAATGGACAGAGTTAATGGGCATGGGATTACAATGCTGAGTTCACCATATGTTGTGTAATGAGGTATACAAATACCTATTACTTGTTCGAATAGAATGGCAGACGATATTCATATGCCTTCTTTCATCAACGAATTGATATGTTAAAGAGGACCTCTGTTCATTTTGGAACTTTTTTAGATCGGTTCTGTGGGATTTATTGGGTGATGAGAAACTATTTAAGATAAATATGGCCAACTGTGAATAATATTTCAGACAAATTAAAATACGAATTTCCTGCTCAAGCAGAATAGCTTGAAACGAGATGAGTGCGAGATTTCTTTTATGAGAAATGCTGAAAGATCTGCTCACTCAACGGCTCCCATTGTTAACAATAGGAGAAATACTTTTATGCCGTCACGACGGTATGAAATCGAACGCGAGAAGAGAGCGAGATTTTAAACCTCTCGAAATCGATGTATCTTGGAATTAGCCCTCAGCAAGCGTATTGTCTAAAAATATGTCAGTCAAAAGGCGTATTTGGCTTTTGGGGTGAATCCCCTACCATCCGCAAATGGTTCAAAACAACCAGAGGTCCTCTTTAAAGAGAATCCTCCGTTCAGAACAACTGAATTTCAGAAGAAGAGTGCTAAATCGCCTGGTGAGTGTTCGTGGTAAACAAACGTCAAAATAGGCCGACTGATATATATATAATTATATATAATTTACTTTTGCTGTCACCAAATCAGATAATACACAGCCGCAATTGACAATTGTATCTCTTCTAATCTGTGTTTGCTCGGAATAACCTCGCCTATACAAGTGAAACGGACAGGTATACGCTGAATACATCCGTATATACCTGTAATATTAATTACGTTTTGTCTCAGCCGCACAAATCTAATTGTCGGTTCAGATTTCCTCTCAAGAGAAATGTTTTGCTGCAAAACTTACCCAGTATAGATTGGCGAAGCAAAGCGGAGTAGGGGGGTGTTGTTCTGCTTACATAAGCCCCGCACTAATGATTCAGCCGTAGTCCTTGCGTGGGTTCTTTCAACACGGCACATAACACGAGGGCTTCGCGATTTGTCCGAGTGCTTCCCGCAGCCATCGGATTCGCATTACATTTGCTATCAGGCGACTCGCAGACCATCGTTTGTTGGCAGGCTCACAGCTCGCTATGATAGCTGGGATTTTTCTGCCAAAGCCAAACAATTCAATATGCAGAGCTTTTGTCATCAACTGATGAGTAGCAGCGGGTGAGGATGCGCTTGCATTCCGTCAAGGGATTTGTTCCACTCTGAGGGATAGTGAGACGGACGAGGAGGAGGACTTGTGCGTGTGTGATGTGCTGAAGCATGTACTCACTGAATGGCACTTTGATGTGGCCAGCGCATCTGCTGTCCCAACATGAAGACAAAGATGACAGGGACTCAACCGACATCTCCGTCTATGTCGTCATTGTGATGATGCTGTACGCGGCCGGAATTATACTTATGATGGTCAGGTATGGAGGAGGCGGAGGAGGCAGGAGGAGGCATGAGGACGACGAGGATACGTCCCTACTAGGAGAGGGCGTCCAATCCTCAAGGACAATCCCCGCCAGGTTTTTCCAGGCCATCATGGGCAAGAACGGAGGGACTCGCCACACCTTGGATTTGAGTTCTGATCAGGAGAGTGGGGTGACGGTGTGATCCAGCGACCGTTGCATCAGGACGCAATCTGGGAATCATGTCTGGACTATTACATTAGGGATTGATGCACTATTCATTCGGTGAATGCCGCCTGATGAAGCCTTTCACTTGTGAGTTGGCTTTTTTTCTTCTGGTTTCTTCTGACGATCATTCACCGCTTTCCACTGATTCAATTTCGGATTTCCTGACAGCGGTCCAGCTGACCATGATGGAGAGGAGATGAACAGTGTGTTGTCTAAATATTTTAACTTCTTTTATGGACGATGTTTAAAGCCCTTTCGTGTTGATTCATTGGTATGTTGGTATGTGCGACTAATGATACAACTTGGTAGCACTTATAATATATACATGTATAACTCATGTTATGATTGTGATAGTAATTATGCTGGTTAATATCGATAAACAGAGATTAATTAATTGCCCTGCTGTTTTGTTTATTTACGGCATTGTTTTTGGTGTCGTAGAAAATTGACCATTTGTTAATAAGACTAGAGTACATCTATTGTAGGAATAGTTGGCGGATGAGTGCTTATTTTCTATCTCATTGATTTAGTAATTACTGGCAATCAGCCAGTCTTCCAATGCAATTCCTCCCAATTCAATTGGCATGTTGGTAATGAGAGCCACCCGATATGCCATCATGACATGCCATAGAAGTATGTCGTTTATCATAGATAGCGGCAAATGACAGTTTCAGGATTACTATATGCATGCATTACTTTCAACTGTTGACCAATATCACTACTCTGACGGTTTGGGATTTAATTCGAACCTTGAAAACAAACAAAACAGACTTTGTGCAAAGTTCAATGCTAACTTTAAACCCAATGCTTTAATAGAACTTTTAATTTCGAAAATTTATCGAGTATTAAAAGTAATATTTACATTGTCAGTATTTAAACTCTGTGGCATTGTATATCATCACAGCATAAACATTACAATGTATTATCATTACCGACTGACATCATTCCAACCTTCTCTCCTAATTTAATCAAGCTAATCAGAGATATAGTCAGAATGTAGGTGAATAATTCAATGAAGCTTATTAATGCTCTACCAATAGTCCAATACTATTGAAATGAAGTGCAATCACACCGGTGATAATTCACTAATTGTTGCCAATAGATACATGTAGGTGTGCTG
>KB299856.1:119165-173572 GCA_000328365.1 Capitella teleta
ACACTGGTGGTGTGGCCGTCGTCTGCTCGTTAGGCAATGCATTGGCTACCGTTCCTGGAATTCTGTGCGCCACAATATCCAGGAAATGTGACTAATTATCTTTCCCTGTTCCACTTACTGACTTCCTGGATGACAGACAGACAGACAAAACATTTATTGTGGTAAAATAAACACACACAAAAAGAGTAAACAGTGAATATATAACTTAGGAGACTGGCGTAATGGCCTTTCGACCACTGGCACGCCAGCCAGCCGAAAGAAAAAGAAAAAAGCAAGAAAAAGAAGAGGGAACTGGATGGGTACATGACAATGCCATGCATTCAAATGAAGGACAAATTGAATTGTTCAGTTTGATTGTTAATACATGCATATATTAATATACATATAGCATTCTTATTGGCCATAATTAACCCGTCCATGAATTATTTTCAAAACACTATTTTCAAAACAGAACGAAATTGAGCGACGCAAGCCAGACGTCCTTCCTGCCAGAAACGGTAGAGGATTATAAAAACGCTTTGAAAACAAATCTCCACATTTTCGTGCTTTTCTGAGGGATATCAACGATAAGTTAACCGAGGACTACTTCACCGGAAGATCTGCCACACTTAGGTCAATAGATAACAGGTACTTGGTCAATGGATCCACTAGTGTGACACTAGTGGATCTATTGACCAAGTACCTCTGCGTACCTCCGTATTTGATCCAACGGCTGCTCGACTGGACGACCCGAAGTCCTTGATTCACTTCGGCATCGAGGAAGAACCTCTACAGATCTGACGATCGATAAATTCCTCAACTGGGGAGCCCTGCGAGCCCAGGCGAAGCAAGAGCAGCATCGCCAGTTCGCCCAGTTCAAAGACGAGCAGTTTGACATCAGTGGGAGCCTGAGTGACAGTGATTCGCTTGGATGAACCCGTGAAGAAGGAGAGCGATGAACCGACCTTTGGCAGTGACCGATGACCCAATCGCGGACTCTATGGTATTGGAACCGTGAGAAACTAGAAACTGTTGCCGCAATTTTTTGCTCATTAAATGAACTTCTCTCATTATGTAATATTAATCGTTTATAACCTCGCTTATGTTACACGATTAACCTGATTAAACTAAGTGAACTCATGTTTGGGAATGTGTAAGATCTAGAGTAAGAATACAGTGCAATTTATCGTGAATTGACTCATGCAATAATTAATTGAGCCTTGATATCTAGCATAAAAATATAAAATAAAATAAAAACGTTTATCCTTGGAAATGAGAAACCCAAGCACTGGCACCATAACAACATTCATTAGTCAGTAAAAGTGTCGCTGACACTTCCCAAGATTAACAATTAAGCACGAATAATGTGCCCTTAAAGAGCAGCACCTCTGATTATGCACATTATTGTGAACTAGTAGCGGGTGATAGAGGATGCATTCCAAAAGTCAAATAGGCCTTTTTACTGACATAATTTTAAACATTACGCTTGTTGGGCTAATGCCTTGATACAGCGAATTTGAGATGTTTAAAATCTCGCTTTCTTCGGACCGTCGAGGTCGAAGTCTCGGGTTCGAGACCCGATCAGGCCACTGGCGTTATGATTGTGAATTATAATTGTAATCCGTTATAATTGTAATTCTTCGGTGATTCTGCAGTGCTGCTCAACTGCGTAATAAGGCCGAGTGCTGTGTACTATACTGTCTATGGCGATATGCAGGATAAAGAACCTTTTAGATTTGTCGATAAGAGTAGGGGAAACCCCGGTCCCGGGCCTTCAGTTCTGGCCCCTGTATCGCCCGAATGGGTTGGGTGGAGCCGTAAAACTTCATCATGCCTCATTCCTCGCTTTCTGCACACGTTTGATTTCATGCCGTCGTGATGTCAAAAAAGTAACTGGTATTAACATTGAAAGACGTCGCGTGAGTGGATATTTCAGCAGTTCTCATACAAGAAATCTCTCACTCATCTCGTTTCGAGCTATATATCTACCTCAGTAAGAAATTCGTACTTCAGTTCGTCTTGAGTATTATTCATAGCTGACTGAATTTCCCAAAATTGGTCTCACGTCACTCATAACAGCCCATAGAATCGATCTAAAAGAGTTTCCGAATTGAACAGAGGTCCTCAATAACTTCTTACATAATAGTTGCATGCCTTTATGATTTTAGTGTTGTTTTATTTTAAACCATTTAAACATTTCAAATGCACTTTATTTGCTGACGGGACTTCGACTGCGATGTCATGTCTGCAATATTTCCAGCTGTTGTAGACCTGAAGACGAAATAGGCAAAATGTTGATTGGATCTTTAATCAAGTGGGATCGATATGGAGATTTCCATCTCAGGCATAATCCATTAAAACGAAGTGAATCACTGACGGAAGATTCATCACTGCATGATCTCTTACCATCGTGGCATCGATAATCCTTCAACTTTAATTTCCAAGATGCGTCGATGTCGTCTATCGGTATAATCATCAGTGTCCATTCCAGAACGGTCTGTTTAACAAATTGAAAACGAATCTGGATTTATCACCCTCACGTAACCAGATTACGAATATCCACCCCCTCCTTCATGTTAATCCAATTAATATTGTCTGTCAACAGTGCTTATTAATAAATAAGTAGCCCTTTCCTTCCTCTTTGGAATTTTTCTTAGTCAATTCTGAGTACAAAAGTGTCGAGATCATCTGCTGCCAGTAAGTGCATAACCTTGTCCCTCTGTGTTGTGTTACTTGTGTAGGCTGTTATGTTGGGCGAGGGAAGTGTGTGTGCTCTTAGCGAATACATGTAAATCACACTGCAGAGATGTTGAAAGGTCAGGGAAAGATCACATAATATGGAAGCTCAAGAACTAAAAACATCGTAAACACCATTCTAAAAACATCAAAGGCGCATTGTCCATGCTATATACGTGTTAGGGAACCAACATATGGAAATATCTCCCCACAAATAGTGCCATATAGCCATCATCGTCTTTCAAGGCGAAATTGGAGACTTGTGTATCGCCAATGTTGAAACGTTTTAAACTTTCATACAGATTTCATTATAGTCTGGGTCCTTCTGTCATTCCGTAGGCAAAACGTGCCGAAGCAAATTATTTTTGTGCAAATGGTAGATCCTGGTCTCTTTAGTTCAGATCCTAAATTAATCCCCCCCCCCCACTCCCTGAATTTTTCTATTCTTTTCTATGCCCCCATTTATTGAACTGGATGGGGCCAATTGAATTTTTTTCCGAACCTCCATATTCTGGGCCTTTTAAAGTATGAGCCCCCCGCCCCCCCCCAAAAAAAAAAAAACAAAACAAAACAAAACAAAACAAATAGGACTATTTGGTAATTTAGTAAGATTTTAATCATAATCAATTTGGTTTTTTCTTTTATTTTTATCTGTCGATTTTCACGGATCCTGATGCATTCCGTAAAAATTTATTCAAGTTTTGATTAATTTTCTCCAGGAACTATTTTTTCTGGGGTGATTATAATAATAATGACATTTAGAAAATATGACAAGGGGTATATTTTGCAGCTCTGTTATACATTCGCAAGATATTTTCATTTTTTTGTGTGTTTTGCGTGTAGCTCAGTTGTTTTATGACATAGTAAAACCAACCGGAAATTACAAAAACTCCACTTCCGGTTGTTATACCGAATTTAGTGGCCAAAAAAAACTGTTTTAACGATCAACGTGGACCTTTCTTGAAACAATCTTATTGCATAAAATAATTTAAATAAATTCTGTTTTTATTATTGCATATATGACAAATAATGAAACCTTATATATGGATCTCTGAGTGGCCAAGCGATAGCTTGGGGCTATGCCCTTTTTTTAGCAATCAAAACGGATTTCTCCGTAACCGAAAAGTTACTTACCCCCTATCTGCTAAAATGGGTACACAAAACCGGGAGTTGACTTGTATGACCTCCGGTAGGTTTTATTACATCATAACAAGACCTAGTTAAAGTAAAATCATCCATTATCAACGCAGTTGATGGTGGCTATAGAACGATCATTGAAAAGGGGTACCATCTATCACACCAAAAGCTCACCGGATAAAGGATTTTCAGACTTCCGGTTCAAATGATTTGATTGAAAACCTCTTGAAGTTCTCCATGTTACAATGCAATTTTCATATTAGACAAGATGATTTATAAGAAGTGTCCATTTGAGCCAGATGCTCAAATGAGCCTATAAGGGGGTGGGGTTATAATATCACATTTTAAAACATTTTCAGGAAGACGTAAATATATAAGAGCAGTTTCTAATCAATGTTCACACCCAGGGCATTAATATTATAATACCTGTTATATAATTCTGTTCATATGATAGAATATATCGGTTCATAAATTGATGTCGAATGTCCAAATCGTTCAGATTTTTGCTTTGTCAATAGGCATATCAAACCGGAAGTGAATCGTTTTTAACTTCTCATACTGTGTGATAGTTAAGCGTATAGGATTGATTTTGAGAATATGTAAAATAATTAGCTTGCATGATCCATCAAATAATGATTCAACTGGTATTGTTTTGACTCATGTGAATTCTGAAGGTGGTGTTCGATTCGCAGCCGGTGTAACAGTCTCTATAGTCCCTCGAAAAGATAGTCCGTAAGTCCCGGTTTGTATAATCCTAGGACTTCATGTTCTAGAAATAGTAGTCCGACAGACTACTCTTCCAAGGGCATATAGTCCTACCATTAGGATTGGTAGTCCCAGTGGAACTGTATATATACATAGGGAGCCTAATAGGATGGATAGTCCGCTGCATAGAATTAGAGCCAATAACAAATGTACAAGGCGTGAAATGGTGTTTATAGCGATTGTCGATTGATACATTGTACAACTTTATATTAGCTGGATTGACTGCTTCCTTTAATTCTCGATCTTTATTTTTCAACTTGTACAGGTTCCTTTCGGTCACTGACAGGATGATGTAAGGGCCGATCCACCCATCCTTTTCCTTGTCGCTCTTTCGGTCTGCTGGATCCCAATCTGGAACAGACAACACATTTCTATCAGGACAATCGACATTGTTACAGTGTGCCGAATTGAAAGTCACCTGGTACCAGGCCTTTGCTGCATGCACGTACAGAGATACTCGTCAGGGGTAGTGTTTATAACTTTACATGTGGGCTATTCCTTTGACAGCAAATACTGTGAATGGATTTTCACTCGCCTCACCTTGTGAGCCATCTTGGGAATTCCGAGTGACGTCATGTGAAATCGAGTGAAATGGATGTACCAAAATAGGGGTGTGTTTTCATTGGTGTGTGTCGGTGCTTATTTTCAGTAGCGCCGGAGACCAGAGAAGTAATGAGGTAATATATGGTAAGGGATACCGGTTCAATTCCACAGGTTGACTAGCTGATTATACATAATAAACATGGTCATTAACATTAACAATTTAACACTAAGTATGGTCTCTAATAACATAGATATGGAGATAAGATCGATGTGTGACATCGGCCTATCTCCCCATTGTGAACAAATGGTCATAACGTGATCGCCTAAGTGAACGACTCGCAGTTTCGCATGAATTATAAAATACACGTCTACCCAAAATAAAATTCACACTAAAATATGAGTGAAGATACGAGAATGATATAACGGAGCCCAAATTTGCTAAAGATTATTTATTTGTGCACAATTTGAGGCTTTGAGCGTTTTTGGTTCGTTAAAACCAGAATCTGCAATAATCGAGTGAGCGGATGGCAGTGGTGCCATGGCCACGGCAACACGTAAGGACCGCTTTTCACGAGCGATGTTGCATTTGTGTGTATCCAGGGCTCGAAATAAGCAACAACGTTTACTCGCCATATGTGGCGAGTGAGTGAACTGGAAATTTTTACTCGCCAGAATATATTTTTACTCGATCGTCAGGTAGAAATTCTGATGAAGAAGAAAAAAGTTAACAGCTAATAATTTATACTTGTTACATAATTATATTAGGCCTAGTCACTTGGTGGCTTTTTGGACTTTCATTTCACAGGTAAGGGATATCGCCGTACCGGTTAAATTGGGTGACTGACTATACATGTACATAATCAACAAAGAACGGCATCTACTACGGTTGGGATTTAAACTGGGAGCACACCATATACATGTACTTCATAAATTATATCCATATGCATGTACCGGCAATTACAAAGGACATTGAACCTGTGAACCTGAACCCATGACTGCGCTTGATGATGAAGAGGAAGGTGTGCATACCTTGAATGGATAGAGGAGGAAGTTTGACAACGTCTTTTCTGACAAAGCCTCAAGCAGAGGTATGCTGGTGTCGGAGAGAGGAAGTCTGGTTCAGAAGATGCCCTTCGACTTCGAACTCAGCTCTATTTTATATAAAATGCATGCAGTCAGTGTGAATCCTAAAACAAATTTTACGGGATTTAGTTTTGCATGTAATATATTTGTATACATTTTATAGGCCTCTTTTTCGACGGACTTCTGTTTTATACTGAAGTCAGTAAGACACCAAAAAAACAGGCCGTCGGTGGTTAATGTACATTGATCTTTTCTAGACTATGACCCTATTCATTGGGTCAATTATTAACCATTAACTGGATGATTTTCTGCCTTGGATACAATCGGAATCTCCTTATTAATTAAAACGGAAAAGAGGGTGCAACACTTGGTTTATAAACATAAATCATACAATGTACTGGTAATATAATTGAGGAATGCATTTTAAAATCATAAACTTTCGAAAAGCATCAAATGCGTTATGACTATCAGATGTAAGAGCATGATATCATAGCGCACATGGTACGTTACGGCTTCAAACCACTAAGAAAATTAACATCAGGCAACTGCGAGTGAAGGCTACTCACTGTACTCAGGCGTTCAACTTTACATGTTGTGATTTCATTGACGAGGAAAGTATTTTCTTCACACCTGTAGCTGAAATCTCTTAACTGCATGCTAGGAGTCAGCCCTTTAGTATATGGCGGATACTGATTGCCCTTGGATCCATATTTATACGGCACTAGATAGGCTTAGCAAGGAGTATTGAAATACATGTATGTACAGTATTTTTCAAAACACCTTGGCCACATGCAAAATGACACAACATACGCGATTTGTCCTGTGTTATTTAAGAGCATATGTGCATCCCATTCCTTATTCTTCCCATACATCAGATTACATTCGTTTATTTTATGGAGGGAGCAAATGGAAGATCACCATAAGAGACCATGCAACCTCATTGAAAATGACAGTGCCAATAATTCACTGTTTACAGGTTACATGGGTAAAACCTTATTATTTCATACATGGACTCACTTGTTATATTCCTAGCAAAATATATATAATTATACGGTAATAATATGCAACCGCATTCAATTAAAACATATTATACCAGTGATTGAGAGCAAGTAATATATAAGGAAATATTTCAAATATAAATTTATTCCTAAAAAAATATAAATTAATCTTGTACATAAAATGAGCACGAGAACTGAATAGACATCATGACTTCTTGCTTTCTGCTTTCTTGTCTTTAGCCAGGTGTATTCTGACTAAATCACCCGGTTTGATGTCTCCACTAATCACAGAACAACGAAGTTCTTTCTTGTGTTGCACTGCAAATATCATAGCACGCACTGTTCGGCGATAGTTCTTGCTCACAAGATTCTTATTCTGACGGAACGCCTCTCTTTCACAGATTTCACTCAACTTCCGTATGTAGGAACCCTGCAACCAGAATATTCTAAGATTGAAGTAGTTATATATAAATTTAGTACCTCTGCATTGCTGTCTAATGCTTTTCGCAGATGCCTACGTGCGGTTGATCGTAGTTCTTCTGTCTTCTTGTCACACCTGACTTCTATGAGCGGACGATTCAACTTCTCCTGAAAGTGCTGCTTCCATTCTTTTACAATTTCTGCTGCGAGTGTTGCTACTGCTTCATCGTCATGCTTTGTCAGACGCTTGATTGTATGTCCTGGAAAGAACAAAACACAGAAGAAATTGTGTAAAAATTGTTCTATCGTGATACAGAAAACTCACCAATCTTTGTTTCTTGTAAGATATGACGTGGAGGTATTTTCTCACGAGCTTCATTCAATGCTCGCAGCAAAACTTCAGTCGGCTGAGAAGGTAGGCGAAGAATCGCCTTCAGGCGCTGCACGTCCTCAATAACAACAACACCCTGAAAGACCAACATAAGATCTAATTCGAATTCCAGTAAATTAGGTCGTCAGCACTGCAAGTCAGAATACTGCATAGAGTAGCCTGAAAGCTGCAGTCATCATTATCAATTATATTTACTCAATTTAGCCTCGAGTCCGACTCTCAAGGACGACTCCATGACTCACCAATACCGTACTCAGTGAATACCAGCGGACAGAGGTCAGCATGGTCACTGTGGCAATGAGCAGGGGAGTCAATGAACGAGGGACTTACCTGGATACTCATAATCTGGTTACAAGACTGTATTGTTTATTACATTCCCTATATGGCTAAACATCGACCTAACTCACTGACCTAGTGACCATCACCAAACAGCTAACCTCAACCTGTTCACCATCAGTATCTGGTATCAGACGCAGAATCAAACACTGACTGATAGTGATACACTCATACAGTCACATAACTCCCCAAGGGTAGCGGAGTGTGTGCACTACGCTACGGCTTGGGGAGCTAGGGAGCTAACAGTCACAGTGTGAGTCAGTGAGCGGGAAAAAGTACACATTATACTGGATAAACTCACCTTCAGCGATCTAATCGTCGTCTGAATCAGGTTTGTTATTTTCTCTGCTACTTTAGAATCATCTTTTTCTATATTTCTCGGCGTTCGAACCAGATATTTATCCATCAGAATGACGGAAATCTGAATTTTCATAAAACTGTATGAATGGAGGGAATAGAGACCATCAGGAACTTGTAATAGGGGTAGAGCTACATACCATCAAATTCTACTTTGTTCCAAGCTTTTGTAAAGTTGCCAATTTTGTGGTTTTAAGTTGATAACTACTTTTCTCGCATCGAAGATCGCGTGAAGAACTCATTACTAACTTGATGTGAGCATACTTTTTGCCAATTACAAACTTTTGTGTTGACTTAACTTCAGTTCTGCTGAACTTTCAACTTGAACTTGTGCGAAATGTCACTCGATCATTCATTCAATCATCAGTGAGTGACATTCAATGACTATCATCACTATCACTATGTATATGGGTGACCTTTTTTCATTCAATGACTATACGAGTCATTGAATGATTATTCATTTACTGCTTACATTCTTATGATACTACAGCGAGACCGAGGGGTCCGCAGACCTCGCCCGATTTATCTTTGCTAATTCATTTATTTATTCATACAATTATTGATGTTTCATCATCAGGGATGTGATTGCTCTGGATTTTTCCGGGAATCCGTTTTTTTTGGGTCTGATCGGGTCATTCTTGAGATTGATGCAAATTCTGTGAGATCTGATGACGTTATTATAAGGGGGTGGGGGCAGTCATGTGTTGAGCGGCTGACCGACGCTCGGGGGAAATCGTGGGAACAAATTCGTGGGAAACAATCTTGCGACATGCGGACGATCGACCCTCTGGCAAAATTGCAGGAACGAATTCGCTGGAAATGGCTGGTGAACGACTTTTAGCAGGTTAATATAGCGCATTCTGCACGCTGCCTGCTTATGTAAAACTCGCCCAGGAAATATCCCTGGGCTGACATGATTAGCTTTGAATACTTATAACAGTAAACTAAAAGCAGGAAGAAAATTCAATTCCAGCGTTCGCAAAGCCACTGTAAAATCGAGATAGATACCTTCTGTCAAGTATTACATTGTATGAAATATCTTCGTTATATCCTTTCGACTGTTGAAACTATAAAGAATCGTTTCCATTGGGAATGGTCACAGGAAACTGTATATTTCATTGATGAAATTTTGAGGTTTTAGACTTTATAGTTAGTATTAGTGTAGGCTTTCTTGTAACATGTCATTCATAAGGTGACCTTTTTTCTCTTCCGCACAACTCCCTTATCAGTTTTAACATTTCTCGGCAACGGCTTCTGTTTCACAAGATTGAATGGCTTTCAACTTGTTCAATTAAAGCTCCGTCATCCATTGTTCTGTGGATTTCTAAATTTTCCACTCCGCTTTCCCTTATGTACGCTTGAACTTGCGTCAGCTCAATATGCAAATGAGCGCGTACATACATAAGTGAGTACATAAATACCGGGTATCTATCTTTTGTGTCGAATGTCGAATATGAAGAACATTTTGTTACATTTATTACTCTTCACCTACGTGAAACACTTGCTTGTGCCTTGGGATATGCCTTTCAATGATGAATGCACTGAGGTGAAAGGTTTAACAATTGAGATGTGCTACGTGTGGATCTCTTAAATTAAAACCCGTCGTATGACACTGCAGAAGCTGGCAGCCGTTAAAAGATTCAAATCCACAGAATAAATTATAAATATTCGTTCATGATTCATCTATTATTTTGTCCATTGGCTATATATACTAGTACATTTGTTCCTGACTTCATTTTCTCATATTCAGTAGTCAGGTTTTTGATTTTTCCGCCCTGTTACTAACTTTTATTTCTGCATTTTGGGTTCTCAGAAATGCTCAAAATGCCTATTTGGCATCCCTGATTTGAATTTGTTTTCCCGTGGAGCATGGCCCCGGACTCGCTAGCTTCAGGTGCCTACAGCACCATTTTACTGGTGCGAAATATTTTCAGGTTTTTTCTTTGAAAGTCAATTACATACCCCTGTTCATGATTGTTTGAATTAACAGATTAAGCCCACAACTTGCACAAGTGTGCCTGAAATATCCGTTTGCATAAATGCACTAGTCTGTATTTCGGTAGAATAGGCTTAAATTTTTTTGAATATGGGTAGATGTCGTATATTGAAGAGAAACACCTGTTTCAATGTCATTGCTTTTAATCCAGGGAGGTGGGAAAAAAAAAAAAAAGAAATACGGCGAGCTTTGCTGTTATATACAGTAATAACATTACGGTTGAATGAACACCACTCAGTCTTGTGATACTATTACTATCAGTACGTATTTGGTCCATAGGATTCACGACAGTAGACATTGAATCAATCATTCATTGGCCACTTTTTACTAGCGTAATAGATCACAGAATCCTAGGTAAATTAGCCTTAACCTGAGTGAATCAGTGAGACCCAGTCGCTGTGGTGTGGCCAAGGGTAATTGCGCGAAATACCTGTTCACGTAGTGTATGTACAACTACACTACGCACTACGCTACAGCTTGAGAAGCTACCCCTCGAGTATTGTAAAAGGGTTATATGATTCACATGACATCTTAAATTCTTAATATCTCTCAAGATTAGTCATAGAGTGAGTGACTCAAGATCGCATAATTAACAGTACCAGGATAAGTGTATAGTAGCAGGTAGTGGGGTTACTTCAAAGGAGTGAGATGGTTTTCCACCATCAGAACTTACAAGCTTTGACCTCAAACTTTCTTTTAGCACCAATAATTTTCCAAAATGTTCACAAAGAGATCAACTTTCAATTTCATTCCAATAACTCAATTAAATGGGCCCGAGTCTTCAATTATAATTCAAGATGTCAGCGTTAGTGGAGCCGTACAGCAAATTATAAATAATTAACTGTTAATTCTCTAAATTATCCTTTTTTTTTTCAGCAGCATCATGCCTGAGATGTCGACAGAAGGACCTCGATGCCTCAGTGGAAACTTGAACCAACTTCGCCTGAACAATTACTTCTGTGACTTTCACTTGATCAGCGCCAGTGGAGACGCGATCCCCGCACACCGATGCGTGCTGTCTGCCTGCAGTGCTCACTTGCACGCCCTCATCCTCCAGAACAACCACACTCTGCACTTGAAATACCCGACAGAAACCATCTCCCGTCTCATCTCAGCAATCTATTTGCAATGCTCAAAGCATTCGGAGAGAAATTTCATTGATGATAATTTCAGAACTTTAGCAAGAGAGCTGCATGTAGAGACTTTGCTTGGTAGTCAGGAGAATGATTTGTGTGGTTTTCTGACTGGTGAGTCAGTTGAAGAATTACAGTCTCCAATTGAGAATAATTGCATTGCTGAAAGTGGCAATGCTGCTTCGTTAAAAAGCACGTCAGATTTCAGTTGGAAAACATGCAAATATTGCTCCCAGTTCAAAGGAAAAAGAAAGGGGTCTTTAGATTTTCACATGAAAAAGTGTGAGAAAGCTGTGAGTTTTTGCGAACGCTGCCATGAGCCGTTTATTACTGAAGCGGAGAAAGACTCGCATGATTGCAGGAGGAAAGAGAGGGAGTGTGAGGATTGCGGGAAGGTTATTCTCAGTCGCGACGGGATGCGACGACACAAAATGTCTCACTCTGGCGTCAAAAAAGCCGAGTGCAAAACGTGTGGGAAGAGTTTCAGTCGGCCCAGCCATCTGCAACTGCATATAAAAAGAATGCATGGAACTTCAAGACCATTTGTTTGTGTGATTTGTGGGCAAGCTTTCGCTTTGCAGTTTGACCTGAACCATCATGTGCGAGTGGTGCATGACTCCAAGAAACCAGAAGGAAATATTGAATCCTCAGAAGAATTATTTGCTTGCGGCGAATGCAACCTGGTCATCGAGGCCAGATGCATCAGTGAGCACCAGGAAATTCACTCGGCAGAAAAAACTCTGAATCTCCCCAAAATACTCCCCAAATTTCCCACCGTAATCACAGATGAAGAAACGCCAATCGTAATAGAACAAGAACCGCCTATGAGCGAACTCCCTCCTCTTGCCTCCTCCGACCTTCTTCTGCTCAATGAGGATGTCGTCCTCCGAGAGAGCATTCCGACCAGTCCCGTGCACTGTGACCTCTTGGAGGAATCACACGCGGCGTCTAATTTACTTGTGAATCAGTTCCTGGATACCAGTAGCATTGCGGCTAATTTGGCGCAGGAGATGTCGGATCAGGACGACCTTTCTTTCAGTCTCGCTTCTCTTCCACTCAGTCACACTTTCGGAAGTTTTGATGCGGTTTCCATGGCTCCCGAGGATGATGTCACCTCTCCGTTTAATGATAAATTCTATCCTTCAATTATTCACAACAAAGATGATTTCTGAACATTTATTTAATTCTCCTGGCTTGTTTTAATATTCCCTAGTTGTTTTTCATTCAAATTTTATATATTATTAAAATCAGCAGTAGATATATATATATATATATATAATTATGTATATTCTCCTCGTTCCTTTTTCTAAAATATAAGATGAAGAAAAATCCGATAAGTAATAACTTTTATTAAGGAAAAAAAAAAAATGTACAGAAACCATTTCTGACAACTAAAATTGACTCCTGACAAAAATAATTCATGCTAGACTGAAATTATCAATGATATCACTTGGCATATAATATTACTTAAATAAAAGAAAAGCATCCAAAACTAGGTAAAGTCTGCAGTAAGATTCAAAATATAATACAGAGAATTTTTTACTAAAATCCAGCAATTTCTAAACACACAATGGTAATATTGAACAAGAAAAAAATCATGGAGAAACACAGATTTATCTGGCTTCATTCTGCGACAGAGCCCGAACTCTGCCATCTGAAGTGCCTTCATTCAACGCTACTTTCGCCGTGCGAATATACTCGGCCAATTTTTGATCGCCCATAATGTTGCAGGCTGACACAGCCAGCGCTTCTGATGCCTTCAAGATCCGCTCTGAGGGGAAAAAGTAATTAAAACATTTCCCTCTGAGTTTTTATTTTTTTACCATGCGCTGCATCTGTGCCACTTGCGGCGGTGAACCCATCCGAGTGAATCGCGCATCCGGTGCCGATGTCAATAGCAGGGAAAATAGTGGGAACGGCCAGCGACACATTGCCCATATCAGTAGATCCTGTAAAATTATCGTTTTAATTCAGGCGTGTGATTCTTTATTGAACAGACCCATGTGAGTAAATCGGTCGTTTTCTGTGAATGTGATGCCCATTTGTTGGGCTTCGTGTTGGAAGATCTCAGACATGGTACTGTCGTGATTCATGGCATAGTTGGGTTTGTCTTCAAACTCAAAAGATACTTCACACCCAGTGGCCTGTAGATGATAACAAACGTGAATCAAAGTCAGAATTGGACAAGTACACAAACCTTAGCGGCTGCCACAAAACACGCCTGGCATTTCAGTTGCATCAGAACCAAGTCTGGTTGCTCCGGGGCCCTCAGCCAGAACTTGAGCTGCGTCTCGTGAGGAACGATGTTGGGACGTGAGCCTCCATTGGAGATGATGCCTAGAGAGAAGCCGTTCACCTGACTGAACAATGGCCTGAATCACACCCACCATTGATATGCCAATCAGGCTTCAATTGTTGCCGCAACAGAGCGACGTTTGAGTAGCATGCTACTGCCGCATCAAGAGCGTTGCGTCCTTCCCATGGAGCAGCTGAAGAGTGCGAAGCCTTGCCGGTGTAATTCACCTCCACGACCACCAAATGGAAATGGTTCGGGAAGAGAACATTCTGGCTATAGGGAGCCAGCAACATGCAGAAATCAACATCCAAAAAGGCCCCGGCATTCAACATATCAATCTTAGAACCATGGCCGCAGTCCTCACCAGGCGTCCCCAGCACAGTCACCTGGATTACACAACACAAATGACGTCACCACTGAAGCACTGATAACATACCTGGCCCTTGATGAAGCCTTTCTCCATGCATTTCTTCACAGCGATGGCTGAAGCAACGCTGCTGGCCGCCTGCAGGTTGTGTCCGGCTGCATGCCCAAGTTCTCCAACTGCGTCGTACTCACAAACAAAGCCAGCGTTCAAACCTTCCTCCGCTCCAGTTGAGAACTTTGCTCGAAAACCGGTGGGAGACACGAATTCCCTTTCCACCTGGAATCCCTCCTTCTCCAGGTATTCACACAGCACTTTGACTGCATGCATCTCTGGGAAAAGAAGCCAAAATTATTATGGAGGCAGGGTTTATGATGAAAAGGAAAAATTTTGTGAGTAGGAAAAATTTCACTACTGTAAAACAGGAAATTACCACTATATTCGAGGTCACGATCGACCGTGAAAAGTAGACGCCTGTAAAATCTTTCTAGGTGACCTCATACTATAATTATGATCCTTCGCATGACCGCGAATAATTGGTGCCGTGAATAAAGGCCTCAGCCATAAAACCGTGAAAATTGCAGTCCGCGGAAAATTCCTGTTCTACAGTATGTTTGCAATAACCATCAATTGCGAAATTAACAAGCGAGAAATGCTAATGGCTTGGCTATTCAGCTGTGTGAACAATAGTCACTCATGATCGCGTTTTATTGAATTACCAACCTTGATGTATGTATTCACTTTATTTTATCATTATTCATTGAAATCAGAACTCTGTCATTTTCTTTACATAAATAATGCGTCAAAA
Organism: Capitella teleta; assembly: GCA_000328365.1. NCBI lineage: Eukaryota > Metazoa > Annelida > Polychaeta > Capitellidae > Capitella > Capitella teleta. The sequence goes on from KB299856.1 coordinate 134,508, forward strand.
TTTACGCCACATGCACCAATCCAGCACATTGTTGTCTTTGTCTCTGTGCTTCATCTAGATCATCAATGAACTTCAAAATAATATTATGTACTTGGAAGCAACGACGACAATGTGTAAGAATTGTTAAAATCATGCCACTCAGAAAATTCCATCATTGAATACAACAGAAAAACAAATATTTGTAAGAGTTCCGGGTCAAAGATGGACGAATCTAAGCCACAATTACCAACTTCAATTACCAACATAAGTTTCTGATTTGTTATAGCATTCTTATTTCTTCTTTTACTTTAACAGAAAAAAAAAATCACTTTCTCTTTATACGTGCTGTACTATTTGATTGAAACTAAGCCAGAATTTGTTCATAGAAGAGTTGTAGAATTATTCTTTCATGCTTTAGTCAATGGCAGATGAGCGTTAAAACGAAGAACTATTTTTGGCAGAATCGCAACGAAAGAAGAAAAATGCAAAAACTAAAGGGCGCAATCGAGCATCAAATAATAAAGAATTGACACCACAAAAATACATTAAAATATGAAATTAACGGGGCGAGTCAATGACCATAGCCAAGGCGGATGTGTGGACACATCTGGATGCCAAAACAGCAGCTTAGGTTGAACATCAAACACTGCCGATGACGTGGCGTGTCATGCGGTATTCAAGAGTAGAGCCAGTAATATAATACCCCTTCCAATCGAGATGCCCTTTGATTTTTGTGGTTTAATGATACTGGCTCTATTTGGGAATACCGCATTACATGCCACGTCATCAACGGAGTTAGGTGTGCGACCAGTTCAACTTATGAGCTTAGGTTGTCAATTAAGCATTACCCTCCCCCTTTTACTATGCTGTTGATATCATTAACAGTGCTTCCTACGTGGATGATTGCTTGATTTCATTGCCTGATTCAGATTCCATTACAGATGCAGCACATGAAGTGTGTCAGATCCTCTCCAACAGCTGATTCCAACTACCGGTAACCAAATTCGTTTACTATTTCCCTGATCTCTTGACTTCTCTGCCCAAATCAGGCAAAGAATTGCCTCCCGTTGACCAGAGCAGGTTGCTGGGAGTCAAGCGGGATATTGTCAATGACTTTTTGATCCTCTTGTTCTCAGCAGACAATAATCCTCGGCTTGAATTTAAAAATAAACTCTAAAAATGCATATTACAGTTGTTTTCACATTGATTTAATGAACCTTTTAATGTAGCCTTTTCAAGAATAATTTAACATATAAAAGCATTTTATTTTATCCGCTTGCCTCAATTGGTGAAAATCCTATACAATTACTAGAATAAATAATATTATTAAACATAAAGCACAAGCATGTCAAATTTTCATTGAGCTGTTCACATCTGATGACGACACCTCGGCATTCAACAAAATGTCCCTCTTGAATCTGGCTTTAATTCTGACCTATCATGTGACCCCTATATGCATTCTAATTAGGGATTAAACAGGTAACTCCGAGTTCCGGATACGGCTCCCTGGAATCCGGGCCTTTTCCCAGAGTTCCAGTTCCGGGAAAAATCCTCTAAGGTGCCGGAACTCGCCGCCGGAATTTGTGGTTACCGAAAAATAAAAATAAATAAATAATAAAATCCTGTGTGTTAAAGACCTTATGCAGCACGGTTAACGACTGATGCAGGCACTGAGGCAATTAAAACTCGGAGTGCAAGCGTGGTTCTTGATTGCAATCAGCCAATCAAGGTGAGGTAGGTCCAGTAAGCAGGCAGATCAGAGGCCAAGATGTTCTCAACTATGTTCTCAACTATTTTTGTGTTGGTGGATCTCAGACTCGGCCCGTGATCTCAAGCAGGGTTAACCATATATATGGATATAAGGCCCAGCTTGGACGTTACCCTCCATCAGTTCTTCGGTTCTTTAAATCTCACAGCATGACACAACCCACCCCATCACAGGAAACCCCGCCACCTACTAAGCGTGCCCGCCCGGAGGCCACAACCAGCTTGTGGGAGGCATTCGATTCCTTCAATGATGAAGGCTCCACCTGCTCCATTGCCACAAAGCTGAGGGTATTTCTCCGGAAGCCCCGCTCAGACTGGAGCAGCAACCTTCTTCTGTGGTGGGGCACCAATGCTAACAGTGTCCCAGGGCTAGCTGCGCAAGCATGCCGCTACTGTGCACTTAACACAGCAGCGTCAACAGCCAGAGAACCTTCAGCCCGTTGCTGGCAGCGTGGCGGATGACAAGAGATCCCGCCTTTCTGCCGCTAATATGTTGGTTTTTCTTGCAATCAGTATGAACAAAATGTCAAAAGAAAATCAACAATAATTTAAATACTCAAAAGGAAATGTATAAAACATATACATGGTTGCTGCTTCATCCAACAAAGTTATTGGCTTACATATGAATTTGATAACAGGCACGCAGGCACGTTTTGATAAGCATTTTTTTAGGCTCTTGTTCCCGGTTACGATCTGCTTCCGGCCAGAACAAACCACCCGGGACTGGCAAATTTTAAATTCCGTACATCCCTAATTCTAATTACTCTTTTATAATTCTATGATTATACCTGTTGAAATGCAGAAATTGAATAATTCGCTTTGTCTTAAATCAAAACTGAGTAATTTTATCAGTGCAAGCTTTCTAATTATAATGTACTGGTAAATAACCATGCATTTCCTGCTTTACATTCATGAGTTTTTTCACGGATAAAAAAAATAAGAAGGTGAATAAACATGAGCAACTGGCCAGATGAACAATGGGGTCACATTGCTATATGGTTTAGTAAATAGTTTAATAAATTCAGTTGCTACATAGTTTTGCTGATATGTAATATTCCAGAACTACAGCTGAGGACAACAAAAATCAATTTTGAAAACATATGAAGCTTGATCAAACTGACAGAAATGACTGATCAAATTCAACATAACATAAGTAAGTATATAAACAAAGGTGAAATGTAAAAGGTGATTGCAAATGTTAGACATACAATGTCCTTATATGTTTCAAATGTTTGTCACTTCTCTCAGTATATTGATGAATAAGCATAAAATATCATGAATGATCATTTACTTATTGATAATTTACACCATGTACCACATATTTAATGCATTTCCCCTAATTGCACAAGCTCAGCAGTGCTGGATGAATCTTTTATTGATCGGTCCATTTCAAGACCTCATTTATTGAGTTAAAACTTCTGACCGGGTGAGCACAGGCAGTCACCTATGATGGCTGCCTTTAGAAGCAGCGCGTTGATCATATAACAACCTCTTTCTCCCACATTTACAACAAAGCAAGAACTAAGTTTTTGTATTGCTATTCGCTACGGCTACGCATTTAATTGGCTGGAGCCTCAAGGGATGTGGCAGTTAGATATTGAGTGCATAGGGCTCACTCACACTGTATTCCCGTATTCCCTCTGTCCACCCTGCGGAGGGGAGGGACACATGTGTGTTCACCTGAAGAAAGAGAAAAAAAGGCCTCCTCCTTGCCTCCAAGTCCAATTGACGTCACATTGATCTGAACAACTTCAGCATCAACGTTGGTAAAAGGTTAAAGCTCCTACATTGAAAGACCTTTTTGTCAGTTTGTTGCAAGTTCGTGACCTTGTAGTTCTTGACACTAAGCTCATCATATGATGATCATGGAGAGACAAATAGATACCTTATAGAAAAGACTGCCAACTTACGTGTCAGGAGATGCTCAAGACGTTATCACAGCGACCAATAGCAAGCACAATGGCTAGTCAGTGATTTCAGACAATTCTATAAATGGTGGTTTCTAGACTGTACATCAAGTTAAAATGAAGAATATAAATTCTCTTTCCAGTTTGATGCTCCAACAAATATATTATACATTTGCCACCCAAATGCCCACTGGCATTGGGCATTTGGGTGGCAAATGAATGCATGGCACTGGGTCTGTGACTCTATCGTGATATCGGGGTAGGAAAGTGGAGACTTCTGTAATATTATTACTAAATGCAGATATTTGTAGGAAAAGGCCAAATTTCTACCGTTTTTCCCTGAGCCAATTAAAGGTCCGACCGTGAGCTCTAATCATAACGCATTTCTGTGGAATGCATACAAAGAATGCGTAATGATGAACACTAAACAGAGACAACTGCAGTGACAACCTAACAACAGAGAACCAATCGACGCGAATATATCATTCTATTATCGCCCATATATATATCTCAAAGAGCCGTGTAAACGCAACAGATTGATGCAAGGAAAACATGAATATTCACCTCCATAGCTAGGCTCCGGGTTCTTCCAGATTTCCAAACTCAGTACGTTGAATTCTCCCTTCTTAGAGGCATACACCTCTGATATTACTTGCTTGCTGTCTGCTAAAGCTGCCATTTTTTTCCAAGATCCTCTGAAACTGAACTCTCGCGAGATTACATCTGTAATGAAACATCGGGAGTGCAACTGCAATGAACCTTCGCGTCCTTATAACAATACAGTCAGACCCAGTTAATCCGCCCTCCTCCGTTCCCAAGAAAACAGGCGGATTAACGAAAAGGGCTGATTACATGTCAGACCACAAATAAATGAAAATTAGATGCCGTACAAAAACCCATAGCCATATATATTATAGTGGTGTGTACCATACGGTTACAAGCAGGTCGTAGGAAGAAAAAAAAAAAAACCAATCAAATGAAGTGGGCAATGTAGAGTACATTGAGTAGATAACATAACTAAAGGATGGCCGTTGTGGGCTCTCATTTTATGCGTGTGTACGTGGATCAGCTCGACTTTCCTAGTTTCAATTCCACTCGCTTCTCTACTTGATTCAAGTATCTCCTCTCACAACTCGGTCGTTCGTTCTGCTCCTGCATGAACATCACCTAACTGAGCACCCAACTAAATTGAAAGTAATTAAGCCAGCCATGCGGACATAAGGAATTGATACGGATACCATACCCGCATTCGATTCATTTATTTGTTTAATCAACTCCTTGAACGTTGAATAGACGGAGGGGCGCCATGCATTTGTTTGAAAGAAATCGCCGACAATTTTACACTAGAATATCTCGATGATCGATTACATAATATGTAAATTATAATGGTACAGTGTAGATGTGTTCCTGAGAATCGTGGTCGGAGGCGGATTAACGAAAAGGGCGGATTTACGAAAAGGGCGGATTACATGACGGCGGATTTAACGAGGTCTTACTGTAATAATAATAATAATAATAATAATAATAATAATAATAATAATAATAATAATAATAATAATAATAATAATAATAATAATAATAATAATAATAATAATATACTTTATGGATATGCCCTAATCTCATTGTTGTACTGAGATATTTTTATAACATGAATGTCAATTTTAAGACGTTTCAGTTTAAAATTGTTCCAATAATATAATTATATGTCAGCTCGAACACCGAATCAGGTGTAAACCGTGTCCATTGCTTAAAACTTTTAAAATCTTTTTAAACTTTTTAAAAGTTTATGAACTTCATGTTGAGATCTTGACTTTGATCGACAAGAGAGGCAAGGTGTGAAACCCAGTTAATTAGCCCCGCGGACTGACAGGTGCTTGTGCCGTCGTTTGCTTAATTATTAGGTAACTGATGCAGGAGAAGTGAATAAACTGCACCCTGGAGCATCTAAAAACTGCTCCACTGCCACATGCAGGTCAATCCGACTGAGCTATTCGGTGCCCATTTCGTAATAGCAGGAGTCATATCTGCTCAGGGGACTGGTATTTGGTTTCTATTGACAGGAAGTTCGGACAATGCGGAGTTTTTATTATCCAATGAACCTGCAATGTTAAAGATATGGATCTGGCGGGGACCCCGAAAAATAGTTCAATATAACCGGAAGTTCCATATATCAGAGTTCGTAATAGCGAGCTATGACTATATTATGCATTGCATTTGGTGTTGCCTCAGTCTCTATAGACGCGTGGGGAGGAATCTTTGCCCATTGTATCTGAGGCGGCGTCTTTTTGAGTTTGTTTACGCCTGCCTCGATTTGATTTAATTTAATTAATTTAATTACTGTATTTTACTTTTCAACAGCGTACCATGCCCACGACAGCAATATTGCTGTCGTGGGTATTGTCGTGGTACTATGTATCATTGGATGTGTCGAAGACGTAAATTACCCTTATTGGGGAAGATATAGTAATATGGTTAGTAACATAGAACTTATAAGTTCGCATTCATAAATCGTTATAGATGTAATCAAAACGAAACATTAAAGAACCTAGCTAGTTAGAAACCTAAGTGGTTGGCTATGAATAGTATTCTCGCCATTCTGTTTTTAAGTGAACTTGCTTGGGTCATCTGGTCAGTGGCCACGTGTGGAGTGTTGTGTGGCGCCACTGGAAATTGCTACACATGTTGTCCCTGTTCTGCAGGTTGCTATGGAAACGATCAACCAAACAACATTGTAATAATTATTATCTATATGCATATATTATTGATACAGGGTGGATTATTCGTTAATGAATGTTGAAATTAATCGTAATTGTTTTGTTGCTAAAGAATGATTTAGGACTCAGTACAGATGGCCTCTCGGCAAATTGTTTAGCGCGTGAATGTAACTACATAGTATATACACTGATGATATGTATATCACCAGCGCGTATAATCTGACACGTGCGGCAATCCTTTTATATGTAGAGAAATTTGCAAGTAAAGCTAAGTTTTGGGAGAGAGCCGAGCTCCGGACGCCAGGCTCCGTGAAGCTGAGGCAGGCCTCTGCATGTGCGGAACTCCAGACGAGAGACTTTGGTGTTAAGAAGTAAGTTTATCTATTAAATTAATTAGTGTGTGCTCTTTGTTATTTCCATTTAAGTATTAATTTGGTGCGTAAATTCCTTTGTGTTCTTATTAATTTACCATTGCAGTGGTTTTCTTTTAAATTTGTAGTAATATTTCATTCCACCCTGTAATTTTGAATAAAATCTTTAAAGTATAAATTTACAATCTCTTGGGTATCCTTATACAAGTTTACATTGCAAACCGACGGTACCAAAAACCAGAACTCAAAAAAAAAAAATTAATTATTATTGAAAAGTAGACCAAGGGGTGACGATGAGATAACCCCCATTGAGAGCATATCATATATTATGAGTAATTATTTAGCTGCAGGTGCAGTACGTATCCAATGCTACACAACAGATGCAGATTGCTGCAGCTGCATCCACCACCCCACAAAACAGCCACTCTCCAGGAATAAACTCTGGCGTACATGTATTTTATTTCTTCTGATGGAACTCCTCAGAGATATTATGAATATTGTTTCCACTGGAATATAAAACAACATGGTAATCACTGGTAATACAGTATACTACAATCAGTGGATCAAACAATTCAGATCAAAAATCTACACTCGCTTTTGGAGTTTCACTTCATCAATTCCTGCCCCGGTGTCTACAAACTATCGTACAGGCATCCGAGGTAAACTGAGCAAACTTAGTTGAACATTGTGAAAATTCATGAAAATAATGCGATCGACGCATATGAATTTATTTATTATTTCTGTTATTAATTTTTATTTGATACAAATGCTTTGGTGTTTCACAATCCGTATCTCAGCAGTTATACACACCGCACCGCAAACATGCTTTTTGTACGCGATGCATTCTCCCTGACAATTACCATGGTGACGAGTTCAGTTTGTGGTGGCATAAACAGCATTGTCAAACATGATTTAGAGTCTGGGAATATCGAATGTTGCTGTATATCAAGAGTCTTTTATGGTGCGGTCTCTGCCTCGATGTCATCTCAGTTAATTCTAACTGTGCCCTCGAAATTAATTTCATGTTAATCAAGATGTGACAGCTCTCGAGCTCGAGACCGCCTTGTCTCCAATTCGCATCAGTGAAGCCCCGCCTCCTCTCAGTGATTATTATGTGAGATCCCATTGGCTTGGAAGCTTACTATGTTACCATGTTGACAAAATAACTTTAATTGGATGTTTGAATAATTCAGATATGAAAACATGGGCTATTCAGTTACGCCAAAACAATGATATAAAAACGGAAGAATGACCGGCAGGTTAAAGCGAGTAAAATTCGATTTACCTGAGCACAGGGCAATTTGTCATGATATTGGAAGTAATTTCTAAATCTAAAATCATGCGGCCATCTCTTAAATTAGGTCAGATAATAGATGATTTAAATTTGTAAACTAAATGCAAGGATCCAACGAGTGACTTTAATAAAATTAAATATACCTGCGCTGATTCTGCGCGAAGCCAATCAGTGATGCCCTGGATTAGACCACGCCCTTTTTGCGCATGTGTACCGGATGAAAGGAATTTAGACAAAGGGTCAAAAATTCTTTATACCTTTCATTGATCGTCTTTGTCGGTCGGAGTTACTCGTCGCTTGTTGTCCCTTAATTGCAATTAGCCAGTATTTCTGTTTTCTGTTTATAGAACACTCTAATGATCTCGAATGCACATACTCAAGCACCTGGCAGCGAATACATTTACACTTTTTTAAATTATATTATATGCACGTGTATATACTCGTACAGCAAAACCCACTCGATCACTAACATTAAGTTGAAATTGTGACATTTTGTGTTTTCATTTCCCCTGTAATTGAAGAGCAGAACTTTCTTGTAATCTCCCATTTCTTCAAAAAAAGATCGTATGACAAAAAAAAACAAAAACAAAAACAAACCACAAACAACAACACAACAACAAAATATATATATATAATAATAATAATAAAATATAAACGTAATGACCCGCTTTGTAAACACCAACAGCAGTAACAGCAATGAGTGCTAAGTTGGCGTACAACGTGAAGCACTTGGTCGAGGGCAGTAATTGTGGTGTGTGAGAGCCAATGACCGAGGAGTTGAGCAAAACCGGAGGCTGCACAGGTGAAATCAAAAGAAGGATGACATCACAGCATAGTGAATGTTTAATATAAAGTATGTGTTATCTGACTGTGAGACTGAAATCTACCTGAATTCTTATCAATGGAGACAGTTCACGAAGGTGTGAATCTGGTATTAGATCCTCACAACCCGACACGTTCGAAAAGAGTTTACATAACTAAACAAGTTCCGTAAAATTTAGAATTTCGTGACACCGGCAAAACCATCAAGAAATTTATGGGTTACGTGACGATCGATCGATCGATTACATGTATATAATCAAAATTTGTATTATGAAGAATTCTAATTAAGATCAAAACATGTTATGTTATTCTTTCAAGTCCTTTCACCTGGCGGAGTAACTCGCCGGCATCGATCGCCTAATTGCAATTAAGGCGAGAGTTGCGCATTTGTTTCGCGGAGCTTTTTCGCAGCTTTCGGATAAAAGGCTCACTGCGTGTGATGCATTGTTATTTCAAAGGCATCGACTTTCTTTAATTGACTTCTTTAATCGTCGGCATCGCAGAGCATAAAACCCGGGAACCAAAGATGCATGGTCATTCTCTCCAGAAACTTCTGATCAGTTACACCGAAGTTCTGTCCAGAATAAAAATCACGGAAATTTTCCACAATCATGGAGGATTTTCTCGATCTCGACATCTCACTTCCAAGCGGAGGCCTGTGTGACGACTCCATCGAATTGGTGCGTACTTATTTATATTGCTGGATTTTTCTATTAGAAATGTTGTAAAATCAGTTTCATTTGAATTAATAATACACGGACGTATTACGACCAATAAGTAATTTGTGGACTGAATTCAAGTTATATGACGAAATTCTTCCATGCAACATTTATAGTGGATGCGTTTATTTTATTACTATTTTTGTATATTTTTTTATTGTCATTTTCATTTTTGTGTGTGCTTAATCAATGTTTTCTCTGATTTATATCTATCATGTATTTCGGTCTATTGTAAAATGCTGATTATTAGAAACATCGTTGAGGGTTCATCAGTAATGTACTTCGTATTCCGTGGTTCATTTTTCTCGGTGGCTAATTTCCTTCCTTGTCTTTTCAGGATCTCGCCCTTTTCGACAACCTCCCTGACCCCAACCAGGAAACCTCCAAATCCCCAGACGGGCAACAAGGAGAGAACTTTCGTCCACCCCGAACCGCCTCTACTCCCATCCAGGGCGTGGTCCGCTCCTCGAAGTTGTTTAATCATTTAAAACTGGCGGCCACGAAGCCCACCCTAGAGGAAAACCTGGATGCGTCTCATTCCTCGATTCAAGAGGAGACCTCAGAGATATCTGACTCGCCGAACGATGAGCATCTGCAGGCCGAGCACCCGCAGCCCTCCCCGGAGGCTGAGGCGGAGGGTGTGCCTGGTTGCTCCTGGGGCTCAGCTACGCTTCTTGCAGCGACCAGCACGAGTCCTGAAGATACTGCGACTACGCAACCTCTTCCGGCTCATGATGAACAACCCCCTCCCGAAGAGGACTGCGCTGAATTCGATAGTAGTCTGGTAAGTTCATTTTGAAATTTGTTTCCATAGAAATTATATTATATATGTATACTTGAAATTGAACAGTAGCATATTTTATAATCGAGTGCATTAAAAATATGAGTACATGTATTTGTCACTTCGTCGCTGGTGTTCGAGCCATAAGTATATGAAATACACATGTAGTGAATTCTCCATACTGCATATACAGAAAATTACATACACGTAATATGTTTAACTGACCATTAACTTTCTTCCTCATTCTTTCAGGAATACGCTAAGCTAATGAAGACCTTCTACCCGCCTCCCGAAAACGAAAGAAACGATAGTCCCCCTTTGGTAAGTCGATCCCTTTTCTTGAGATCGAGTTTTGTGTATGTCAGATATCAGCGAAAAATTTTTAATATTCATGACAACCGTGAAAAATGCAATGTAAAATGCAATGTAAAGATCTAGCATGCATGCAAAATCCGTTCGCTTGTTAAATTCGTCGATTATATTGGAAATTTGCATGTCTTGCTCATCAATGATGTTCTTCGTTATCTTTCAGGATTACGCATTGCTAATGAATCCTCTCTCGACGGGGGATAAAACCAACGATCCGAATGACAACTTGACGCTTGCAACCGCCCAGGACTGCGATGATTCCCCACAGGCCAACCCCCAGGAGCCCAGTCCACCACAACAGCAGTCGCCTGCCCGGGAGTGCAGTGCCCCAATCCACGCTCCTACTCAAGACAGTGCCACAGCACAGTACATCGCGCAAGCACCTCCCAACTGCCTGCCGCTTCAACAAGACCAGCAGGTTTTGGCATCACAACCCCTGACCACACAGCCTCAACTGCAGTATGAGGCACTCCAACCCCCATCACAGTGTACGCCACTGGAAAATCAACCATGCTTATTCGGATCAGTGCCACCGACTGCAGTGTCGCAAGAGGGTTTCGTCAATGCACAACCGATGTTACATTGTGGTGCCCCAACCCAGCCTCAACTGCAGTACAAGGCGTTTCAGCCAACTCCGCCAGGAGGTGCACCGCTTGAAACTCAGCAGTTGTTGGTGGGATCCATAACTGCAGCGCCGCAACAAGACGCTGCTACGACCGAGCAGTCTCTACCAATCAAAGGCAGTGCAGCACCGCACTACTCCCTGCTTAACGAACCACTTCACCTTCAGCAACACGAGCAACATCAACCTGTCCCTGTTGCGACTACTGCAGCACCACAGCAGGGCTTCGTTAGCGAATACCCGCCAATGCAGAGCATGAGCCAACCTCAACCGATTCAATGCTCAGCAACGCAACCAAGAATGTCGAAGCAGATCTTGGGTGCAAACATTAGACGCCTCATGCAACGCGTGGAGCTGTGTGCCACTTTGCTTGATGGTTTCGACAAACTGTTTTCATCTTATGAAGCTCAAGTGAGCAAAATTGAAAATTCAAGAAAATTTCAAATGAGCAGATGTAAGGGCGCCATCGAGGAAATATACATAGATGTCAGTCACACATCGCACCACAATGAACTGATCCACAAGTTCCACCAAGCATTGGATAAGCTGGAGCACCATCAGTTCTCACAAGCAGCCTCTTCAGTGGAAACCGCCCCCATAGTCCAAGTTTCACCTCCACCACAACCCACGTCTTCCTCGACAGCCAGCGTGCAGCAGTCCTCACCGGATGCACCCTCCGCGGCTCATTCTCCCCCTGCTGCCACCAATTCCTTTTCCTCCACCAACAAGGCCCCTGGGAATGACATCCGGATCCCTACAGTAGCAGAACTCAGGACTTATAAGCAAAAGTCGATCATTGAATGCCTGAATACCAAAGCGACGGATGCTCTCAACAAGTGGTATGCCGACAATTACCACGCTCCGTATGCTTCGGATGAGGAAGTCCGAGAATTAGCTGAGGCCGGTGATATACTTCCGGTCCAAGTCCGCAAATGGTTATGTAACAAAAGGCGAAGAGACAATAACTATCTCAAAATCTGCGAACAAGCGGAACTCAAAGACAGAAAGAGGAAAAGATCGGAAAGAGAGGGCCACAAGGACAACGAAGTGCGAAAGGGCATGTGAATGCAAATATGTGTACATGTATATTTAGATCCTCACAATTAAATCATCATCACTTCATTCCTTAATTATTAGGTATCATATATTTATTATAATGTTAATTTGTTCATCTGATTGTTTAATAAAAACATTATAAATTTAAGAAGATGTTTTTGTCACTTCTATTTGATACGATCTTCGGGGTAAAGATCTCATGGTGTCTTGTGCAAATCGACCGGCAAATATGCATCAATATCGTTGAATCAGCATAATTCTACGGAGCTTTGGTTTTGCAAGAGTAAATCTGTATTGATGGGTTTCAACCAAACCACTATGTCATTTTACATCGAGAAAGTTTTGTACAGTATCATTATAAAACAGCAATGAGTTTATATACTATTAAGAATATAACAGAGCCACTTTTGTCCCTCACCAAAACGAAATTACGGTAAAGTTTAATGAGATCGATGTTCATGATAATGCGCGTGCAAAGACCATTCAGCCATTGTCTAACGAGCAGACGAAGGCCATAACACCGTCAACTGGGTGTTACACAATGCCGCAAACCAGAGCTGGGAAAAAATGTAATGCTACGCATTGCCCTGATGTACTCATATAGAGCATTGGCTTTGTGTTCTCAGGGTGCTGGAAGTTGAAATGAGAGGATGCAGGCCTAGGATGGATGTTACTCATTCTTATTTCTATGACAATCATCACCATGATGCGTCGTTGCGTTCAGATTGCTCGATCTCATTGAAGAACTATATATGTGTCACGTGATCCGTTAATGAACGCTGGAAGAAACGGCGTCAAACTGTACGTGCGAAATTATTATGTAAGCTCATAGGAAAGCTGTTTCATGATTGTTTACAGATATTCAGTGCAAACGAAGAGTTATACACGCGTGAATTCATGCAATGTCAGAACCCGTTCAATAATCATAACGCCCCAGCACAGCACATCATAATCATAATGTTCATGGCAGAACTTCTGATGAAGTTATGATCAGGTATATCCTTCCCAATTTTGAGCACCTTAACGAGGCCGCGTTCCGCGATCGTGTTTGATTTGACGTGCTCACTTTGCACCCAATATTTAAGGTGGAGATCGTGAAAGAAACTAAAAATCGAAATATTCAATTACTATGACTCATGCATTTAAATTCATTCATACAAATTTTTCATTAAAATTAATGTTTTCTTCAAACGGTGTTATAATTTGTGTATTAGCACATAGATCAAGACGATTATGTAATTTCTCCCTTATGGAAGGAAATTGAGAGAAAGAAGTCTCAAATTCGCTTACCCAAAGGGCAAAGAACAAGTTAACGGCTAAATATATGGATAAAAGTGACTTATACAGAATGTACGACCTTAAGATGACTTCTGTTTACATGGTATTGCATCAAGTTTTATAAGCAGATCAACTCAAAACGATAGGCCTCGATATTGATGCCAGCTCTCGAGTTAAATACATGTTTAAACGAATGCGCTTCAACGAGGGGACCGCCAACACTTTGAACTTTTCTCCTTTGAACAACCCGAAATCAATCTTTTATTCAGTCAAATTTTGCCATCCACTCGGCAAACATTTTGAACTTTCACGAGTTTCCTCCACATACTTAACGATAGATTGTTTTACCAATCAGGTGCATGCAAGCACCTGTACGCATTATCTACCCAAACGGATTGAATCACATAGAATGCCATGCCACTCTTTACGACCAGCTGATCGACTGAGGCAGAAGAACACGTCAGAATGGTGCTCGATTAGGCAGTTAATCACCCCAACAAAACTTCGGCTGCTTTTAACAGATATTTCAATTCGTACGTATGAGTTGATCGCCCATGATCTCTGAGTAGAATGATCGAAATCTGTGAATCATTTGAGAGGACAATACACGGCATCGTCCTGCGCATTCATATGCCCGGCATGGCGGAACACCCTGAAGTGTTGGGAGGTGGAACTCCGATCTACAAGGAAGTGCCCGTGCCACCAGAACCCACTCCTCCGGTATATATTCCTATTAGGAACCCACTCAGTCTAATCCCTGCCTACTGCTTCAATATCTTCCTCGGAGTCATAGGAGCTCACCACGCCTATCTTCGTCGCTGGGCGTTTTCGTTTTTTTATGTTGTGACTGGAGGAGGCTTTGGCGTCGGATGGATCGTCGACCTCTTTCGGCTAAACTGCCTCGTCGACGAAGCAAACTGCAAACTGTTGGACCCTGATTACGTAACGAAGAAATCGTGTATTGATGCTTACATCTTGTGGTTCCCTCTCGGATTATTCGGTCAGTCATAAGCTGTTTCCCCGAATATAATTCAAAACCAGGCATTGTGCTGTGCAGAACGTATGCTATCAGAGCTGAATAATGACTATTAGTGATAACATGATTCAGGAAATTTTGAAGACAATGTGTCGATGACCAACGTTAATTATTAGATAGTTTGTCTGATATTGTGATAAGCAGGCAGCTGAGTTCAGTTAATTGCACAAAGGTGTGAGATAATAATGAGCACCACAATTAATTAAGGAAACACAAAGCCAGGAAGGAGTAGGGCGTTTCGACCCACAATAATAGGTATACGAGTTGTATATCTAAATCATTAAGTCAACAATCTATGCATGTACATGTATTTCGAAAATTAAAATTTTAAATTAATTGGTTTTACTTTTTTAAATCGAAGCACCAGGTAAATGAAACAGAGATTATGCTCAATTGCATAAGATAGGCAAAAGTAATAGCCAATGGCCTTGTGATAGCTGCTCTAACAAGAAAGCAATCCACCAGCGATAATTGAAATTACCTTGCCACTAATTTTGACGTGTTCTCTTCACATCAACTATTTTCAGGAGCTCACCATTTCTATTTGGGAAGAATAGGTTGGGGTGTCTTCTACCTCTTCAGCGCAGGTGGTCTGGGAATCGGCTGGCTGTTTGATGCCATTCGTATGCCATCCATGGTGAACGTGGCCAATGGGGAAGTGAGCACACTGGCTGCGAATGGACTCAAACTGAAGGACTCCGGAGACGCTTACTGTTTGGCGCTGATCCCATTCACTGGAATCTTTGGAGCTCATCATTTTTACCTGGGAAGAACCTTCTTTGGCGTTCTCTACGTGACGACATTCGGTCTGCTGGGGGTCGGATGGTTGGTTGACATCGTTCGCACGCCGTTGCTAACGAAGCACGTCAACAATGTCATCACTGACGGTGGTCCAAACAGGTTTGTTTATCTACGATGAAGGTTGTTATTTCTATTTGTGATTATGCAGAAGCATACTCCTTGGCGATTGCTACCTGTGTTTGTTTCCGTTTGGCTTCCTTGGTCTACACCACTTCTACATGGGGCGTACAGGGTGGGGATATTTATACTTATTCACTGCTGGCTGCGCTTGTATCGGGTGGATCGTTGACATCTTCCGCCTGCCTGCCCTGGTGAACGACTACAACCACACCAATTATCGCTTCCTCATAATCGCTCCACCGTGTGTCCGTCTGAACCCTAACCCACCTAATACCGGCGCTGATCATTCTGGTAAGCACTCTCTAAAAGTCTTAACAGCTCAGCTATAACAATCTTGCTTTGCAGCATACGGATCCACACGCAGTTGGAATGAAATAGCTGCAGCTAATGCAGCTGCCGCAGCGGAAGAGAGTCTCTTCCGTGACTTGCCTCCTGCCTACGAAACATGTTCAGCAGCTGCCGATTCAGCTCAGGACAAAACCCAGAAACCAAGCTCCTCGAGAAGGAACTCTCGACGTCATCCATAGAATTTCACTTTCACTTAGAGATCCGCACTCCGATTCTACTGTCACGCGATTGAATGGTACGAACGTACATATATGTGAATATATTCTTGTTAATCTAATGCCGATAACACCTGTATTGCTTTGTTACACTTTGTCTT
Source organism: Capitella teleta (assembly GCA_000328365.1). Lineage (NCBI taxonomy): Eukaryota > Metazoa > Annelida > Polychaeta > Capitellidae > Capitella > Capitella teleta. The sequence goes on from KB299856.1 coordinate 150,808, forward strand.
CAACTGAATATATGACATATTGTATTTCTTAGACTTGGCTTCTGGTTTTCAATGTTTTGCTGATCAAAAGTGAGTTCTTTAGCTGTTTTGTGGTTGTCCCTTGATCAGTTGAGCATCGAGCTGAGTGCATTCAATTTGCTCTCTCTAAGGAAGTCTGCCGTCAAGAAAGATTCATTATTCATCTCTGACGCCCATTGTCAACCGGTTTGAGCCATAAAAATGGAAGCTAGACTTAGTAATAATAAATTATTGTTTCATTGCAACGATTTTTACGATACTTTGCATGATAACTTGCAAAGAAACATGTACATTGCATACTTGCATAGCATTATCACTGTGCAATTCTGCTGTATTATATATCACTATATTCGCGAAAAGAACTCTCTCATTATAATGACTATAAACAATTGAACATAACGAACAAGAAGAAGAAAAGAAAAGAAAAAGGGTACATGTAAATGGTGACATTGTATCACAGTAGTTTACCCGCTGGAACAAATAAAAGAGAAACAAGTTAATATCTTCGTAAGATAAAATAATGGAGCTGTTTTATGGTATTCGCTCATATAATAGGTCAATAATAGCCGAAACTACAGAAAAGTCTTCATTGTTTAAATCAATATCACATGCTTTCAAAAGTTTGCATTTCATCTCTGATTTTTTGAGATCATTGGAATTGATAACATTGTGTAATAATATGGAGAAAAATAATTTAGCATGAGTTACTTGTAATGTCATCTCAAAATGTTTTCATAATTATCATTCAATAATTACTCATAAGTCATACATGTAAATATAATTTATAAACATTGACCTCATCACAATACATACGCATAACATGTACCAACTATGATAGATATATTGCTTTGAGTTTTTGGTTGCTTCATTCGAACCGAATGCAAAGCTTCTTTAAAATGCTGTATCTTTTATTTAGGAGGTAATAGCACAGGGCTGCTGAAGTTGCAAGGGCTGCGTCTTGTGTCATCGAGTAATGTTTCGCCATGTCACAATATTCTATTATTCATTTGTTCTCTTGAGAACCAGATGACACCCAGTCTTTTTCCCTTTTTCCGCGATGGATCTTTTATTTGTTTCGTACGGGTGAAGAAAGTATCCATAGTAACGTAAAAAACTTGTCTGGATATCGAATGCCAGAGAGACTTTTATATGAGTATTCATCTGATACAACAATGAATTCAATTTCCCAACCACGAAATACGAATCACAAAGCACGAAAACTATTGCTGCGTCTATTGAATGTTGTGTCCAGGAAACGAAGAAATTGATAAAATATACATGTACTACACATACCGGTATTATAAACAAAAGTTCTATTGAAATGTGATTCGAACCCTCATCTTTTCACTTCTAAGCCACACTAATATTACACACTACGCCATATGAGACTGCAGTCAAAAGTAGCTAGTCATAGCTTTTAATACATATGATATAATTATATCACATATAGCAAGGATATAATTATATCATACATAGCTAGGATAATTTAAGTAGTCCGGCTATGACTACAATTCCCAGCCCCTAGTTACTTGAATCTGTAGTTTTGTATTAGTGTTTGTTTGTGTTTTCCTTTCTCTGCACTCACATACTCTGTCTTGTATCGTATGTATTCAAGCAAACAGTTTTTAGTAATTTTTTTCACAAGCTATGATATTTCAGATAATTGATACCTTGTATATATCTTTTCCCACTTCGATCAGTCACTGCGTTAATATTCTTATTGTGTGATCTTTTTATATTTTATATTTTTATCTTTTCGAGTTGTGTTTCCGCTGATCATTATTAAAAGATCAGTTTTTTTTTCATTTAACAAATTAAAGTATCATTGTTCTTTGCTCTTTTATAGATTTCAAGCTCTTCTCCGATATGTGATTACATGCTTGTTTTGTAATATCATGTAATTACACTCGGTGAAAATACCCTTTATGTACCGCCAATATATATATATATCATTTTGCAATGAGGAGACTAACACGGGCGCAAGAACTAAAATTTATATATCACTGCATTCTATTTGATATGATATCTCTGGATGGAGTATTAATCAACAGCCGTGTAACCGTCTGAGGGGACTTTGAGGTTCCTCTGTGACATGATGCTGGTTGTAGCTTTGTGAATGTCTGCCTCACAGGCATTTGTCGAGCGGAATTTGCAAACGCAATCTACAATTCGTGCGCATGCAAACCACAATGCGTGCCCAAGCATTCAACAAATTCACATATATTTTGCCATGTCGCCTCCAGGGCTCCGTAAGAAGCAGATGACACCAATTTATACATGTATATTTTTTTCTACAAGGGTGCTTTCATTGTTCAAGGCGGCGAATGAATTTTTTAAAGTAGCGTTAAAGTCTGTGAAGGAATATCGAATACGAGACTGCAGGCGCATTTTGTTGAGGAAACATATGCATTTTCTTTGTCGTGTTTTTGGTCTTCTTTTGTGAGGATGAGGTTTGTCTTGGCTTTGGGAGTTATTGGCGCATGCGTATATCAAGGTGAGTCGTTACATAAATCTGCCAATTGTCCATGCGAGCGGACATGTCGATGTTTTGAATAATCTAATAATCACACCGTTGATAGGCTTATGTCTGGATGCAAACTGTACCATATAAAGCGGATTTCAATGTCCAACATGAACCTGAATATCTACAGAACCAGTTAGGCGCGGTATCCTTTCCTCAGCCTATAGCTTCAAGCAGCGGGAGCAGATCAAGAAGTACATTCCGAATATTAGAACTAATTATTTGATTACATTTATACATATTCAACTCACAATTCTTATTGAATTAAAATGAAAGGTAAAATTAACAGCGCATCTGTATATTCAGGTATTTATGCAAACATGTATATTTCATTTCATTTCATTTCATTTCATTTCATTTCATTTCATTTCATTTCATTTCATTTCATTTCATTTCATTTCATTTATTACATTTAAAACGCATTTTCAGCAATATCAAAGAACATTCAAATGCGCTGTACAAACAAGAGGTAAAAAGGAAAATAATTAAATACTAGAAAATGCAATGTTAAAATAGTAAGTCTTAAGTTGGGCTTTAAAAGCATCAAGCGATTGCTGGTTCTGTAGGTTGGAAGGTAATCGGTTCCAAAGGATGGGTGCTTGATGGGCGAATGTTCGGTAGCCATATGATTGAAGATGAAATTTAGGTACAGACAACAATGTGAAATTTGATGATCGAAGGGAGCGAGCAGGTGTATAAACATTGATGAGGGAGCAGATATATGGTGGTGCTAAGCCACGCAGGGCTTTAAAAGTAATGACATTAATTTTGAACATTATTCGAAATTTACTGGGTAGCCAATGTAGTTCTTTCAGCAGAGAGAGGGATGGCGAGTGTCTATCTGCATATTTCACTAGGCGGGCTGCACAGTTCTGTATGTGCTGGAGTCTGTCGATCAGGTAAGATGGAGATCCTGCTAGCAAAGCGTTACAGTAGTCAATGTAGCTCATAACATTGGCGTGAACAAGTTGTCGAGCGGCGTCTTCAGTGATGAAATTTCGGATCTTACGAATCATGTGGAGATGAAAGGATGACTTTTGGCAGATGTTTCTCACTTGATCGGCCATGCTTAACTTGTTATCGAGCATGACTCCAACATTCCTGACTGATGCACTAGATGTGATTTTCTCTCCGATGATGTTGAACGAAGAGGGTGCGATCTCAGTCAGCGAGGGTTTCGTGATGACAAGTACCTCGGTTTTCTCTTCATTGACTTTGAGAAAGTTGGCAGTCATCCAACGGTGAACTTGGTTGCTACATTCCTGGATGCTTTCTTTCACTGAAGACACTGATGTTGGCGAGCGAACGTTGACTGCAATGTACAGCTGAGTGTCATCAGCGTAGAGGTGGTGGTTCATGCCACAGTTCGAGATGATGTTACTGAGAGGGCGGGTGTACATCGTGAAGAGGATGGGCCCCAACACGGAGCCTTGTGGAACTCCGTACACAAGATTCTTTGTATCCGATGTTTGGCTGCCGATTGTCACAAGTTGTTTCCTGTTTGTGAGGTACGATTCAAACCATTTGAGGGCTGAATCAGTCACACCGATGTTGTACTTGAGAGCATGCAGAATGAGCGGGTGGTCAAGCGTGTCGAACGCTGCGGAGAGGTCAAGCAGTACAAGTATTGCACCGCCGTCCCTGTCCACAGCATCCAACAGGTCATTCTGGACGCGCACCATGGCAGTCTCTGTTGAGTGTCCAGCTCTGTATGCAGATTGCATTTGGACATCGATGTTGTTGACGAAGCAATGGTCTTTGAGCTGAGCAACTATAGCTTTTTCGTGATAGTATATTACATGTATAACCATTCGGAGTTGGTATTAATGTGAAGTCAGAGAAGAAGAACATGAGTAATATAATACCCTTTTTGTACTTTATTTTTTTTTTTTTTTTTTTTTTTGTTTTTTGTTTTTTTTTGTTTTGGTTTTTTTTTGCGAACTAGAGGAGGATGGTACTGTTGCATAATAAACTGCAACAGTATTAGGCATTTACGTACAACTGACCCGAGAACGGGAGAAAAAAAAATACGTTTTCACGTATTCTCCAAGGATCAATAAAGGTTTGTTTACCTCGATTGCGACGCGTATCATGTTTGCTATATTGTTTAGCTGTTGTACCCGTACAAACGTGCTCATGGACTCCAATCACACATTCGGGTCCTTTTATATTTTGATATGGCCAGATGTTGCATCACATATCTTTGTGATTTAGTGGAAAGATTGTCTCCCAGAGAGCCTGAGGTTCACGGTTTCAATCCCATGTCTGATCATTTTCTAAAGTTACATTTTGTTCAAACATATTGTTAATGTTAACATTCTACAACAATCATCACGAATTTCAATTTACATCAACCTCTATTTTCCCACTTTACTTTGATACGTGTCCTTTAGTACTATAAATCATTTCCAATAAGTACATTATAGCTTCTCATACCGATTTACCCATGGTCGGAGTTCTTTCTTGTTATTTACTGTCAATGCAGCCTCCAGTCTGTGTCCTGGTCATCTCCATCCACCTTACACTCTATCTCTCAGTCGAGGTCATCATCAGATAATACAAGGGGCTCATGCAAGTATGAAAGTAACGCATCTACCATTCAACTCTTCTCTAGGTACACCCCCCATATCATAATCCTCGTTTAGATCAGACAATTCCGAATTACTAGAATGTTCAGAAGTTTTGATATCGGAAAATATGTTAAATAACGAACAACTTGAGATTTTATTGTATGGGGAACAACTTGGCAATAATGAAGGAGAGAACGATGCGTGTCGCTGTTTTCTATAGCATTCCCGTGTAGTCCAGTCAGTATAATTATACTTGCTATATATACTGGCTGTATACTGCGCAGCGACATGCGACTCTGGCATAATCCCCTGTTCTGACGTCACAACCGATCGGTTCCCACTGCGACATTTTGTTTGGCTTTATGGGTCTTGTTTAACCATAAATTAATTGACGTGGTTATATTTCAGTATGGCGCATGATTCCTTCCTTATGGCTCATGTTATGTTTCCCTCCGGTTTTATTTTTACAGGGTGCAGTATTGATGATTGTCACATGGATGAATCGAAGTCAGATCGTCGGATATTTGATTTGGGTAGCCACCTTTCTCGTTTCTTGGAAGTGACACTTGCTGAATGCAAGCAACTCTGTCTAGAAGACCAACGCTGCAGATCAATAGACTTCTCAACCTTGGAGAACAATTGCCACCTTAACAGCGTGGACTCGAGTGATGAAGCTTTCCGAGAACAGAATGGTTGGCAGGTATCCGACAAAGTGTGCTCTGGGGGTAGGTTGGGACGTTACTAGTTCTTAACTCAATGAAAGAATCGATATATTTCTTTTTTTTTCGTTTCCATTAGTGTTTGCATGTACACAATTGGCCTATTACAGGTGCAAGTGCTTTCCAGTCGAATGTGAGGGGGGGGGGGGTATTTATATGTCATAATATATCATGCATGCTTGATACTCTGTCCCTAATGCGGATAACCTCTCTATATAATGACCAGACATATTTTGGCAGGTAAACCAATTTACATGTATAAGTATTCAGTTTGAATATGTCTGAGATAGATGGGTTTCCCATCTCAAGAATCTATAAGGACACCCAGAGAGGGTCCAGGTCTGAGGCTGCAGTATAGCATATATACATATACATGTAGATCAACTATATGAGACAATCACAGGTGCTTCAGAGTACTTGCTCGTATTTCTTAATTTCACCAACAGAAAACCAAGTTTCATTCAATCTAAAATCGACATCAACCTCGGAGAAAGATTTTCATGCAAATGAAATCACAACACACATGTCACAAACGGAAGGCACGACCACAATAAGATCAACGAGTGCATCAATGGACACCACGTTCACTTCTGAATCAGGGGAGCCAAGTCAGCCGACAGTAATTACGTATGAAGCATACACACCAGCAGGTAACAATACCTGTCATTAAAGCAATAAAAGAAGTAAGTTAAAGAACGCCAATATCCAACACCCTGACAGCCAACACCGATTATTTATCCTTACAAACATTTGTTTCCGCTTCACATGACACGTAATAACTTTTACATGCAATTTAGTATACTCGTTCATTTGGGTATTTCACATGCCAAAAAACTTTCCCATTCATCCCTCTAGGAGTGACAACGGATGAAAACCCTGAAAGGACAGCAACATCACATGAATTAGCAGTAACATCACATAAATTAGCAGCAACATCACAGGAAATAGCAGCAACACCAGAATCAGCTGCACCACTTGAATCAGCAAGGTCGCAAACGTTTGAAGCCAGTGAAGCATCAACACTGGCCGCTCAGACCTTTGAATCGCCCCCTCGTCAAAATTTGATTTCACTTACAAACCCAGGTTTGCCAAATACAGAGTGGGCCAAAAGTAGTCTATCTACTCCTTGTTAAAGATCTCAATGCTTTTCAATGTTGCTACGCATTTCTGAGAAAGTGTTACAAAACAGATCGCAGTGTAAAAATCACGCAAAGATAAGAAAAATATATTAGTCCATAACTCTAACATGCATGCTGCTTATACATTGTATTCCTATCATTTATATTCCAATTTCATCAACATTTATGCCGATTTATCTCAATTAATAGAGTGCACTCATCATTCCGCGATATTTCCACTTTTGGCGGCAAACAGGGCCCGGACCATGGATAAGCTTCATTGAACGCATAATTAAGGCAACGCTTTCGTACTATTGTACAAATGTTCCTCCCTTATTCAAAATTGACTTCTTTCTTGCTTTCTTTGTATGAATGGGCGCCTAATAACAGTCAATCCATACCAGGTAGTTATTCTTTTGGACTAATTGATACATTTTAGCCAATGTTACAGTTTTGTTTGTAACATGGAGTAGATAGACTACTTTTGGCCTACTCTGTATAATAATTCTTACTTTTCACAAACGTTACAATATTTGTAGCTGAAAAACAAGACGTCAGCACAGACAGAGGTTCGTCATCAGCGAGTGAGAACCCAATGCAGAGAAATCCACCACCACACCCCGGACGTCCACCATGCTCTTAACTGATTCTGGCACATTGCCAGTTCATCCGAATGTTACCACAGACCAGTCGCCATTAGCATTGGCCACAGCGAAGGTGATTGACGAGTTTCAACTTGAATGGGAAATATGGGCGCCATGGACTGTTTGTCATCGGTCAAAGGAATCGCACAGATACGAAAAACTGCGATTCAAACTCTGCTTGGTCTCTAATGAAATGGATAATAAAACTGACTGCCACCACCACCTGACTGGAATTGCTGATGGTCGTCAAACGTATTTAAGTATGTCTTCAACTGACCGTTGTCTTCTATCCTTGCTTTACGCCTGTATACCCATATTTCTATGAATGTATAATTAATTAATGATACAATTGTGAGATGCAGTGATAGCGTTGTGTGTCCTATGCAGAGTACGCGGTGCAGAGAGAAGAGTGCATCGCTGACGTCGATGGCTCCTGGGCGGAATGGACAGCATGGTCCACGTGCTCTGCATCTTGCGACGAAGGAACCACATCAAGACGAAGAAAGTGCGCTGGCAAATCTGTCAATGGCCGATCGTGCATTGGTCAAGTGACACAGAACGGGTTCTGTGTGCAAGAAAAATGTCCACAGGGTAATCTCAATGATAATTCTTGAAATCAAAACCTACGCCTGATGTGCATTTCCAGATGAAGCTCTACTCAGTCGATCTCGATCTGTTCTGAAGCGAAGAGAGGAGCTTCTACCGACCCACGTGTTTACAGAAAGCGACTCGGCTGCCTCCAACATCGGAATCGCAACCGTTGCCATCATCGTTCTAGTTTTACCAATTTTGGTGATTCTTTCCCTGGATTTTTTCACGCTGAAGCACCAGCTAAAGGAATAAGGCTGGACCTCATTCCGGCAGCGAAATCAACGAATCTCTGATGCACAATGATACATTTGCATTCGTACTCATCAAAGCTGCGACAATATTGCAAAGTTTGCACCTGCCTCTATGATTTGACAACATCTTTACAATAGACTCAAGTTTTGAGCAATGCGTCTTTTCCTATATTTTTGTGATTGCAATGCCTGGACATTATGATATATGTCTTTGAGTAATATTTCAGCGTGTTTCGCAGCCCAGCACAATGCAATGGCTCTCTAATCGGATCCCATTTCTCTCTTGACCCCCCCCCCCCTCCCCAGGGAAAAAAGAAGAAGAAAAAACAGAGAGCAGGATGTGTATGGATTCATGGTCGCGTGTGGAAGCAGCAATTGCTGCAATTTTCTGCACTGGAATGTCGGGCGTTATGCATTAAATTAAATAGCTTACAGTTGTGCACCAATGTAATACGAAATACTGCACCCATAGTATTTCTTTCTACTTTATTGACTGCACCAGTAAAGCAACGACCAAACCTGCGACTGGGATTTGTAAAAAAAAAATGCACAATTTTCATAGAAATTGTTTTTAACTGATTGTCCAATTTGTTATAAAATCAATAAAATATCGAATATTGGGTGTAAGCATTTATGTTTAAGTTTGGATTGAAATTCATTCTGCTGCTGGAGTATAATACTGTGTAATATAGTTGGGTTGCTACCTGTACTAATTTAAAAATTATTGGCGAATTCTCTAGAAAATATCCTCCACTGAAGGCTCGGAAGAGAAAAGGCATTCTTATCCTACTCGCAACTATTGCACTTCTTAGCAAACGCTTAATACAATATATACTTAACACGTTTAATGATCCACCCCCCCCAAAAAAAAGCGTCTTCGTGTAAATCATAGCACTCCAAAAAATAAAGAACAGGCAATTCATTTTATTAGGTTGCTTTCCTGAGAAAAAAAAAAATAGAAAAACTGTTGAGTGAACGAACCATATGACGCAAACATACCTCTTTTGAGTTTAAATGCCGAGTTCAATAAAAAATGCCTGACTTAATTATACGCTTATACACATTGCATTTGGAGTAAACGAGAAGGTATTCACGTATACACGAAATGCATATATTCGGCTCAATCCGAACTCTTAATACAAATCAACTGTCCAATATTGCAACAACAACAACAACAAAATCTCTGTATTGAACAAGAGTGTGAGAGTGCCATTGACATTTCCTTGGCACGGGTTTACAAATCCATTTCTGCTGAGTAGCTCACCTCTCACCCCCGCATGTATTTTCTTGTATGATGTAAGTACTCAGTGCTGTGTTTCGGAGCCTTTATCCATAATATAGTTGTTTCATTGCCTTTGGTCCTTATCTATATGTTAACCAAACAATCAATTCCAGGTTCAAGCACGGTAAAGCATTATTTCCAAACATAACATTTTCGATATAATTTTCAGATTATGCAGATTAGAGGAAATGTATATATAGTTGTGACGCCTGAATGCTGGAAACAAACTTCCTTTAAGCTCAGAATAATTACCTAATATGGCCAGAGGTTGAATTGGAATTTTTTTCTGTAATCACTTGCAAAAGAATCTGTTGCATAAATAGATTTAGCATAACTATTGATTGGTTAAGAGGACCAACAGCTCTAAAACTACCGGACTAAATCTCTAAGTTGCGTTCATGCATGTATTTGGTTCCTTTAAGATTTGGAATATGCAGTCTTCTAGCTGGAATAGACCGGTGGAAGGTAAATTCTTATTTCAGTTGCATATTGATTACTTCCCTGCCACATCTGATAACAAGTCAGCTATATAATTATATATCTACATGTATATGTAAATAGCTACTGTCTACCGCTGACATATTAACGGTGACAAATTGTAGCTAATCTTGAGATATTTCCACTCAAGTCGTTTTATATTACTAGTACACCCACTTGCAATCTGTGACGACTTTTCAATATTTTTTTGTTTCGATTTTGTTAATAGGTCACTTCTGAGTGCAGTCAACAAATTCCCTTCGCACTCAATTGAAGCTGCATCAAAGTTAGACCAAAGATTGTGACGTCACATCCAATATGGTTGTTAGCATAACTCAACAACATTGTTATTTGGTTGTAATGTGACCACGTTGCCGCCACAGTTTGTTTGCACCAACTCATCAAGTGGCATCACTATTTGATTTCGGCTGAACAATCTCTGAAGAGGCCGAACGCAGCCATGTCCTTAAGTAGTTCTTTAATTGCCCTCTGCCAATCTCAAGAGCCACATATAAACAATTTAAACGACGTAGGGTATCGTTTGCAAGAAGAGGAAAAACCTTGCGCTTATAATGATCTGCTTACGGCGCTCAGTCTCAAACAGAGACCGTACCCGAGGCTAGCAATCACAAGAAGCAATAAATTCAGTCCATCTGACGACTTTGTTGGACCTGTTCAACTCGAACGTCCAACTCGAGCCATGCCCCTTGAACCAGTCCACGTGAAATCAGGAAAGCAGTCCAGTGTGGGGAAGAACAGACCATCTGGGATTCCATTTGATCTTCCCCGCTGGAATTACAATATTGGAGATGACAGAAAGAAGGCTTGTGGTCGGGCATTCGGTGTTGAGCCTCCCAAAGTCAGCGAGGGTTTCTGGAAATCGATGAAACTCACACAAGGAGAAATTCAGCTGAGGAACCGTCAGACGAAGAGCTCAGTAGTTAGCAAGCGTGCGCCTCCAACATCCAACCCAGGACAAAACCTTCAAAAGAGCATGTTGAAAGTTTTCCCTGCCGTCACCGTTCCAAACCCACGCGCATGCTCGTACAGCCCGACATTCACTCGCAAGAGATCACACAGTAGCATGGTGACAGAGCTGAATTCTACCTGTATGACGTCATTCATAACACACAGTGAGGATGTGGATGATCCGGATAGACTGAATGATGCACAGATTGAGAAGCTGTTCGCTTACCAGTTACAGCAGGCAAACAACGCTCTACAGTCTGACACCGACGTGAAGATAGAATGCGCTCGGCCTAAGTCAAAAGTTGGAGCTATCGAGATTGCATTGAAAGCTGCTCGCCGTGATATGAAGGGTGAGGGAACTATGCCACCAATAGATAATCTACCGACCAACCACTGGACATCCAGTAGTAGAACCTCTGTTAATGAGGTCGTTGCTGATGAAAACCAAAGTCCAGTCATCAACAGAGAAAAGTCTTCTAGGAATACAAAACATGACATGAATCAGCCGACGTGCATTTCAAAGTCGCTCACATTGTTCAGCATGAGCCTTCCTGGAGAACCAGTGAAGACGCCCATCACGAAATCAACCAAACTGTACAAATCATGCATGAAACAATCTGGGAGAACAGGTCGTCTTGTTACAAACAATTGGGCGGATGAGGATGTCCATGACATCCTGCTCAGGTCTAGTCCGAGTGAACCAACATCAGACTTTACCAAAGAGAACTTGAGTCCAGGCGCTCATTGCAGAAGTCCCATCCGATTACCCAACATTGCCTTCAAGGACGCTGGATATGAGTCTGCATGCTGTTCCGATGAGTACATGAGTAATGACGATGCTGACTATTGTGTTCTCAAGTTATCGCATAGGAGGCCTTCTGGAAAGAGCAAGGGGAGTGTGGAGTGCTCCCCGTCCAGCCCAGGAGAAGCACGCCTCAACGCGGCACATGTTTGTCATTGCTTTGAATAGTGTTTTTGCATAGTATAAAGAGTTATTTATAGCTGATGCCTTATAATGTTATTCAAGAATTTTGAGTGTCTGAATGCCTGCATATGGAACAGTGGGTAGATCCAATGGGTGAATCCGATGTTGACAGTTAGATAATAAGATCCAATAACAGCTCAATGTTCCCCTCAACTTCAAAATTCCAAATTAAGGCTCAAATAGTATTATTCCGAACTCAAGAATGCATTTTGTTTTTCTCTGTTTTTTCTCTGTTTTTTTTCCTCTTTTTTTTTTTTTTTTTGGGGGGGGGTACTAATACTTGTTGATCAATATAACAACAGTATATACACAATTAACACAAACCATAAAAATAACTTGGTTTTTCCAGATCATGCCATAGTGAGATTATTCAAAATTCAAAATCGTTTTGTACATTTGATAGAATATTAATCAATTATCGATTGATGGTACTTCACCAGTGATCGATCATGACAATCATCTCAATTAAAGGATAGAGCACAATACCTATTAGTCTATAAAGGACATGATGTTGCCCCGAATATAAACCCACATGAATAGCAACACAAGTAATGAATGTTTGACGTTGCTGTTGACATTGCATGAAACCCCCTTGTTTCACACACGATGGAAAAGGGGCCGTTAACTTCAAAACACAAACGGAATGCTAAGATTGAAAAAAAAAAAAAAAAAAAAAAAAAAAAAAAAAAAAAACCCTCCAAAATAAGGAAAAGAAACAGTTGATCGTCAAATTCATCAAGCAGCAACCATAACCTACCTTCTTGGCTCAATGGTGGAGCGTTGGACTTTCAATCCATAGGTAATGGGTTCTTTTCCCCTGATTGATTACCTACTAGCGTACAGTCTATGGATTTATAACGGGGACCTTATTTATTTATTTATTTATTTATTTATTTATTTATTTATTTATTTATTTATTTATTTAAACTGCAAGTTACTAACGCTGAAGTTATTCTCACTTGTTGGATCGTTGCTAATTGCTCGTTTTTGGCAGATTTCACCAACCGTATGTTCAAACGGATGTTTCCAGACAGCGAAATCACAGCCGATTATCATTGTGGAATAACAAAAATAACCTGAATACATCACATCACTATTGGTCAAGAAGCGACGATGAACATGAAAAAAATTGCAAAATCCAAATACTTTGGGATTGTTACAGACGCTGGCAGTGATGAAAATAATAACTGCCTGCCAATCTTAATTCGAGACATAAGGACTCGAACGGACTTACAAGTTATCACCATAATTATAATACAGAGTGGGCCAAAAGTAGTCTATGTACTACATGTTAAAAACAAAACTCTAATATTTGCTACAATGTATCAATTATTCCAAAAATAACTACCTGGTATGGATTTACTATGTTAATTATTCTGCGCCAATTTATGCACAGAAATCAAGTAAAAAGTCTATTTTTAATGAGAGAGGAACATTTAAATGCGAATGGTGAATGATTACGAAGAGAACAAAATCAGATGAGCTCCTGAACGAGCATTAAGGAATGTCCTCTTTTGTATGGCGCTTCAATTCAAACTCTCTGCTTTGTTTTCGTTTTAAGAAATAAGCATTAATGCTGCTGTCACAACAATAGCACTCTCAAACAAAACAACAGTACGAGTTACCTTAATTAGACGTTCAATAAAGCTTATACATGGTTCGGGGCACATTTTGATGAAATTGGAATAGAAAAACAAGAAATAGCAGCACGACATGTTAGACTAACCATACCAAATATTTAATTCTCTTACCTTTGTGTGATTTCTACACTGCGATCTGTTTTGTAACACTTTCTCGAAAATGCATAGCACCATTGAAAAGCATTGAGATCTTTAGCATGGAGTGGATAGACTACTTTTGGCAAGCTCTGTATATGTGCACCTCATTTATGGACATGCCAGTCACCGTGAAATAGAATCAATGTACATGTATTAGTTCATTGGTGATGTTTGTTAGGATCATAAGATAAACACAGCTTATGACTGGCACTGTGACCAGGATCCCTGACCTGGTCACAGTGTTGATCTTATGCTTCTGACAACGCCAATACTATACTGAGGAAGAAAAATGCCAATACTATGGTTGGGGCCAATAATTTAATCCTGCAGGGGTGCCACATACCAAACAATGATGTCAAGAGCTAATGAACACAAATGATTTAAGCTGTGTAACGGTGAGCTTATTTTCCTTCCATGTTGCATTATTACGGTTGCATAGTTGCTAAAATCACTACCAATATACATTTGTCTGTTTTCTTTGGTACATGTAGAAGCCCTGGCTTTCTTTATTTTTATCGTTGAATTTCTTTGAAACTTTTGTAAAGTGGATTATTTTGTACCAAAATTCTAGGTTAAAAACTCTAAAGTTTGAACCAATTCGTGATTCCTGATGCCATCCTTAGCCACTGCAATACAAAAAAATTCCCTGCGGGGCCATATGGGGGGAGGGGCACCCCTTCCTCGCCCACCCCCGTCAGCGATTTCATCTACCTCCGTTTTTGTCTTGGACAAAGGTGGGACGAGTATGATTCGTGAAGTCGACCTCACGCAGAACTCCGATTGAAGTCTATTGATCAAAACTTGATGCAGAAAGACGATCTGCGAATTAATATTTTGCTACGATAATGCGCTGCGAGAGATGGAGTTGAAAGGCGTTATCGAAGAAGTGCCCGATAATGAAATTGCGCCAACGGACAGGCCGGTGTTTTACCTCCCTCATAGACCTGTGGTCAAAGTATATGTAATTTGTTTGCAGTTTATTCTTTGTTCTCATTTTGTGCAATGTGACTCCTGTTGATGTGATGATGATTTAGGCATGTTGTGGAATGTGCAAAGGTCGGGGGAACATGTTGGCCCCGCCCCCTCAATATTATGTGCATGTTTGTTAGAGGCGTGGTCACCGCACTTGTATTGAAATAAATTCATTCGATTTGTAGAATCCGAGAAGGTCTTTGTTTTTCCCGAAACTTTTATATGAGTGTGGTTGACTTATCGTTTCCGCCACAAATAACCCTATAAAAACATCAGTACCCTCAAATTCACAAATCTCACCGGCGATCCTAACGTTCTCCCACCTTGCTGGAAACCCCGCCCAATTACCATCGTTGCTACAAAATTTCGGGAGCATTTATTTAATATACATGTAAATGCATAATAAAATAGAATAAATATCGGATATTAGAGCGTTCTCCGACACATTTCAACCATTTTACTACTGCTATGGAGCGCTGTTGTAGAATAAACAATTTCAATGATCTTCCTCAGCAATCGGCAAAAGTTTAGCTTACTAATAGTTACCCCAACGACTATGATGTCGAAAATTGCAATCTTCAATCATGTTCACAATAATTAAATAGACCATTCAGCAAGTACGGGGTGTTTTATGCATCTCAACATCGCCCCAAGAGAGCTTCTATATTTGGTTTTACAACAATGTATCCTCGTTAAAGAAAACCCCAAAACGTGAGGCCCATCCCTCTTTGAGCCCTTAATGAACTCCAAATTTTTCCTACAGCTTGCTATTCCGAAAACCGTCTCTTGGTCGGTTTCTTGCAATGATTGACCTCGCACTTTGTATAGTCAAGGTCACAATAGAAAGAGAAAACGCACTCCCAGTTCCAACATCAAATAACCCAATAGCTAACTCGACCCATTGGTTATCCCCCAAATATTTTGCCAGGAATGTCATGTGCATGATTTTATACAACTTGCGGAAAATGTCGAGTAGAAAAACAAAGAACAAAACAGAAACAATCTTGAGAATCAGAGGGAACTTGGTCGGTGTTTGCGTGCCACTCTGTGAGAAGGCAGTACTCTCTCTGTGGACGATCTCGCAGTTTTTGAGAAGTTTGCAGAATTTGATGATGAGGACCAGGAAGGCAACGCAGCATGTTGTGTTAAAGAGGATCGAGTAGGTCGTGCACAGATTGAGAACAAGGTCAGTTTGTTTCACGTTGTGAGCTATGACCGCTGCTGAGACAACAACAACGGTGTTGATAGCCATGATGACACAGATGGCTGCACTGGACAGGACGCTCTTGCAAACCAATTCCATCTTGGTGACGCGAATGAGGATGACCAGGAGGATGTAGACCACGGAAGCGGAGCAAGATGCAGCAATATCAGTGAGAACGATCCACAATATGACTCCAATGTCAGCAACAAGGTTCCATTGTCGCACCTGGTGCACCAGAGCTCTTGTGATGTTAATCATGACCACGCAGCCCAACATGACAACCAAGTGTCGACTCTGAGAGATGACTTTACGCTTTATGATAATCCAAACAGCTACAACGAACGCAAGTATAGCAAGAAAAAAGTGGATTCCAGTGAAGATGTGTCTCTGTATCGTCTCTGTCGATATCATGCTCTGGTTGTTGGCTGTTTTGTTAATTGCATCCATGGTGGCGAAACGAGCGCTGGGATTTGCTTTTTTGGCTCTGCTACGATGGCATGCGTAGGTTGCTCACGTGGTGAGTGCATCGTGGTGTATATATACCGGTTGGCCGATTGGGCCACAAGAGATTTGTATTACGTAATCGGTGCTCTTATCGGTGTTTCTATGGTTGGTATGGAAAGAGTGATTAATGGGACGGAGCTGCATATATTTACAGTGCCTATTACTGCGCTAAGAAATAACCGATTGTTCCATTAATTGATCTTCTTGCACACGCACCGCTGTACAAGGGCTCTACTCAAAAGCATTCACACATCTAGCAAACCCATGTATGTGGTGACCCATTCTGTCATGGCCTTTATTAAATATACCTGTATGCGCAGATTCCTGTGCATGCTTTCAAACATAGAGAAAATATCGGGCATAACAAACCCACATGTATTAGCAGTCATCGGAATAACTCACACTTTTGAGTTGACATGACATTAACACACATATTGTTTTTCTCAGTCAGCTAACTATAAGTTGTCAGAATATAAGTTGTGTTGTTTCGAAACGCCGTTTTAGCGGTAAAGCAAACCATATGCCCATTTGAGCTATTACTACCAGGATCATAACAGATGGGCTTATTCGCCGACTCCAATAACACAAAATCAGATCGACGTCATGCACAAACACCCCAAATGTGGTGTTGGAGCAACGGAAGAGGCGCGTTTTTTCACCTTCTTCAAGTATACATGCATAACATATTAAATATTGTGAGTAAATACTCAATTTGAAAAGAAATTCCTTTATGACTATTTTTTTATTTCACAGAACCAAAGAAATATAGCATTAATGCAGAATATTCAGATGATGTGGTCAGCTTCAGAGTTATACCCACCAAGCACGCTGATATTTATGGCACGATTGTTGCTTGCAAGAACTGTTCGTTCTCTATGATAGCTGCGCCATCGATTCATTCGACGACAGGTGGTCAGGTTCACTATGCTGAGAACCCGTGTCGTAGTCAATGGATTCCAGATCACCATCCCCGTTCTCCAGGTTTTCGATTTCAGTGTGTGCCAGACTGCTCCAGGACGCCATGAACCTTGTCCTTTCCATCTCCTTCTCTTGGCGTTCATGTTCCTCAGTCGACGATGGGTCATCGTGGTACTCGTACATGTGTTTTTCGAAGGGGAACCTTGTGGATTCAACTTTCCTCTTTGGTTCTTGGATCGCTGACCCGTCGAAGGATTCGACGTCGGTGTAGGCTAAACTATTCCACGTGACCGGTGTCTCATCGTACTCGAAGCCGTCGCTCTCTTCGTGGGTGAATCCGACATCAGGAGGAACATAACCGGGTTCCTCTTGGTTAGGGAAAATCGTCGATTTCAAAATCACTTTCTCGGGTCTGAATATAATTATTTTTTATTAAATTGAGTTTACATAATAAAAAGTACCTACGTCATATAATAGACGACGGGTACAATGATGGACAAGAGGAGCAAGATGAGCCCAGCTGTGATGCTCGATACGGGCAACGCTATGGATCGAAATTAATGGAATATTCCAATTAGTAAAGCGGTATTTCTGTTTTACCAAAAGTTCCATGATTCGGAGATATCAATACTCCGGAGAAGACCTGCTTGGACCTTGACGATATATTGGTTTTGTCCAATACAATTAAATCCTCTGAAATATAGTTACGAATTATGACTGACATAAAAGAGTTTGAATAGGTGCATCGATCTTACCTGGGATGCATTGATAGAATGCGTATTGGAAGTCGATTTGTTCAAAAGGCGCGCAACGTTCACCGACTGGCCCAGTGTAGTAACATTCACGCAGACCATCACACCAGAAGATGATATCTGACAAACAATTGTCCCTTAAACCGTCCATCTCAAACAAATCCGCTGGTCTGTCGGGGCAGCACTGTCCTTCCGGACAAGTCCTATTGTCTCTCATCCCAACTACCACACGAACAATCTGGATGAGAGTCGATCTGGAGCAGCGTAAACTCAATCGCAATCCAGGATTCTGCTCGATACACGCGGATGCCACACCTGTTGAGGTATTAGTAGATATCTACCTGTTATTGGTCAAAAGTGTTGATGTTTACTCACTACCGCCACTCTTGATGCAGCTGTAAAATAAAAGTTGAAAATCCAGTGAAGTTCTTTTGACTGTTCCGTTATTATCGGGGTCTTTGCAATCGACGTAATTGATCATAACGACGTCACATTTCACACGTCCATCGCATCGCTTCTTGGTCTCAAACAGCCGCGGGTCTTTACTCGGAACCCACACTCGGCACCCGCCAATGTGTGAGCCCCCAGGAAGGCAGCATGCCTTCTTCGCATTGCAGCCCTGAGCACTGGTGCCAACAGTGGCCCTGCGAATACCAATGACGAGATCAGCGGGACATTGCAGTCGCAGTGACTGTGCTTCATCCGTTGGGCAATGGAAACCATATTCTGGAATACTTTTCATACATACGTTTAATTTCTTTTAAATTCTTACTTTTGCATTTGTTTTCGTTAATCGGGCGACATTCTTGGTCGCGGTATGAAAACTCAGTTCCATTGCCGCACGCTGTCTCCACTGCGCTGCAATCTTCAGCACATTGCCAGAATGCCGCGCAATGGGCGTACTTGGGGTAGCGCTTCACAAGGCAGCTCCCGTCCAGATCAGGATTGATAGGGCAGTCGAATTCGTATCTCACTGAGACAAGGCAAGAAAACGGGAGGTAATAGTTATAATGGGAAAATTATTATGATTTGTTTTGATTATGGTGTATGAGCGAAATGAATGATTATGTCATTATGCCACATTGATTAAAATGTTAAATGAAGCGCTAATTTTGGTCAGAACCAAAACACCCACGAGAGAGAAGGGGGAGAGCATTGTTGATTAATGCAATGAAATTAAGTAGATGCCATTGGCGAGCAGAATAATGATGCGGCTCTGACATAAAAAATAAGCCTGATCCAGTAGTACCAAAGAAAAAAAATAGTTATTCTTCGTCTATGGTAGCATGGTGCAGAATAGTTAGCCAATTGAACATAATTATTTGGTAACCTCAATACATTGAATCGTGAAGATCCGAATGCTACATCTCCCACCACGAACCACAATTTGATACTTTGATTTGTGTTAACAGGAAAAATACTCACTGATACAACCATGGCATATCTGTTCAGTAAACTACAATTGCAATCAGAGATTTAAATTTCATTTGCAATTCCCAAACGTGTTTACTCGCATGTTTATCTTGCGCTCTCTTCACGGAAAACGGAAGCTAGTCGAAGGCGGTAACAGAACATAATAACTAATTATGAACAATACATGCATGCATAAATTGAATAATTAATTTTGTATATAAATGCATATTATTCCCCACTCATGGATACTTGACTTTCAACAATTAAGCAGGAACAAATTAAGAGGAACAATTAAGAGGAACAAATCTTACCAATAGCAGAAGAATGTTGAATAACAGCAGAAAACAGAAACATTATTTCCAGTATTTCCGCAATCCGCGCCATAATCACGAATCACTACATTAAATAAAGAAGAAATGAACCCCTCTGACCAGCACTTGCTCATGTGAAAAAGCACAAGCTCTGATTCAGATTCCAATAACATTTTCACAGTGTTATCGATTTTTCCACCTGTTCCAGTAACCATCGAGGTTAATTAATAGACTTTTGCTTTCATTAGCAATTTAGTCTATCTGCGCACTGCTTTATGGATAAAAAATGCATTCAATGAATGGAGCTCGTTGAGAAAAATTAGACAGGGGCGACAGGTGGAAATCTGTTGAATATCCGGGCCGATAGTTCCGTTATTCCAACGCAAGTGCCAGACTTAGTTAAAACCTAATTTATCGATAATATTATTATATTCGATGACAATTATAGATCGCGTAATCTGTATACATTTCATGTGGTTTCTCCTTGTGTTAGCCCGTTGCTCAAGTGACCATTTTATTGCACTATTGCGTAATCGATGGGTCATTAAATATATGCGCTAAATACCTCTGACAAAATTCCCTGTTTCGAATCTCGATCTGTAATTTGTATTGTTCCATCATCAAAGCGAATACAAGATATATTCAGAGCGCTTTATGATTTCCTGACTGTAATCATTATCTGCTTTAACGAAGTACTGGAATGAGGAGTTAGGCCTACTTCCCAATGTTGATTGCACACAGGTGGCAGTGGGTTAAACCGCTGACTAAAATCCTATGCCGACCGTGGGGGTCGAGGTCCCGGGTTCGAGACCCGATCAGGCCACGGGCGTTATGATTGTGAATTACAATTGTAATTCTTCGGTGACTCTGCAGTGCTGCCCAACTGCGTAACAAGGCCGGGCGCTGTGTACTACTGTCTATGGTGGTATGCAGGATAAAGAACCCTTGGGATTTATCGGTAAGAGTAGGGGGAAACCTCGGTCCCGGGCCTTCTGTTCTGGCGCCCGTATAACCCGAACGGGTTGGGTGGAGCCGTAAAACCCAAATCACTCACACTCACTCATTGCACACAGGTGCGTTGTGGTCTTACCGATTTGTGCTTCGAGGCAACGAATGTCGCAGACGTTATGACTGTGAACTGTGAACTCCATCAATACTGCTTGTATTGTGGAATGCAAGATGAATAATTTGATTACATGCATTTGAATCCCCCTCGAGATCTGCAGCTAGGGTCTATTTTATAACATATATCCTGGAACTTTCGAAACGTACAGGTAACAGTGCAATCATCAACACACATAATGTCATTATGAATATAATTGATAATGATAATAATAATAATAATAATAATAATAATAATAATAATAATAATAATAATAATAATAATAATAATAATAATAATAATAATAATAATAATAATAATAATAATAATATAATTATTCACTCAAAGAATCGCCCATGCAGGGTATACGGGATCCAAGTCGGGCGATACCCAGTATTAATTTCATCCAGGGTTTGTCCATCAAGAATCAGGAGGTAGGACCTTCCAGTTTGGCCATCAAGAACATTTGTAAATAAGACGCCATCGTCTTCGTCCAGGCTTCCAGGTTTAGGGAAAAATCTAGGTTCCGAAGAGAAATGATTGTCTTTCGACCACATCCTGTCCCTTCCCCGGTTGCAGAGATCTTTCTTGACGATTCGTACGTCCGTCATCCGGTATTCACCACCAATCAATTCATAGACGAAGCAGTATTTCCGCGAAAGGTACCCCTGGTTGATGACTGGCATCTCCAGTTGGCTTACTGACTCAAACCCTGGGTGATACTCAAGGTTGTCCATTCTGATGCTTCCTGTGGGTAGGTGATGGTGATGCGTTTGAGCTCTGAAATCGTTGATGCGGGCCATGTTTTATTAGCACCTCTGAGATCTTTGAGCGACAAGTGGCGCATAAAACTCATGTCTTGGTATGTCGTGTAATCAATGATGATGTCCTCTCCACCTTGATAAGCGTGGAAAAGTGACTTCTTGGAGATGAGTGACTTCTTCTATGTTGAGATGGACAACGTAAATGTCACTGGGTGCCATTCGATTGTATCAAGTATATCATTGCCGGTTTCAACCAGTTTATGTGGACCGGGTGAGCCAGAAGGATTGCATAATCCTTAGATACTGCTATTGAATGCATGCCTGGGATGTCCGCAATCGGAATGGACGCTAGTATTTATGTTTCTTGTGCTGTTTTTATGCGAACGACATTGACAGAATGTCCGCCAAGTGTTGCAACGATGGTGTTGTAATTGATGAGATTGTCTGTGCCGACCTCTACAATTGGATGAGCCGAGGCGGGAGCTGCGCCGAAATTGAAGCCAGCAATTGGCATGGGCGGCGTGACGTCTTTCACCGTCTCCAAGGTTAATGGGTCAATTTCATGTGTCATCCAGAAATCGCTGAGGGCATGAATGGTCTTACCGCCGTATTTCACGACATTGACAAAGGTATTGTCAATACCGTTCATCAGAGCCATTGATCATATTGTATGGCGGATCCATTGCTTCCATCAACATGTAAGAAGCCAGTTGGCCCTGCTGCATAGAATCCTGGAAGAACTTCGACTTGAGAAACTGGGCATCGAAGGTCACGCGGTTCGATCTACCTTGAAACTTGAAGCTGTGAAGTTTGCTCAAGGTGTCGAAGAGTTGGGTAAATCTGTGATTTTAAAACTCAAACAGGACAACGCCATTCGGAACCTGTGATTATAATTGATTATT
>KB299856.1:173622-261317 GCA_000328365.1 Capitella teleta
ATTAATTAATTTTTTTTTTTTTTTTTTTTTTTTTTTTTTTTTTTTTTTAACGACAAAGAAAGACGTTAAGGACTACAAATCTACAACGATCAGACATAATTACGAAGTAAAGAGGTTTTAAAAATAAAAATCACCAAAATAAAGCTTTGTACCTTTGACATTCGAATCCGATGCTTTTGTTCGCTCAACCACATACACTTCCAATTAACACTCTTCCCTGTTTTTGAGACTCCAGGATCAAATCATAATGCAAAGCATTTGGAGCAAAAAATCTACTTGTATATGAAAGAACATTAAGTCAAGCCCTACTCCAACGGCGAAACGAAATGCCTCTGCACAACTTTTCCGTCGCTTTACCGATATGTTTGATTGCGTGCCGGGGTTTTGAGGGTCATGCGCGGTCTAATTGTTCTTAATAGGTCTATGGTTTCAATGCGTTGGTCGGATTTGTTTTCAAGAATCCAGAGAATGTCGGATTGAGTTTGCATTTTGTAGTTAACAAGTATTTATATGCTTTCATCTTCATGAAATCGTATATCGCGCATAGGGAAAACTGAAATAATGTGTAAATTAAGAGAATAGGAGATTTACAATTATTTTGGTTCATTTAGATTCTAGAGGTCTCTCTCTATAAAAAAAAAATAACAGTTCAAAAGTGCGATAATTGGGAATTATACCTTAGGATTGCAGTAAAGCCTTAGGATTGGGAATTATGCCTTAAATTGGATTGGGGATTACAAATGGTGGATGTCTCAATAATGTGGTCATTCGCATATACATGTACTTAGATGTATTTTCTTAGAGGCAAACTTTGTCAATCATTTATTTTGAATGCCTGATATTCGCCATGATGAAAAAAAAAAAAAAAAAAAAAAAAAAAAAAAAAAAGAACTTGAATTCAACACATGTTTAATATCAACGCGTTCGCATTCGTCGAATGCGTAATATATCAGTCATTGGCCACAATTATCAGTCTTCTAAAAAGAAAATCAAATGCTATCACTGTACAAGTCAGCATCTATGACGCTCAGTTCAGACATAGGCTCCGAATGTGAACCAGAGCATAAGTACACTTCGGCATGGAACGGACCTGCCAAATCATAATTTGACATGACTGTCCGAACTGTGCTGACGTCACTAGAGGAGTCATCCTTTGATTCTCTGCGCATATGACGATGCGCAGGAGCTGTGTTTATCTCCAATACTGCATACAACGGCACCGGAACTTTGTAAGAATCACCAGACTCAGAACTGTACCCAGGAGCTACTCCCCTTGACTTCCCATGACCTGATTTGATCGAGTCTTCTTCGTTTGAGGTGTATCTTGTAGGGTCTGTATGCTGAAATACTGGGCTGGGTGTGTTATGAGCTTGGCCACTGGTGTCTGAATCATTTTCTGCGATGTATTGCAAGCCCCAGGGTGAGATTCCCTGTGAGTAAAGAGGCTCAGGTGTAGTTGAGCGCTCCACGGGGGACGGTGGCCTTTCTCCGGTCGCGTTGTCGTGATGAATGTGCTCAATGTAAGGCCCGCCGTTCTCAACTTTCATGATCTCGACCTCAGGAGTTTTTGATCTGTTAATGAAGGGAGATTTTGTTGAAGTTCTGGTCAACCATAAATTTACCTTCGGGGAGAGCGTAAGCAGCAGACGACCAACACAACGATGAGGATCAGTAGAAGGGCTCCAGCGACAAGACCAACTGCCAAACCTGCATCACGAAAGTGATGTATTTATATATGTATCATAGCTCATCTTCTTTCGATGACATTTGCATAAAACAGCACAAGCCACAACTATTTAGACCCATAAATCAATAGTCTCCTGATCTGGAATTTTCACGATCATAATATTATACCGGGTAATTATTATGATTACATGTAATATCATTGTATGGACGCTGACTTTCCATTCTGAACTTGCTTGACCAGTAAAGGTGTCGCCCGACTTATTCCGTGTCATTGATATGGAGATTAGTTTGTATTATAAGCTAATCTCCATATCCATGAACAAAGGACATGGTTGCTATGGCAACGGGGACATGTAAGTACCACTTTTCATGAGCGATGTCGGATCAATGTTTATATACTAGCTAATCTCCATATCTACTTTGCCTGTTGTGAGTCATTATAACAGCAGGTTAAAGTTCACATTTGACCAGTGACTATGTACACGTGCCTCCCATCTTTTTAATCAAGGGCGATGACCATAAACATCTCTGGGTGTGCAAGGGATAAATGTCCCTTATACTATAGTAGCGACCTCCGTGGAGTGCCTCCTGCATGCTTGGAATTGAGAGAGCGACCACAGGGCAATAAAGGCTTCTTATCTGGTATTTTCATGCTCAAGGGTTCAGAATTCGTTTGATCTGAACTGCCGTCTCAAACGTTTACAAATATACTTAGCCGCAAAATTGAGGGTCACTCAAAGAAGGAGGCTTGCAGCTTCCTCATATGCACTTGTATACTATGCATAAAAGGCATTCCGTTTCCTCTTATAATTATGCACTGTTACCAACAAGGAACGGGTAATCTATTCTATTTGGTAAGCTGGCGCAAATTAACGGGAAGCATAAAAAGCACCATTTCTTAACTGAGATGCCTCTAAGGTTCAAACAATGAAATAATTCAACAAAATAATATCTAAATCGCTGTCCGCTTGACCATTTGCCATTTGCCAAATGGTTTTCAACCTAATGTTGATACAACAAGATCGTGCATAGCATCGTAAAGGTCACAACAGTTCATTAGTCTCTGACTATACTGAATCTGATCTCGTCTAATTCTCTTAAACTGACGTCTTCAACAACTCCCAGCAGAGGCATCTGAGAGATAGCAGAGTGTATCCGATTTGCAGTGTTGCAATAATGTGGGGTCCAGATCTGAGATTAGCTTATGCTTTTGAATTTCTACCAATTAAGCAATCCAGGGTTGGCATTTTGATCAGCATTTTCCTATTGGGTATGCAGATGGCACATGTTTTATGGGTATACTATGCAAAAAGGGGGCTGATATTATCAACACATGGACTTGATGACACAAGTGACAGGATTTCAAGAAGCTCTAGTCATGTCTCAATGGGGTCAAAATAATCGAAGAACATTGCGTAATCAAGTTTAAACCAATAATAATTATAGGAGTGATCTGACTTAGGTCAATAACTCTAAAGTGAGACTATAGCTATAGAGCAATGGTTAACTGACCGATGTTGGCAACTGTGATGTCTGCTGGATCTTTCTTTCCCCCAGGAACTGACTGAGTCGTGCTCACTGCTCGCGTAGATGAAACACCAGGTGGCGTGGGTGGAACCGTTGCGGTGGTGGTAGATGTCGTAGTTGCGGTTGTAATTGACGTGAATTGTGTCAATGAAGGATCGTAATCGACTTCGTGGCACTCCACTGAGATTGCAATAGAGCCTGAAATAGCGACGTAAAGCAATGTTGACAGGTAAATCAATTACACACTTTTGAATGTGAGAAAGACGCTGCCTTGTTGAGCACTTGGGAATCCTTTCCGCACAAATGCAATGCTATGAGGTCCACCTGTGCCACTTACAGTTCTCCGAACCAGACGTTCATTGACAAATAACCCTTCATTGCATCTGGAGTTTAGAATAAAGGCACTAGAGTAGGAGGTCAGCTTCTCGTGACAAGGAGGTAAGTTAGCGTCGCCTCTCAGCTCAGCTCGGAGGATGTCGACGGAGATTTGGGTTTGTTGAACGACGGATGAGTTGATGTGGTTAAAGGAGCAGTAGCAGTTCTTTTCTGAGCCCCCAACTGATGCTGGGTATCCGCCATTGACTATGAAGCCACCAGGTTGGGTGTAGGTGATGGGTGGACCGCACATATTGAGCACGTAGCTGCTGGAAACTGTAAGGAGGAAACAGTCCTGGGTGATAACGCTGTGACTTAATTTAGACTCTACGTACGTGGTAAGCAGAAGTATTCAACGTGTACGTAGCTAGCTCCTCCACACCGTGATGGAAGCAGGCTTCGACACGAGTTGAGCATTTTGAGGGCATCCAGGAGACAATACCGAGTACCTTGGCAAGTGACTAGCGGAACCTTGAGTGCAACGCGACAATCTGCATTGTCTTGTGGGCAAGAGTTAATGCTGATGGTATCAGAATGCCCACACAGGCTCTCTGAAGCCACAATGACTTCATTCAGTCCGCAGGAGATGCCCAGGGATGACGTTGATTGTGTGAAGCAGAAATGTAACGTTTGCATCGTGAGACCAGGAGGCAGGAAAGGTGAGACAGTCGCAGCATCTGATGGGATCAAAGGTTACGTAAGAAGTAAAACAAAACCACCAGATGGTATTAAGACAGCTTACGCTCAATGCAATAAATGGATCATCAATATATGAAGGAGCAGTATGTTTACCCAGCATCGCATATTGGAAATGATCGATTAAATCCTAAATTCAACTAACCTGAGATCACCGTTGAAAATACCATGAATTCAAATAAGGTCAGCAACATGTTATGATCCGAGATGTCGTACATCCCACTCATCCTCATCCTGGTCACTGGACATTGCGATGACACTCACAGGCACGCACAGAAACATCCAAAAGCATACACTTTCTTCAAATTTAAAAATTAAATGTTTCCAAAAACTGCAACGCACGTATTCCTGTCTTCCAAAATTTCAGGAATTTTTTTATCCGATTTCTCCTACTATTACTTCGAGTAACACGCTTATTTCACTGTGTATTCCTTATGCTTTTGCCACACGCGATTCTACCCTTACTCTTCCCACACAAAACATCAACATATGTCAGCAGGTAAATCGATTACCAGCAACAATTTAGGTCATTGTGCTGTTGCATCGAACGGAGCGATCGGCAATCGAGCCCCGGCCTTGCTGAATATTGATTTTTATTTCCCATAATTATGAATGCACAGAAACTGTCAATTGAATACAAGGCTATTATAATTCATGCAGGTTTTAGAAATTATACGAAGCATTGTATTTATCTTATTCAATGCAAATTAATTATAAATGGCTTCTATGCAATGATTGGACGCTTTTTAAAGCATCCCATGTTGTTGCTCTGGTGCACAAGACTGGGAAGTCATAAATCTCGCATAACCAGATGGTCGTCTCCACTGAATATATAGAATATATGTGTTTCCATGTTTATCACCCTGTTTTAATTTGTTTTCGTCTGATAATGCGCAGTGTGTATTATTCAATGATTAATATTCACAGTTTTCATGTGCTCCAAAAAACATACCTAATACTAAAACCAGTATTTTGTGTACAGCTAGAGAAAGGATATAAATTATATAGTATATAATATAAGCAATGAGTTCAGTTAGATGTTTGAGACACGTACAATGACGCAGGGTTCACTCTCCTCTGGGCTCTTTTCGGGATTGAAGTGATGGCCTTCATGGAGTTCGGGATGATCTCAGAGCATGCGTCCCGGAACTTCCGGATCCTCCAGCAATAGATAACAGGATTTGCAGCACAATTAAAATAAGACAAGAGCAGGATTACTGATCCAGCAATCGCATTTTCATCAAGTTTTTGCTCAACAATCCACGCAATCATTACAAAGGAATAAGGCAGCCAACACACAAGGTAGGTTATGAACAGAATGAGGATTGTTTTGAACGAACGAGCTTTCAGATTAACTCCAACGTGGACCCTTGTGGGACAGTACTTGTGCAGTCTAAGACCGAGACGCCCGTCCGCAATGGCGGTGATTTGCTCCGGTTGCGGGGTAACTCGGCGCATCTGCACACGGACGTTTCTGAGAATTGCAAAGTACGCTGGTGTTATCAAAAGTGCCGGACCGTAGAACAGAACGAAGAAGAAAAACACGACGTAGATAATGTCACCTGTTGATGAGTAGTGTCCTAAAGTGCATTGGGGCCACCCTGGGTGGAACGTATATTCAGCAACGCCGAAACACGGTGGCATCACGAGGAAAAAGGATCCGATCCAGGACCCGATTATGAGTCGTTTGGCTCGACGAGGGGTCAATTTATCCAGACGTCTCACTGTAATGAGGTAGCGATCGGCACTGATGGTTACCAACACGAATATGGACTCACAGACAAGGAGGGCGTGCAGAAAGGCGGTTCCTTTGCATATAAGATCTCCGTACATCCACCGTCCGGATATGACCGTTGTGAAAACCAATGGTAGGCTGACTAATGAGAGTACAATGTGACACATTGCCATGTTGGCCAGTAATAAATTGATAGCTGATCGCATCGGAGGTTTTTGATGAACGATGAAGCAGACGATGCTGTTGCCAAGGACGCTGACAAAAATGATGCAGATGATGAGAATACATATCGTAGCGCGCAGCCCAACTGGAAGATCTTTACTCGCGCTTGGCTCTCGGCTGCACTCGGTGCTCAAATTGGCGGACATCCTGGTCAATGGTCATCTCACTGGGTCAATAAATTCACATAGTATCCAAGTATTCCTTCAAATCCACTGCTATGGGCCACAATGAGCGCAGTAAGACGAGGATTATTACCAGGTTGATCGCATCTATAGAATTAATCCAGAATTTAGCTCAGATTCCGCGCACTGCTATCGGTTTTACTGGTTTCTTGTGATCTGATAAGAGACTTGAGTACTATGGTTATTAATATTTGCTCCTTGACTCAGTGTTGTGATAAGGGATGTCATTATATCGTTTGACCTATGATTGCGTAATCGAGTTAATAAAAGCGCTCCTTCGAGTAGGCGTGATCTTATGCTGAGTACTGGATTGGTGATCGAATTCTCGTTTATAGAGAACCGCTTATAAATACTTACAAGGATCGTTACAAACTGGGTGCTCACGGTTCAAATTGTAATTCGTAATAATCATAATTATTTAATCGGTAACTCTGCAGTGTTGTCCAACCGTGCTACAAGGCGGAGCGTTGGATACTTACTGCCGATATGGTAGTATATGCAGGATTAAGTACGTTTACGATTTATCGCCAAGGGAAGGAGAAGACCCTGGTCTTTGGGCTTCTGTTCTGGCGTCCAAATCTCCCGAATGGGCTGGGTGGAGCTATAAAACCCAATTAGACTCATGCACACTGTTCAAAATCTAATGTTCACCCATTGAACGGATTCGTTAATTATCAAATTATCAAATTATCAAGCAGCAGACATAATGAACTTAATTAACAGGCTTTGATCAATTACACGATGCGAATTCAATAGGGTGGTGTTTTGTGTTCTTGTTTTAGTTGGGTTTTTTTTTTGTTTTTTTTTTTTTTTGTTTTTTTTCTCCTCTTGTGGGGGGGCGTGATTCGTTGTGTTCCATCATGTTATATTTAAATTACCATCACGATCTCGATCGGACCTCGATAACCCCAAATTACACATGCTACATTTTCCGCAGTCCCCTTAAAGGGATGGGGAACTAAATTTTAAGTGATGTTCTATTGACTCATAGCACCAATTGATAGCATTCCGTGCCAAGAACACCATGCCTGGATGCAAGCGTAAGGAAATAATGCATTCCGAATATCGGGGTTAGCATTGCGCCTATGGGAGAATGGCTTCCATTGCAAAGTATAGGAGGCAAACGTCAGTTGAGGGCTTGCCGTGATTGGTCCCGTTGCCCTCGTGAAGCTATCGATTTCAGCCAATCAGAGCAGAGCATCTTCGCCATAAAAGGACATCTTCGTTGTTTACGAACTGAAAGCGTCAGTATTGCGCATGCGTGGTGCACTCTGGCTGACCTTTTTACTGTTTCAGGATGGGGAACCTTGGGAGGTGTCCTAGAAAATCGCTTGTTAAAATATGAAAAAAAGCGAAAAAAAAAAAAATTCCGCGCCTGACTAAAAAAATATCCAGGGGTTTAGTCGCAGGACACGCTGATATGACGAGACCCATTGTAAAAGATAAGGAACTCGGTGTTTCATCACAGCTCATGACGTCACGCCTAATTAGCAATATATCTCCCGCGAAATCGTAAGCGATGATATTCCTTGTGTGGGCCAGGCATAGGAATCATTTTTGGTGCATCAAATAACGACTCAAAGTCCATTTTAAACCAGTTCTCCCTCCCTTTAAATCTGGCTTTAATTCTAACCGATCACGTGACCCCTATCAGCTTTCTTGTTGCTCCTTTACATTTCTATGGTAAGACCGTTCAACCATTAACTAATTAATGGTAATTATGGTAATTCGCCTATGGTTCAACTCGCCATCCCGCTATTTCGTCACCATTGCTTTTACCCTACATGTGTGTCGCTCTGCCGATAATCTCATCGATTTTAAATCCAAGTTAAAGACTGTATTTTATCAAATTGCTTTACCTAATGAAATATTTTATGCAACTGCTCAATTATTAATATTGCAGCGCATCTCACAACGCAACTAAACACTATTTTTAAATGGTTTTATAGCGCTATATAAATAAATGGTATTCCTTTATTTTTATTATATATATATATATATATAAACATATATATATATATATATATATATATATATATATATATATATATAATATATATATATATATATATATATATATATATATATATATATATATATATATATATATATATATATATATATATATATATATATATATATATATATATAAAATTGTATATATATATATAATTAATTGCAATGATATTGATTGGTCGACTCGTCAGCTGTGCGCTTCCAACACAGGTACATCTATCTAACGAACAGTATATCTAACAGTATCCGGATGGCAATTTGTCAAGATATTGATGTGTCTGGCAATTTCAAACATGCACAATTTTGTTTTCTATTTTTGGATTCTCCGACAGCGTCTTCAGATGAGTGAAATTGACGCATGCCAACTTTGCTCGCCACAAATCTAGA
Source organism: Capitella teleta (assembly GCA_000328365.1). Classification (NCBI taxonomy): domain Eukaryota; kingdom Metazoa; phylum Annelida; class Polychaeta; family Capitellidae; genus Capitella; species Capitella teleta. Next base: position 182,449 of record KB299856.1, read on the forward strand.
GTTCTAAAAATAGCAACGCAGATGTTTTGGAAAAAGAAATGAAGTGAAATGGACAAATGGTTGAATCCATATCAATGTTCTTCCTGTTTGAATTGTGTGCAACCTGACACGCATGCCTCGAAATGAACACCCAAAGAAGGTCTCGAAAGCTTGAAGCCAGTTTGAATGTGTTTTGTTTTGTTTTTTGTTTTGTTTTTTTTTTTCCCAGGGGCTGAACGTAATCGGGTTGCATGCGAGAGGTGTTCGCTTTGACTACAAATAGTGCTTCAGGATTCCACACACACACACAAAACACCCGCGCTTCGGTCCCGGTAAACAGACCTTAATTCTTCTTCCTTGTTGCTAATCTCAGAAGGTACTCATTAAAAGCTTACAATAAGATTAAATCAAGGGTTATAAATCAAGAGTTGTACTCGATCTAAGTCTAGATTCAATGGTACTTAACCACGAACGGAATGAGGTCGAGCGGCCGAATGCTCACGGGTCTGAATTCCCTGATTTTATTATCGTATTCTATTGATCATAACGCATGTTCTAATGTCCTTATGAATCTCGATTTGTCAGGTCTATTATTGAGTATTTATTCCTTGAGTGATTTCAATGCTGTTTCGAATGCGCCGGCAGTCTGCTGAGCAATGTCCGTGAGGACTCACGCATTTTTACTGCTTGTCGTTGTTTTTAAGTTTTTGTGCCCAAACAATTCGGTAAGCATTATTGTTCTTTTGTTATTCATGTATTCATTGATTCATTCAATTTGTTACAGTGACGTTGCCTGATAACTGACACAAAGATATTAAATGAAGCTCGCGCTTCACTTGAGATCAAACGTCGTTCCCTACTTCACCGTATTCGTCAATACACTTATTATATACAAGTCCCTCAGCCTAATCTTAATCCTATATTTATAAGTTGCGTTCGCATATTATGTGCGTGCTGTTCGTGCAAAGCAGCCAGGCCGCGAACATTCAATCAATGGCCCGGTTTCTTACTCAACTTAAACTTGGACCGTGACGTCAGTACCAGATAAATTTCCGGTCCTCTGGATAAGGAGGTCAGAACCGAAAACCTGGAACAGTTTAAGGTTCAACTCAAATCTCGCGAGATTCGGTTGTTATGCATGTAAGAAATGTACATCAGGTCTAGTGACTGATTTAGCAGGTGAATGACCAAAGATCATTTAGGGTATGTTGGACAAACTAAAGTCTGGAAAAATCATGTAAATAATATCAGTGTTCTATACAGAGTGAGCCAAAAGTAGTCTATCTACTCCATGTTAAAGACCTCGATCGATGTTTTCCAATGGTGCAACGCAATATCTGAGAAAGTGTTACAAAATAGATCGCAGTGTAAAAATCAGAGATAAGAGAAATAAATACTTGGTAATAGTTAGTCTAACATGTTATGCTGCTATTCTTATCACTTATATTCCAATTCCATCAACATTTATGCTAATTTCTCTCAATTAATAGTGCACTCACCATTTAGCAATATTTCCACTTTTGGAAAACTTTGCGTTGAACCTGTATGTCCATTTGAGTTTTTATTTCCAGCTGAAGGCATATTTTCCAACTACCCTTCATAACTATGCACAATAACAATTTTTAAAGATACCTAAATTCATTGCAATTTTTCTTTTTCAGCTGATAGACTATCAGGCTGTGGCATGGTCAGAAAAAAAAAGAGGCCCGCGGACCGCCAGGCGACTAGCCAATTATTTGACGTCCTGGCCAACGAACGCATCGCGAAGTTGTTGAAGGAAGGTAAGACCAAGAAGAGGGGGTGTGGAGGATTATAGCCCAGGAGATGGTGTTGCGGGGCTCCGCTGTGGAAGACCTTCAAACGCTTTATTGGCAAACTGAATGCAACCGGCTCTGCTGCCCAGTCGCCCCCAGAGTTTTTCGCCGAAATGCATGCTCTGTGGGGGCACAGGCACCACATTTGCAGCCTTGCGGGAAACACCACCAGCCCCAACTCAATTGCCGCCCGGCGCCCGCTCTCCCAGTCAGCCGCGCAACAGGATCGCCAATGCCGCTGTGTGTTCCCCTCCTTGCCCCTCCTGAACGGAAACCCACTATGATCAGCATAATTCATCAAACAAAGTATTCAGTGTTGAAAGTTATGCGATAAGAAAGAAAACAAACAATTAAAACAGACGCAAGAAATAATTTTAAACAAATAAAATAAATTTCATAATCACAATCTATTTCAGCGCAAAGTATTGACAAAATGCTGTCTCTTGATCTGTGCATCGTTTTCGTGAATGAGCCAATAACACCTGGTTTAGAAAAACTGACATAGAACATGATTGTGTGTACATTACATTTCAGTTATGTAGAAGAATCAACTAAAGAGTGAAGAGTAGTGATGCCATTCTGGCCGACTGCAATCCACTGCCGACCACGGACGTTGAGTCTGCGATCCACGTTACCTCCCTAACAAAGCCGAGGGCGGAAATATGGCCTGCGCTCTCATGCGGCTCGCGTGAGCGACCATATTTCCTGTTGCGCGCTGTGTACAACTCTCTATGGACTGGTATGCATGGCAAAAAACCCTTGTGACGTATCATTTAGAGTAGCCTATGGGGAAACGCCAGTCCTGGTCTTTTGATCTTGGGCCCGTATCACCCGAGTGGGTTGAGCTGTAAAATCTCGCCAAACCTCATATGAAGGCGGCTTTAATTGAGCGCCGTTTGCATGTATGCGTTCGGCTCGTGCTAGCTATAAAAAGCATCCTATATAAAGCATTAAAAAAGGTGTTTAGCATATAAGATGCTAGTGCTAGCCATTATTACTTCCATCGGAATCTTCCATTGATTTGTAATCGAAAACACGCGTTTCCATGACAACCGCGGGTTGAAGTATTGGCGGATCAGGAGGCGGCAAATATTTTTTAAATCGATCCATCTGCATCGCCGCAGCCACAAACTCATAGACATTAAATAGTGTGATAGATTGATTCCGCACGCACGCACATAATTATGTGAACCCTTGTAAATTCAGACGTGAGCATTCCGACTTGTGAGCCGATCCCCCACGAGCACCGTTTACTTGCCTTTACATTCCTGAAACTGACCAACAGAATTGCATTTATTATGATTGATAGGGAGAGAGAGAGAATAATTTATTTGGAAATATATATATATACAATAAACAAATAATTTTGTACAAAATTAAAAGTATTTCCAGGAGACAACATAAAGGGCCCGTGAGGGCCCGCTGGCATGCTGCCACCAATATGGAATTAATGCAATAAAAATAAGATAATGAACTAGAAAAGTATAATAACAAGAGAAAATAAATGGAGAGAAACAAGAAATAGCTATATGCGGCTGCATTTCCAATGGTGATGTTTTTAGTCAGCAGATTACTCTGGCTGTTGGATGAGTCACGTGGTGAGCCACGTGACCAAAACCGAGAGAAAGTGAAGCTGTTAAATTATTGATCAGTCATCACTCATCAGTGATGCTCTACATTACACGTATTCTTATTCTGCACTTTGCAAAGGTATTATCAATATATGCAATCTAGACCATCATTAAAACCCTGCAAGTCCAGAGGCTCATGCATCGATATTTTCATGCTTGAAAGCCTTTGACATGATTCGCAGTCGATTGTCTGAAACCAAGTACTAGTTAAAATAGTTATTAGTAATAAGAGGTAAATAAACCAACAAACAATGATTGAATATTGTGACAGTTTCGAAATTCAATTTCAAGGCAGAATACTAACAAATCAACAACCAACCTCCAGGTAAAAAAAATGTATTTTCCTCATTTGTTGGCTAAAAAAAAAATTCAATTGAATTGTATTGAATTCGATATTATTTATTATGGTCATTCCACGATCCAACTTCAAATGACCTTTCAACTCATGTGTTTGACCTCCATCTTCCGTAACAAACGAGGATCAGAAACCTGACTTAACGCATCCACAGACTCTAATAAGGTAAAGATAAAGGACCGGTCTGACGTCCGAATCGGATATTCAGGTAAGGTGGAGGCCACACCTGGCTTAATTACTAAATCATGAAGTGACAGCTGAATGGTTCATTTGACAACTTTGGTAATACAAATGTGTGTGTATATTAGACTATAAGCTAATGCGTGTTCATGCCTCAAAATCTCTGTTCTTAAGCAGAATACATGTATGTATATGAATGTGCGAATCACGAAACGCATAAGCAAAAACAATGAAATATATCATGCAAATAATTAATGAAGTATGTTACCTTGCAGATTGCACTAATTTTGGCTTGTTTGTTTCATATTCGCCATTTCTGATTCAAAATATGTTCATTATCTCACGACACAACAATCATCAGTGGTTATTGTTGATTTTTTTAGAACTTCAGTCAAATCTGCCTTTTATTAAAAAATATCTTATTTAATTTATTACAATTGCATTTCTATGAAACGTGAAGTAGGGCGGAGCTAAAAAAGGCCTGGCAAATTTATAACAATAATTTATATAAGCTTAAAAACATACGTAATAAGATGAAAAGAGAAAAAAAAACTATTTAACCTTTTCTGACGTACATTCTTTTGAAATACTGGTTTTTATGGGTTTTTTTGGGAGGTATAGAAGGATATTTTTTTTTCTTTTAACTTATATTTTATTTGGAATGGGCAAAATAATTCTCACGGCCTTCGATGCATTATTTTTGTTTTCGCGAATAACTTCCTGGTGGAGCTCTACTGATGCATATCCCATAAAAGCATCCAAAACTGGTTAATATCATGTGCTTTATATTGCAGTTGCAATAAAAAGCTGGCAACAGTATGCTTTAATCGAACGACGTACAATTTCATCTGCGAGAGGCTAACATGCCAGCGGGATAAGTTTTTCGAAGTAAGTGTATCAATATTGCTTAATCAACCTCAAAAGCAGTGTTAATTTCATCATAAAATGCAAAATACTGGATAAAGTCATTCTAGATCAATAGCTGACGCTGATAAAAGAAAGAAAAATGGTACTTTCACCCAGGGTTACTATAGGATTCAAATAAGATCGTTCGAATTGTATTTCTAGGCGGTCACTAAAATAATAGTTCACTGAATAAGAGATACTCTACCTCAGTACCACCAAAACAATTTTGATAGCATGCGTGGTGGACGGACGGACGGTCGCTACAAATCGTAGCAACCAATCTTTGGAACAGCTTGCCTCTTTATTTAAGGCAATGTTCAGACCGTGAGAATATTAAACGTCTGGATGCCTGTCGTTATTTCGTTTTGTCCTGCTACGCTTTACATATATATGTATATATGTATNTGTGTGTATATATGTATGTATATCTCTCTCTCTCTCTCTCTCTCTCTCTCTCTCTCTCTCTCTCTCTCGCGCGCGCGCGCGCGCGCGCGCCCCCCCCTCTCACACTCACACGCACACACACTCACACACTCACACACACACACACACACACACACACACACTCTCTCTCTCTCTCTCTCTCTCTCTCACACACAGAAAAAAAAAAAAAAAAAAAATATATATATATATATATATATATATATATATATATATATATATATATATATATATATATATATATATATATATATATATATATATATATATATATATATATATATATATATATATATATATATATATATAATCAGATGTATATATATAGATAATAATAATAATACTAATAATTATAGTATTATTATCTTTTTTTCCTCAGTATAATCTGTGGATTGGAGGGAGAGAGCAAAGAAAAATGGGTGAGTGAACATGCAGACAAATGACTGATGTACAATGATTGCATGTTATTTGCTGTTACATCGACAAGATATACAAAACCCGACCTCCTATACGTAATTCGGCAGAATTCAACAGCCCGTTCACCGAGACAGCCAATGATACCACCATTCAAACTGCGTGACATTAAATATAAATTCGAGTAGAGCACCTCCAAACTCAATTGCGTTGACATCCATTTTTAGTAAACGGAATTTAGCTCACTACATGTATGCAGTGTATTAGTGCACTTTCAAGGATCGAATGATTGTTGCTAAATGATCATTCCCACGTCTCGTATTGCGCATTTTTCGGCAACAACAGAGCCTGCCATTGGCGATTTTTTAAGTACTATTTACCAATTACAAGTTGATCTACATTATTTCATCACCTAAAGAGTGTACAATCATTGACGTCTTTCCGCTGTTTGGCCCGATGGCTGGAGGAACCCCAATACTGCTCTCAGGACATGTGCTCCCTGGTTGCGTCCCTTTGAAAGTCTATTCTCCAGTGAACTCTTTCCTTTTGATAGCAACCATTTTGAGGTGATTCACGCAAATATTTCGCTGCTTTCATCAGTAAATTGTGTCTCATTTGCAGTCAGAATCACACCGTGAAGAGCTGGTACACAAGCTCATTGCTCACAAACCCACTCAAAGAACTAGATTACATCTCTAAATCTCTGCCAATTATGGTAGATTACAAAGATGGAACTACACTCGATACTGGGTTCAACTTCACGTACCTTGGAGATCCAGTGATCAGTGATGTTTACCCTCTAGAACACGTCCCACAGTAAGAATGCTTGAGGCTTGGTTATTATTTGATTTTTGTTTCGGTTTTCAGAGGTGGCACCACAATCACAGTCAACGGAACTAACTTGAATTCAGTGTCTGATCCTAAAATGAACCTAACGCAGGTTCACACGGTAGAAACTACAACTGGGTCGTTGATAGTGACATCAAATTATTATATAACAGTAAGATCACACAATGAATGGAAGTGAGCCTCTTTATTCACATGATGTTGTGTAGGACTGTACAGTTACAGGAACCAACAGCATGACCTGTCCTGTGGCAGAGTTGGACCTTCTTCCTATACAATCGAAAATATCATCTCTGAAATACTGGTTGGGGTTTTTGTTGGATGGAGTTGCTACTTACAAAAACATCACTGAAGTCTCTGGCTTGGAAGACAAAATATTCAAACTTAGTCAACCTGTTTTCAAAATTGGTGATCTTCCAGATTACAATCCCAATAAAGAAATGTTCATTGACATCAGGGTGAGTGATTACATGCTGTGCAGGGATCCTTCAAGTTAGGACGACATTTCAGGGAGACTTTCGTGTTTGGGTTGATCGACAACATGAGATTGATATCACGGTTTCTGGTGGGCGGTGTGCAATTGTCAAAATTTTTCCCGACAAGATCGAATGTGCCCCTCCCGCTGAAAATGACATCAAGGAAGGAAGAGAATACAAATTTTGCAGCAAGGGTCATTCGATCCAAGTCTGAGAGCATTTTGTTTCATTTCAATTTAATTTTGATTCACAATTTTGATTCACAGGTTGCTATCGGTAACTTCGTTGAGCGCATTGGCTGTGTGTCCTACGTCTACAACTATGATGTCAGGGCCAAAACTATTGTGTCCTCAGTCAGTGCTGATATTAACGTGACCTCTGGAAGTTTGGAATTATGGATCGATTATTTACTCAAAAACTTATCTCGAGTCTATGGCTTGGAAGATTTGTTCAATCTCAATTTACCTGTTTTCGAGATCGGTAATTTTTCAGACTACAACCCCGATCAAGAAAAAATCATTACCATCAAAGTGAGTAATTATAACATGTACAGAGATCATCAGAGTAAGGATTGCTTTTTAGGGGGAGGAATTTGGTCTCCTGGTTGGTCTAGAAAAACTGCTTAATATCACAGTGTCTGGTGGGCAATGTGAAATCGCAAAAATTTTACTCAACGAGATCCAATGCTACCCTCCCACTGAAGATGATATCCAGGAAGGGAGAGAATACATATTTTGTGGCAAGAGTCACTCGGTTAAGGTCTGAACACATTGTACTTCTTTTAAAATTAATCAATATTCATAATTTTGTATCCCAGATTGTTTTTGGTGACAGTTTTGTTCACATTGGCTGCGTGTCTTACGTCTACAACTCCAGTGCTGAAAGTACTGTGACCCCGGTCAGTGCTGAATCTACTGTGACTTCAATGACTGCTGAAAGCACTGCAACTGCAGTCGGTCGCAAAATAACTGTGACTTCAGACACTGCTGAAAGTACTTTGACCTCAGTCACTGCTGAAAGTACTTTGACCTCCGTCATTGCTGAAAGTACTTTGACCTCTGCCAGTACTGAAAGCAGTGTGAGTTCGGGAACTGCTGAAAGCACTGCGACTTCAGCCAGTGTTGAAAGTACTGTAATATCAGACACTACTGAAAGTACTTTGACCTCAGTCATTGCTGAAAGTACTTTGACCTCTTCCAGTACTGAAAGCAGTGTGAGTTTGGTGACTGTTGAAAGCACTGCGACTTCAGCCAGTGCTGAAAGTACTGTGACTTCAGTCATTCCTGGAAGCACTGCAACTTCAGTCAGTTTTGCAAGTGCTGTGATATCAGGCACTGGTGAAAGTACTTTGACCTCAGTCACTGCTGAAAGTACTTTGACCTTTGTTAGTACTGAAAGTACTGTTGTGACTTCAGTCACGGCTGAAAGTACTTTGACCTCTGCAAGTGCTGCAAAAACCATGACATCGCCAACATCAACAGCTCAAAGTCCAGTTTCTATGACAACAGAGCTCACCTATGGTAACAAAACTCTTTTCATTAAATTATCCTAGCTTCAAATTTCTGTTCCCCTTTTTGCTGAAGAGTGTGCAATGTCTGGCGCTCATCCACTGTTTGGTCCAGTGGCTGGGGGCACAAAAGTGCTGCTCTCTGGAGATAGGCTCCATGGCTGCATGCCTGTCAATGTCACGTTCTTGGTGAACTCTACCCTTCTGTTGACAACCTATTTGAGGTGATTCAAGCAAATACATTGCTGCTTTCATATGTGAATATTACCGTGTTTCATTTGCAGTCTGAATCTCACGAGCAGCTCCAAAATCGCTTTAGTCACATACCCACTCACAGATCTAGCGTACATCTTTAAACCTCTGCCAATCATAGTAGATTACATAGATGGAACTACACTCGATACTGGGTTCAACTTCACGTACCTTGGAGATCCAGTGATCAGTGATGTTTACCCTCTAGAACACGTCCCACAGTAAGAATGCTTGAGGCTTGGTTATTATTTCATTTTTGTTTCGGTTTTCAGAGGTGGCACCACAATCACAGTCAACGGAACCAACTTAAATTCAGTGTCTGATCCTAAAATGAACCTAACGCAGGTTCACACGGTAGAAACTACAACTGGGTCGTTGATAGTGACATCAAATTATTATATAACAGTAAGATCACGCAATTAATGGAAGTGAGCCTCTTTATTCACATGATGTTGTGTAGGACTGTACAGTTACAGGAGCCAACAGCATGACCTGTCCTGTGGCAGAGTTGGACCTTCCGCCTGGCTACGCAGATACCATCACTGAGACTCAGAGTTCTGCACCTCGACAGTCGAGAGAATTATCGAGTAAATCATTCCTGGAATTCTGGATCGGTTTTTACTTCGATGGAGTTGAAACTTTTAAGAACATAACTGAAGTCCCGGGCTTGGAAGACAGCATATTCAAATTGAATCCACCTCTCTTGGACATTGGTGATCTTCCAGATTACAACCCCAATAAAGATATGTTCATTGACATCATGGTGAGTGATTACATCCTGTGTAGAGGTCATCCGAGAAAGGCTTGCATTTCAGGGACAAATGGATTATTGGGTTGGTCGACAACATGAGATTGGTGTCGCGGTTTCTGGTGGGCAGTGTACAATTTTCAACATTTTCTTCAACAAGATCCAATGCGTTCCTCCCGCTGAATATGACATCAGGGAAAGGAGAAAACCCACAATTTGCAGCCAGGGTCACTCAGTCAAGGTCTGAGCGCATCGAGCTACCTTGTAATTGATTTTCACAGTTTTAATTCCCAGGTTGCTGTCGGTAACTCAAATACATTCATTGGCTGCGTATCCTACGTCAACAACACTGACATCAACCTTCCGGTCATTCTCGGTGCGGTTGGGGCCTTTGTGGTGCTTGTTTTTGTAGCAGGAATTATAATCATGATGTGTCGAAAGAGGTCATCCAGGGAACCTGAGGTGCTGCCTGATCATGCAGGATATCTTCAAAGTATTTTCCAGCCTGAGGAGAGCGCCTATGATGAAAGAACGACAATACAGAATCAGACTGGAAAGAGACGAATAGAACAACAAGACATGGATGCCAAGTGGGATCAAGGAAATAAAGGAGCAAGGCTTCCTCGCGAGGGTGATCGGGGAAATAGGAGGTGCAGGGATGCCAGAGGCCCATCTGATCCTCAGTATATCAATGAAGACCGCGACAAGAATCGTTGCCCTGGAAACCGGGGTAAGATACTCCAAGAGAATCCGAGGAAGGCCATTCTACAATACACTCCAGCCAAATGTTATGCAGGTGTGAGGGAAGAAGCGAAGGATGTGGACGAGTCGGATATGTATTGGCAAGGTGCCAATGGTATGCCAAATACTAATCGATCACCTGCACTGCATTCAAATGATCCTGGACCGACCATGAGATCTATTAACTGCGGCTATTTTAACCAGGGACGTTATGTTGAATCGGATATATTTCCTGTTGATATCGACATTATGCAATGACACTCCTCTTGTCGATTATACTGCAACGCCAATTTCAGCTCATTGTCTAACGAGCAGACAACGGCCACACAATGCACCCGGAGCGGCCAACTGGGTAAAATGGTGTACAGCTAAAATCTAGTGGCAGCTTCAAATTAATTTTAATATAAATATTGCGAATTGTTGTATTTCTGTGTTCTGCTTTCTTTCCTTCCAGTTCCCCGTACCGTACTTATTAAAATATTTTCGGTTGGGGAATTAAGGCTTCTCCGCTAATTCTACGCCTTTGAAGTCTTGGAGGATGTGTTTCGTTCTGTAGGTTCCAGCCATAGTCAGTACAGCCCATAGAGTTTGTACCCTAAATTTTTTCAAGTAGGTACTGAGCTGGTTGATGAAAGGGAGTGATAATATTATTACTTTTATTCGTAATGCTGTGGTGGGCACAGGGTTTAATAAATACGAACCGGGGTAATTGCCCCATCGTGAATCGAACACACGATCCTTTAGAAGTCCGCTATACCACTGCACCATCGTGGCCTCCTATGCACTGCACGGTATGTATAAAATTTATACGCCATGCAAAGGTGGCTGTGATTAATCGCGCATCTGCTTTTCTTGAAACTACAAGTATTGGTTTCATTTCCTTTCATCTGGCAACACAATCCAAAGCTATTTTTAGATTTTGACAACCTCAGTGGAACCTACGTGTGTCGATTTCACTTCAAAGACCATGTGACAAATTTTCGCGCACATCTGATATACATATGTACACGTAAATTTGGAAATAAAATTTTCAAATCTTATCAAGTTCTAAATTTTAAATCTAGTGCCGTTTCATGTAATTTTTTTTTTTTTTTTTTTTTTTTTTTTTTATCAAGATTTGTTATAATAATTATGTCTTCGGTGATTTTTACCATACATGTAATGTGCGCAGATTATATTAGTATTATGTATCAAGCGAATAAAATGCATTAATGATCTGTTGCCAATACATTATGACAAGTATGACAGTAGAATTACTTTAGATTGCTGCATGATGAAGCTGACGTTACAATTTGAGATCCGTTTGTCCTTACAGGTTACTGATTTGAATTTGAAGGGCCCTGTTGATTTTCAAGAACCAAATTGGCTTACTCGGAATGGCTTAAATGAATGCTGGTGGAGGGTTAGCTCTTCTGTTTTTATTCAGTATATATTATTATTGTACAGAGCACGGAGCAGTAAGCCCCCCTTTATTCTGAACGACGAAATTGAAGTTTCATAACGTATGATGTTACTATAGTATTGTTCTTGCGTTTGTTAAAAAGTGCGTTATGACTACGAAAACATAAATTTCTTGGGTCTTCTGATCACGTGTGAAAACAGGTTTGAAAACAGGTATAATCTGTTAATGTTACAATTTAGAATCGATTTAGTTTTTTGTACGTAATTCCGACTCAGAATATAGTCCAAAGGGCTTCTAAAATGCAATTCTCGGTGTGTGGTCGATTTATAGCTAATTCCCATACCCCTACCAATGGTGGAATACCTGCCAAGAACTTTAGCATCAATACAATCCTTCCAATGCCCTGAGTAGATATATACCCCATCTTATTATATTCAACCGGAATGGGTGATTGGAATAATCTACTCGGGGCACCTGGACGGTTGTTTTGATGATTTTTGTTGATGAATAAATCATGTAACATACATGAAAACCCATCTCCGTGACCGCGCCTTGGTGGAGGGAGATATGAGTCATTACGCGCTTTTTACAGACGCAAGAACAATAGCGGGGTCAGTCTAAACACATAAAACTTCGCAAAGCTTGCACCCCACGGGTCACGTGACTGTGTTGTACGTAAAACTATATTGACTTGTCGATCTGTTAACCCGAATTATCCCAATACGCCGCAGTTGTAGGCGTGACTCAATTTGTTACATAGTAGTATGTAACAATACAGCCCTATCTTGGTTGTTCCTCTTTATAATTATTACGATTTCAAATTCATAGCGCATCGAATACATTATGATTTTCACAACTCAAAACCCACAAGCATTCACTATCATAACGCCCCCTGGACAGAACCCGAATGTTCATGCTTTGATCGCAAAATGGGAAGTAGAGAAAAAAAAAAGGAGATAAAAAGATTAATCGAGCATCCCGCAGGCAGCTGGGGTTGTTGAGGTTTTTCCCTTCATAGCAATCGAAGAACACTTAGAGGCGGAGTGCGCTATGATGAATAACACTTGAGATCGACGACTTATCAATCCGTTGTCTCCCTCCCGCAGTCATCGAAATGCCAACTGCAAGCCAGCACCGCGACCTTCGAATGATCGCACATCCGGCATCATGCTCGGCTGGGGGCTTCAACCTACCACCCTCGTGTAGTCTTATCAGTTTAGCTATCCAGTACAACTTAGTCTCAGTGAATGCGCAGTTATCACTTGGGCTGACATCCTTATTTCTTAATGGTTCGCATGAACTCTGCCTGCATGATTACATGTCACAGATAAATCTGTGATATCCGGATCAATAAACCGATTCCCTGCGGCTCCCTCATCCACCTCCTCTAGGGTTGTGCTATTCGGGTGAGAAATAGGCCCTTTCTCTTCAGCTATGTTTCTGGGATTCCGCGAAGGAAGAAAAAGGACTGTTCTTGGAGAGAAACTCTTGATTGTGAATAATCGTGCTTACATCTTTATTCCGTGTACTTGTGATGCTTCATTGCACCCTGGTGTCACTGGGGGTAATACCGTACCGATGTATATACCCCATAGTGCCCAACAAACCGAGAAATAACCCACCCTTCCCTCGTCTCAACTCAACATAATAATATCACATTCCAAGAAACAACCCAGGATTCAACCCCAGTTTGACCCCCGACCCAAATGGAGTTAATCAAAGCATCCAACCAATCCCTTCACCTCGATTAGACCCCGAGCTCCTTGAAGGCAATACTAATCAGCATGATAGACGACCATATCAATAGAAGCGATTGATATACAACACCTCTTGAACTTCTCACGCAGTTCTCATAACTAATCCTACCTCGTGCTTAAGTTGTGATGAAAATTTAAGATAAAGAAACAGACATGATGCTATGACACACAATGCTTGCTTATTGTTCCACAAACATCATTAATCAAGCAATATACGAGAGGCGCGCGCTGATCATTCTGGGTACAGCAGGGGTGCAAGTTTTTCTGGGCATGGGATCTTCTAGCGCTATCTGTGCTGGGCAGGTGGTATCGCATTAGATAGGACCATTCTGATTTAGAAGGAAGTCTCGAGATTATATATATATAACTTATTGATCAAAACTACACGGAGATACAATGTTTATCTCGCAGATGCATGATCTCTTCAACGCATGCATTAATTGTGCAAAACGAACAAGCAATCATGGTATGCAGTACATGAGTTTCGTGAATTTCATGATTTCTATTATATAAACATCATTGTCGCGAATAATTGCTGGGTTAATGATGCTTAAGGTTTGCTCTTCTGTGATGTGATATTGCAGCTCAAGAAGTGTATAATTATAGGCTGCATGAGTTACAGGTACCAAGAAATACGCTCACACAAGAGCGCACACCTGCGGTTCTATAGTTACATGTAGTCAAAACAAACTAAATGGCACGCTTCTCGTGTTTTGAAGGGAGAGAATCTGGAAGGGGATTGAGCGGAATTCGATCGATGCAGCGATTGATGAGGACAGTCAATAATTTGCGAGGTGATCATTGCCGCGAATGGGATCCAAAGATGAAAGAGCTATGCGCAAGCGGATGCCTATTTAGAGTTGCTCATATTACCCACCATAAAGTAATTGTTCCTTGTAATTAAATATCGATGTACAGCTGTGCATCTATGGCACATGCATTCGCAATGAAAACTGCATAAACAATACTGGTCAAGTGGCTGTGTTTGTGGAGAGGTTTGCACCTAAACCACATGCTAATTAGATTGAGCAGTTGGTAAATAAACCCACAGGTGTCGTATATAAAAACTGAGGAGAAAATCTGGACTCTTCACAATCACACCTGAATGATCGTGCTTTTCTGTGGTTTTGACATGTAAGGCTTACTCTTATGTAATCACTTAACATTCGCCCGCCAGGAGGCGGAGCATACAGATGAGCTTTGACTTTTCAAAACGACTTAAAGTCGCCATTAAAAGTGAAGAATGCAGCATTGTGAGAGGCTTTTGATAGATCGTCAGGGCGAAATAATAGCCTTCATTGGTGTTATTTTAGAATCTGGTTGTGGGAAACTCTCCGTCGTGGATGATTTATGCGCTGAATGCGTTGGTGAAGGTTGTTTTTCGCGTGGGGGTTTTATATTCATGAGCGACTGACAGCAATGACCGCTATTTGCCGGTGATGGATGCCTTTGAAATGGGCATGCACGCAGCCTATGACTCATTTGGCGAGGAGTCATTTGCAATCCCACTGAGAATCAACGTTGTGCCTCGCTGCTCAAAGCGTTGGTCAGTTGCATAAGCAGGACATTTGTGCGTCGGATCTTTCGAGAAGTGTTTGGGAAACGCTGATCGAGGTTATTGGGAAGAGTTTTATAAGCAATGCTTAGCAACAAACGTTCTCTTGAGTGCTGTGTTGGATTGGAGTCATTCCCCCCTGCCCCCGCGAATAAATAAACACCATCCCGTTGATACATTGATCTAAGACTAGAGTTGCTATCTTGCATTATCTCTTCTGTTCGCTGCATTCTTGGGATGAATATCAGATGTTATGTTGTGGATATCGGCCGCTGATAGCAGCACCGACCGATACTATTCCGAGCGGCGGCGCTCAGCGCTCTGCTTTCGAGAGGGCGCGCAGAGACTTTTACTTGCGGTTAAGAAGTCGGTGCGAAACGCAGCGAGGCAGAAAGCGCTCAGGACGCCGTCGAGAGAGGACCATGTAAACGAGGTGTGCGCGTCGGTTATTGCCTTCCTTACAGCTCTCACTCAACTTGTGAGGAGGAGAAAAAAAATACATTGATAGTGACATTGTTGTGAAATCTTCACCATGCAGCACGTGTTGGCTTCGTTGTTATTGGTGAGTTACGTCATTGCAGCCGATGGATATCAACACAGTATCACTTACGGACGCTGCGAGCGCATCACCATCCCAATGTGCCGGGATATGCGCTACAACATGACGCGCATGCCCAACTTGATCGGACACACGAGTCAGAAGGACGCCGAACAGCAAATCCGCGAATTCATCCCTCTTGTTCAGATTCGATGCTCGAAACTTGTCAAGTTTTTCCTGTGTTCGCTCTACGCTCCGATGTGCACGGAACAAGTCGACGAGACCCTGGTCGTCCCTGCATGCAGATCGATGTGCCTGGAAGTCAAGTCGAAATGTGAGCCTATCATGACCCGATTCAGCTTCAACTGGCCGAGCGTCTTGGATTGCAGTAAGCTTCCCCTAAAGAGCGACCGTACGAATCTCTGCATGGATGCTCCAAACATGGACGAACCAGAATTGGCTTCTGATGACGCTTATCTTTCTGGAGGAGTGACGCCCAACGCCGAGTGGTTGCACCTTCTGGAAGCACTTCAGGGTCGAGTTGTCAGCTCGACTCCCTCGGGAATGGTGCAGAGTGGAAAGGGGCCAACGTGCTCTGAACGTTTTGTGTACGTCGAGAAACCAGGCAACAATCAAACGTGTTCTCCGCGCTGCAATATGGATGTTTACTTTAGACAAGAGGACAAGAAATTCGCGGAAGTATGGATGCTCGTTTGGGCTTCGCTCTGCTTAGCCTCGACCCTGGTCACTGTGCTGACCTTCCTCATCGATTCGACTCGCTTCAAGTACCCTGAGCGACCGATAATCTTTCTGTCGATGTGCTACACCATCTACTCGCTAGCATACCTTGCCAGGGCTTTCCTCGGTCCCGACACCATTGCGTGTGACAGCAACAAGCACGGAGAGAAATTCATCATCCAGGAGGGCCTGGAGAGTACCTGGTGCATCCTCGTTTTCCTTGTCCTCTACTTCTTCGGGATGGCATCCTCCATCTGGTGGGTGGTCCTCACCCTGACCTGGTACCTGGCAGCTGGACGCAAGTGGGGTCGCGAGGCTATCCAGTCTCTCAGCAGCTACTTCCATCTGGCCGCCTGGGCAGTGCCCGCCATCAAGACCATCGTCATCTTGACAATGCGTCGCGTCGACGGCGATGAGCTGACTGGGCTGTGCTATGTCGGCAACCAGGACCAGTCCGCTCTGGTTGGCTTCGTCCTTGTGCCCCTCTTCGCCTACCTCTTCATCGGAACTGCGTTCATCCTCGCCGGGTTCCTCGCCATGTTCCGTATCCGACACAACCTCAAACAAGACGGCACCAACATCAGGAAACTGGAACAGCTCATGGCTAAGCTGGGCGTCTTCTCTGTGCTGTACACTGTACCTGCTACCTGTGTGATTGGGTGTCACCTATACGAACACATGAACAGTGATCACTGGCGCCAGCAAGCCATGCAGAAAGACTGCCGTATTGGCCGAACGGGCCCCAAAGCAGGTCAACTGGACTGCTCCCTTGACGCGTCCATCCCGACTGTCGAGGTGTACATGCTAAAGATCTTCATGTCGATGGTGGTAGGCATCACCAGTGGCATGTGGGTCTGGTCGTCCAAGTCGCTGAGCTCGTGGAATAACTTCATCTGCGGCACAGTGCTCAACAGGAAGGCGACACATGCCACCAAGATGCAGCAGCCGCACGCCGGCAGCCCACCAAAAACCATCATAGCCCCAGCGCAAGGAGCTCCACCTCGCAGCCAGATTTACTACCAACAGTGTGCTAGCGACATGGCGTCACCTCTACCTTCGCTAGGACAGCCTGTGGCTCGGCTCTGAAGCACCACACTGATGATGAGCGGCTGTTGAGGCCAAGATCTCATTTAACCAAACAGACAAGTTGCAGACGCCGATGCAGGAACCGCTATAGCTCTCTGGTTTAAAGTCGTTAGCGCGGGTGGATCTGCGCGAGGCGTTTGTAAGGAAGAATCTCAAACCCATGAAAAACAATGACTGCTCTTTGTGTGAGAGTGAGTGTGTTCAGACATTGTGTATAGCGTGTATTTAAAATGTGTGAATGTTGAATGCCAAAATAGACTCCCCTGGATTCCACTGGTTACCTTATTATGTCATTTTCGTGTAATAAACCGGACTCAATATGATTCGGCTCATTAGTTTTATTGCTGTGTTCTTATAAAGCCGACCATGGACATGTTTTTGCTTGCGTTTGACTCGAAGTTTTACAGAAGAAAGACCTCCACTCTCGCCTTCTGTTATCCTCTGCAAGTGGCCTAGATGGTGATGGCTTTTTGGCAAGAGTTGAAAACCAAGTTCGTGAATCTTACACTGGAGATCAAAGGGAACGGCGGCGGACGGTGTATTCATTGCTTGATAGCTCGATAGCTAAGGGCTACACAGTGCCTCGCTTTGTGTGCCTCCGACGACAGTCGACCGTAATTGCCATTGGCCCTGTTTAGCTCCTTTCGTACACTGATCCCGCAGCCAGCCGACAGCAATAATTGCCAGGTTTGAATCACACAAAAGACAAGCAAACATCGTGAAGAAGAAGAAGAAGAAGAAGCGATGTGCACCTTTCAAATCTGACTTCCTTTACCATTGTGCCTCGAGGCAAGAGTTACTTCTTTCTGTATACAGAACGTGCTTTCTGTCGGCTGACGGCGGCGTCCTGCGGTTCGTGGCGGTGCCAAGTACAAGTGACCCTTAGGGGTTAAAGTTCATAGGTCAGAGCGGTCATCGAGAAGAGTAGGACACCTGCGAAGGTCGTTAATCTCATAGGGAGAGGGAGAGATCACAGAAGAGGGCGCTGTTGTGTATGGCATTCCCCGAATGACTCTTTCAGCTGGATCCCCATGAGGCAGACGCGTCAACAATGTTTGGTATTGAGTACCACATACGTAATGTGCTACATTACCACATAATTGCGGTCCATACAGATATCAACACTACATTTTCGGTTGAGAAAATATAGGGCCTTTGAGTAATTGGCTTTCTCCTCGTGTATGCATATAGGCGCGGTTTCTTTTAGTTTATCAAATATTTTTCTCCTCTGAGTTTAAAACAAAGCAGCCTGAGCAATTGGAGAACGGGTGATGAATGCGTAATGGCCTCAAACCCTCGGGCAGATGAGTGCAAAGCTGAAAGCATAAATAATCCCCTCGATTTCTCTCTCGCCGTAAGTAGATGCAGGAGTCATGACTCGTGAGGTCCTTCATATATCATGCAGCCACCAACTGACGGCGAGAGCGAATAACAATTCTATGATGAATTAAGGATAAAAAAAATCCACCTCACGGCGGGTTTTCTGATTCGTTGATTTGATTGTCAAAAAGCAAGAAAGAAAAGAAAGAAAACTGTTTCTCTACTATTTTTCTAGCCAATTTCAGACGCTTAAATAGCAGTGAATTTACGACTTCGAGGTTAAATGTCATTTAGAAGTTGGCCTGAAAGGGAGAATATATGCACGGTTTCTTTTGAACAGAAGAATCTTGCAATTTTATGTTTTAGCTCCCTCGTTGTGCGCATAATAACCCAATTCGTGAGCCTTGAGAACTTCTGGCATCCAATTAAACTGAGCGTGGGTTAAGGTATCACATTCACCCAATGTTGCCTTTTGGGACGAAACCTCTCTTTGACAGTTTGTATAACGAGATGGATGCGATGTGATCAATCACAAATTTCACTGAACCCCCTACCCCACACAGATCGAGTAAGGGGGTGGGGAGGGTTTAATGAAGGAAAAATATTTTGAACCCATTTAATTGTGAAAAGGGGCTGTTTTCTGATAGCAAAGCTTTAATTGCTTTTTAATGCCATGGCACCAGACCTCTAATTGCCCCGGGTCTGTACAAATATTTGCTTTAAATAAGAGTCATTATTTATGAATCAAGCTACCGGTTGTGTGTTACGTAATCTCTGACTTCGTCGTAGAGTAAATATTGGGCCTGTATCGCATCAAGGGAAGAGAGGTCCTCTGCTCAGATGTCAGCCAGGAAGACAAATGTCGTCGACTCAATTGCCTTGATGATGGAAGCGACACAGGGGAGGTTGCCCCCACCAAATACCACGCATGTGAGGGATGACTCCTTCCCCCTCAGATATCACTACATCACCCAGATTGATTCAACGGATCGATTTCCCTTCAATACTCCTCCAACCGAGAGAGATATTCAAAGTACTTTAGCAACATTGCTGATAAAAATGCCGCATCTTGAGCTCTTGGCTCGCGTCTTGAATGAGTGAGTCACCAATGCGATTAAGCTGCATGAGTCTGGTAGCACTGGCTTCACAGAGAGGTCAAAGGTTAATGCGGTCATTATTCTGTCGTTAACTGGACGCGACTCTTGCTTGATATAGAACGAGATAAAACGTGGCTGCGAAGTAATTACAGCCACAACAGCAGAGAGACCAGCGCATCTGCTCTTCTCTCAAGTCTGTGAATATAAGTAACATCGGCGATGTTGTTCAATCACCAACTATTGATCATAACGAGCCAATATGGACCTTTTACGACCGATTGTAAAGGGCTAATCGGTGGATTCGGCTCATAAACTGCGCTGCATTTGCATATTCTGAAATCCACAGCCGAGTTCCCTTGTAAAGCCCTCTTCTGCGGATATTAACCCAAATAACACACACCTTAAAACATCATTAGCATACCAGAAGCAGATGGGTTGAAGGCAGTTGGGTGCGGCTTCATTTGCATATATTATTATAATGAGGCGGTCAGTGAATTTTGTTTTAAATGCAGAAGTTATGTTCTCGTAATCACAGAGCAATTTATATTCAACTCGTGCTGCTCTATGCATATTACATGTTTTTGTTGAGTTGTGGATGATTTTATTATGCTAATTATATGCTAATATTTGAGCCTTAGGCTATAGCCTCTGTACTTGTGCAAATGTGACCACTCGAGGCTTCTAAGAAAAGGGAGTTCATTTGTAATTCACCTAGTGCCGTTCACACAAAATTGGTTGCACGTGTGTTCTCTATGTTATATGTTTATGCAAATTGAATCTCAGTTCAATGATTTTTTCACCGCCAAATCTCTCTTTAAATAGTTAATTATTTTTCTTGCATTTATACACCAGAACTCTGAGTTGATCTGTACGCATTTTCAATTAAAACATGTAATCCTTAATTATACATGTAAAGGCAGGCGCTACTTGTTTGATCTCACAAGATTCACATTTCGAAAGCCAAACAGACATAAAGCCTTGTGAACCGAACAATTCTCTCTCGCACACAAGCGACTCTTCTTCGGGACCATTTTTATTCGCTTTGAGATGTAAGGAATGTGATTAAAAGTTTCTTTGTCGTTTAAACGTTCCCAGTCATCCATCTTGTCAAGGTGTCAAAGAGAAGCAATGGTTGATGATGCTGGCGAAGGTTCAAACAGGACGATTCGATTATGGCCAAAGAAATGGAGAAACCACGGAATACACGAAGCATCTCAAAATAATGATTCACATTAGAGGCGTTGATCGGCTGATATGCTGACTAAGAAAAAAGAGAAGAACCAGGACAAGAGGAGACAAGAGGAAGAAGAGGAATATAAGAGAAGGAGAAGAGAAAGAGGGGAGATAATTAGGGACGAGGAGAAGAGGAGAAAAGGAGAAGAGTAGGAGAAAAGGACGAGTAGAAGAGGAGAGATATGGGAAACGGAGAAGAGGAGAAGAGGAGAAGAGTAGGAGAAGAGGTGGAGAACTCGAGAAGAGATAAGGGGAAGGGAAGAAAAAAGAAGAGTAGGAGGAGGGGGACAAAGAAAGAGGAAAACAGGAAGAGAAGAGGAGGAGGGGATGAGGGAAGATGAGAAGATGAAGAGAAGAGGAGGAGGAGAGGAGAAGGAGAGATAAGGGAGGAGAGATGAGGGAAGAGAAGAGGGGAAGAGGAGGAGAAGAGATAAGAGAAGAGAAGAAGAGGAGGAAAAGAGGAGAAGAGAAGGAGAAGGAGGTATAAGGGAAGAGGAGAAGAGCAGGAGAAGAGCAAGAGAACTCGAAAAGAGATAAGGGGAAGAGAAGAAGAGGAGGAGGAGAGGAGAAGGGAGATGAGGGAAGAGAAGAAGAGAAGAGGATGAGGGAAGATAAGGGAAGAGGAGAAGAGGAGGAGGGAAGATATGGAAAAAGAAGGCGAACTCGAGAAGAGTTAATGGGAAGGGAAGAAAAGGGGAAGAGGAGAAGAGAATATACGGAGAAGAGGAGAAGAAGAGGAGGAGAGGAGGAGGAGGAGGGGACCCAAGGAGGAGACAATGAGGAGAAGAGGAGGAGGTTCTGGAGATGACAGGAAAGATATAGTTCTCGACATGGGGAGCCATTTCTGTAACCACATCGCGATGAATTGTGGCTTGTGGAATAAATATAAGACATATAAATAAAGTTGTTGTGACTTGCAGAACTGCTGCAATTTCTCAAGACAATTGCTTCAAGTGTGGAATGGTGATAAAGCAATCAGCCGGCGACTGCGCTGAACGCAGGCGACAGAAACTGATACGCTATCTTACGCAGGTCATGTGGTCTCAGATAGTGGTTATCTGGATCAAAACATGGACCTGGGGTGACCAGTACTGACCACTGTATAGGTCATTGACAAAAGATACCAAATTTACATGCGTTCGGTTTAGGTTTCGTGTGAGTTGTGACCTCCTATTTCGATTACTCGGGATACTTTTTTTTCGGGGGGGGGGGGTGGGGGTGGGGGGAAGGGGTGAAGGGAGTATTATACGAGTACTCCGGAAGAGATCGAATCAGAAAAATTACATCTGGAAAGGATTTTCGTCGCCGCGTGAAATATCACGCGAAACCTCATTCATGGAATGATATTATTCCTGGTAGACGTATTTTTCTTTCTTCCCAGTCTGACTTTTCAAGGCGCATTATTTTCAACTGTATTATATCCCCTCCCTCGCCCCAGGCAAGTGTTATCTCAGCCATTATCTGTAACATTTCCGCGGTTATAATCGTCCATTATAGCGAATAGAAAAAATATAAATGAGTGTTACAAACAGCAATTATTCATGCAGTAATGCCTCCCAAATTCATGAATGATTTTTCTCTTCTTAAAAAAAAGAGCACATTTACAGCATTATTTTCCATGGTACTAAGAAAGAAAAATCCATGTTGTATATATTAGATATAAGTATATCACTTGCAGCTGGTATGAATACATCAACATATAATATTACATAACGGCTGCCCTTTGGGATCGAAAGCAGTGATTGAACATGGACTGACCAGGAATCATCCCCAAACAATCCCCAGCGAATCATGCAATCGAATTTAGGAGAAAAAACAAGGCGTAAATACACTTAGCAGATCAAGAGGCTCAGTCTGTGTTTAATCCTAAGCAGCCACAGACCCTTACATAAACACCTCCCAGCTCTGACTCCATTGAAGTTCGGATGCGATCAATCCGGGTTTATTTCTCTAGGATGCCAGAGCCATGTGGTGCCGTCATGAGTAAAGAGTCATGGATGTGAGCTGAGGATGGATACCCTCACGGTATTTACTGTGATGAGGTGGAGCGGTGGTTGCGAGAGGCCGCAGAGGGTTGAGATTTGGGCGGCGAAGATGAGGGCCTTTGAGGGTGTCTATGTCGTCTGGCGTTGGGAGGTCGTAAAAGAGGGTGATTCCGGGTGACCGGGATATTAGCGCTGTGTACCCTTCGTTATGAGGGACAAGGGGGTTGCAAATGAGCCGTATATGGCACGCGCTTACAGGGGACAGAGTGCATGAGTTAGCATGAGAAGAAGCTGACGTTATTCATACACAGAATGAGAGAGCATTCTGCAGCAGTGGAGGTATAATTTGATTGACAGATGAAACCCGAATGCAATGCCGAGAGGGCGTGGCCTGTCGATCACACACTATATGTGCAAGTATAAGGATCTAAATGTCAACATTACTTTGCAATAGAGTTCACTGTATGGCATGTATACCGCACAAAGAGTTTGGCATTGATATAAGCGAATTGCGAGCTTCGCTGTTTGATCTTGCATGTCTGTTTTTGACTATCTTAGTGCATAGGAGTTCTATTCGCTTGATTAATTCGTTTACAGTTGTGGATTCCGAGGGGTGCTATAACTCATAATGGAGTATTGCACGGAGTAGACGGCAGCATAATAAATGTATAGAGCGTTAACAAGATTGTACCATAGTTCATCAATGTTATATAACCCTGCTAATGCGATAACAAGATTGTATCATAGTTCATCAATGTTATATAACCCTGCTAATGGCGCATGGCTTCTGTGATTGAAACAAGCAAAAGGGATCCGCTGCTATAAACAAGGGTACACCTGGCCGTAAGATATGCAAGCTTTTCAGCGTTTATTTACCTTCAGCACACATTAAAGGGATCAAATACTAAATATTTACCAAAGTACCAGATGCGAGATGCAGCAGAGCTATCAATCACTGAATCGGAAACTTGCAGCATCGTGAACACTGCTCACGCTCCGTGTCTAAAGGTGTCTGATTGCATTTCTAAAATCATTCGCAGGTGTGCAAGTATTTGCCAGTTCTGTCGCTGACAATAAGATACTCGGCGATCAGGTTGAAGCGGCGTCTGAACTTGATTAGCACTCTGATGGAAACGAAGGCAACACTTCCCTTGAGCCGTGGTGCACAGGGAGGAGATAGGGGCGGGGGGAAGCACTAATCAACATCCGCACTCTGTCGGCGTTCAGATCCATCAAAGTACGGAGCAAGGCGCCGCTTATCAGTTCAGGTGAGGCAGAAGCAACTCAGCTACATCGTGTTGGCATTCAGAGCTATGTGCAAAGTAACAAACCCCGAACGCTGATACTCTTCATGCTGAACAGTAAGCTATTTCTCAGGGAGAGGTGCTGCTTCGATCGACAATAGGTCAAATGCTGATGATGGACAAGTGATGACTCCATTCTTCCCTCGCCAATACGGATCGCTACATAATTATGTTCATTATAATCATGTGTACACACACGTTTGGGTGTACATTATGTGCCATGCGTCAAACCTCCTTACCATGCATTCTCTGAGCTGTGCTATTGCCAGAAGGCAATACCGATACATACTGTTCAGACCGGTTGGTAGGCCTTACATAGTCTACTATTGACAGGCATTTTCACGAATTCATCCAGTGGATGGAAGCCGTTATGATTTCGAAGCCTTAACGAGAGGGACTATGCGTTATGAATTCTGTTACACACAAAAGTCAGATCGCATTGGTTGTTCATCGGTCTCCGGCGCTACTGAAAAGAAGCACGGGGCACACTGATGAAAACTCACCCCTATTTTGGTACATCCATTTCACTCGAATTCGCAGGACGTCACTCGGAATTCCCAAGATAGCTCACAAGACGAGGCGAGTGAAAATTAATTCACCGTATTTGCTGAATACGACCAGTTGACTAAATGTTACTATAAATAGCAGCCAATGAGATACCACCTGTCATCGGTGTGTGCCAGGGAACAAGTGAAGCATTGTTTGCTGCCGCGTTCGGATGTGATATTTCACACGGAGCAGGTTCGGATGAAATTCACTTTGTAATTATAATTTCTGCGAAGAACACGATGGCATGGACTTTCGGAATGGATCACTCAGATTGACAGATCTCCCACGCTCGAATCTGGAAAATGAAAAAATAAACCCTTCATGACGAGTAATATCAAATCAGCCGAAAACTCAATTGCCACCAAAACGCCCATGGAATTCACCGCCAAATCGACACTCACAGCTGCCTTTCACATTCTAATGGGAGTCACCGTGAACTTTATCATTTGATCATTGATCTCAGCAGATCAATGCCAACGAAGAAGAAAAGATGAGAGAATCCCAAGCCATCATCGTACATCAAGGAAATTCATCGCACCGTACACTCGGTTGGATCCACAACATATATCTGTCAATAAAGACAATAGACCCAGAATCGAAAGTTCATCGATATACCCTCGTATACAGATTACCCTTAGTTTTAGCAAGCGTGTAACACTGTAGTCCACGGCGCCTCCAAGCGCAAAATAAAATAAATTATTGTTTTAATTGCATAAAGTTATAAGTATACATGTAGTACAATATGCTAAATATTGTAGGCCTAGTAATATCTATTTGATTGTAATCATGAAGGTTAACCTTAACCTTCGACAACATACAAATTTCTATGCAAGTATAATGACATACTGCCACTGGATTGGTTGTTGTGGCATCTCCAGGGATTTGTCCAGGCGGCCGTTCATATAATTATTATGTCTGTGGTTCTTTTCTAAATCTCTTTTTCACATGTACGTATAAATTACTTTTAATTGTGTTGTGAGATAATGCCAATGGTGTATGTAATTAAGTCATTGCAATTACGGCGTCCTCCGCACTGGGAAATGTAGAGTGATAAATTGCCAATTTTATATATCGATCCCTAATTTCTGAAGTTCACAACCCATCATGCATCATTACAATGTATCACATGCATCCAGGAACAAGACAAACCACAGACCAGTCGGACTCGAGGTATTTGTGAAACGGAACTCGTGGGATAGGTTAGTCGATCCCAGCGATTCATTTCATCACCTTGAACACGTTTCCCGCCTACCATATGATGCCCACGTGTGTTGGGAAAGTTGGGTTTAATTGGACGCATGCGCCGTCTTTATTGTTTCTGAAAAGCATCGTGGGTGGGCCTTCCTTCTCATCTGCAACCCCGACACTGTGCTTCGTGTTGCAGGCTTTCGACGCCGAAATAATAAGACGTCAATTTACATAAGCAATGTGTAATGAAATGGCCCCCAGCAATGTTCATGGCTGGAATACAAAACATTGCAGAACAAAGGGTGTGGGTTCAAATTCTCTTTAGAAGATAGGAATACGATTTTTTTTTTTTTTTTTTTTTTTTTTTTTGCAGGGGATTTGTCGAATTTTGTCTGCTCGCCTATTCAAGTATAATTGAAGTTTGAATTCTCCCCGAACTCGAATCAATAAGTTAAACAGAAGTAATTATGATACCAATTTTAAATCACTTCCCAATCATCATATTCGAGCACCGATACAATTTAGATCCACACATCGTGGAAAAACTGAATTATGTTATATTATCTGTCTTACTTTCTACTTTATGAACGCATGCACTCCGAAAAAGATGAGATTCTAAGCAGAAAATATTTCAAAACGTGCTGCACTATTAGGCACGAACGAACAGCTACAACTGGCACATGTTAATGCAATTTCCATATTTCATCACCTACAATTCATAAATTCATGTCGATTCGCATTTCGCAATCCCACCAATGTGCGTGACACACATTTGTCAAAATAAAACTGAGACAGATTCAGCTTGACATGTGCGACATGACCAGATGTTCGCTTGACCTGTGACCCCAGACGAAGTGCCAACCTATTGTCAATGAGATATTAACCTGGCGAAGTTGGCTTAGATTTTTTTTTATTCTCCATCCAAATTATATAAAAGTGGACATCAGCGATTAACAAGCATTCAGAATATGATGAAGACTTTCATTGCTCTGTCGTGTCTGCTCGCCTTGGCCTCTGCTGCCTCTCTGCCCAGCACATACCATGGGCGATACTCGGGTGAGTTGAGCGACTGCACTTCCATGAATATACCGAAGAGAAATATCGAACCCTTCATTTGGCTATCAAATTCAACAACAAATGGCTGGATTCGTGTTTTATCTATTTTGAAGATGTTTGAGGGCACTAGACAACAAGCATGTTGGACAGTCGTTACGTTCCACCTAATAATTTATCATTAGTACATGAATGCACCGAATTCACTCATCAAATTTTGTTTTCATCCACACGATTTCGATTTCCAGGGAAATGCGGCAATGACGGACTCTACTACAACGACCAGTCATCCTTCGTCGTCTGCTTCAGTGGCAATGCATACATCCAGCCATGTGCTCCAGGCAGTCTGAACTCAGCCTACGAATCTTACGAATATGGAGCCTCCTATAAGTACAGAGATTTCTGTGATGTCAACTTAGTGGATGATGGATACAATGTGAAGAAGGGATACGGAGCTTCAAAGCAAGAGGTATTGCAGCCATCATAACAACTTACTATACAGCTATATGCATATAGTCTTCATTATCTGGCAGATCAACGCATGCGTAATAAATCCCATATTACATGAATTTATAGTTACAAATATACGTTCTATTCCAGTACCCAAAAGCACCAAGCCATCCCATGAAGACTACATACACTGAAACGACAACTTACCAGGAAAAGCCTTCATACCCAGAGACTCCCAGCTACCCATCAAAGCCCACTTACCCAGAGACTCCCAGCTACCCATCAAAGCCCACTTACCCAGAGACTCCCAGCTACCCATCAAAGCCCACTTACCCAGAGACTCCCAGCTATCCATCAAAGCCCACTTACCCAGAGACTCCCAGCTACCCATCAAAGCCCACTTACCCAGAGATTCCCAGCTACCCATCAAAGCCCACTTACCCAGAGACTCTCAGCTACCCATCAAAGCCCACTTACCCAGAGACTCCCAGCTATCCATCTAAGCCCACTTACCCAGAGACTCCCAGTTACCCATCAAAGCCCACTCACCCAGAGACTCCCAGCTATCCATCAAAGCCCACTTACCCAGAGACTCCCAGCTACCCATCAAAGCCCACTTACCCAGAGACTCCCAGCTACCCATCAAAGCCCACTTACCCAGAGACTCCCAGCTATCCATCAAAGCCCACTTACCCAGAGACTCCCAGCTATCCATCTAAGCCCACTTACCCAGAGACTCCCAGCTACCCATCAAAGCCCACTTACCCAGAGACTCCCAGCTACCCATCAAAGCCCACTTACCCAGAGACTCCCAGCTACCCATCAAAGCCCACTTACCCTGAGACTCCCAGCTATCCATCTAAGCCCACTTACCCAGAGACTCCTAGCTACAATCAGGCTTCCAGCTACCCATCCAAGACCGCCTACCCAGAGATGTCCAGCTATGATCAGGCTTCCAGCTACCCGGTCAAAGCCACTTATCATCGGGAGTCCACCAGCTATGCTAAGGATTCTTACTACCCTTCATATCCTGCTAGATCCCAGTACCCTAGCTACCCACAAGAATATCCTACAGTCAAGAACTCTTGGTCATGAATTGTGTACCAATAGGCAACTTTCGACTAAAGTAAGTTGTTGTTTCTAGCAGAACCAAACTGAATACTGAATAACCTTCTTCCTTCCAGATGTGACTTCCCATAAATGACTGGCTTGTCTTTTTGAGTTCAGATACGAATAAATAGCTAATTTTAAGAAATTCATTTGAATTATCACGTCTTGCACCAGGGCCGGATTTCACATGCCTCAAAAACCGCAGGGTCCCTCCCGTCTTGATTAATGCATGTTAATCTGAGCTATTAACCGGTCCTGTCGGTCCACCAGTGTCCACTTTTGACCTTTGGTTCATTTGTTTTGAGCCACGTACTGGAATGGACCGAGTGTCCCTTGGCACCCAGTGTGGTATACCTCGGGGCCTATAAGCCTATAATAATACAATGATTGGCTGTTACTCAACTTACTCGTGATCATATTTGATCATTGTCTAACGAGCAGACGACGGCCACGCCACCAGTCGGTCGGAGCGGCCAACTGGGTGTTACACTATGCATATTTGATCGGGCAAGAGTAGTTGAATAGAGTAGATGATAGAACCTTTGTATTGGGTCACAGACCTTCATACAGAATGTGTGCCTGATTTGCCTGAGATACGATTCATGTATTTCACGCTCACTTCGGCACTGAGAAGTGTTAGACGAAGACGGAAGCACGGAAAGACTCACAAAGTTCTAATATATTCTTGAAGATGAGACAGTTAGGAAAAGTACGTTATGATTGTAATACATGAGATACATATGAATCCATTGAGTGCGTTATGATGCACTCTTTCAGACAATTTCAACCTACATATCTCTCAATAGGACTGCAGAAGCTTCAAACTCCTCAATCTCTCACAGAAAGAAGACTTACACAATTCCGACATATCTCCTAATTTAATGTGCTAGTGACAATATAGTCATTTTGAGCCAATTATGTGAAGAATACACCACAAACAAAATTGACTGTCAAACAAAAGTCAAACACTCGACGCATTTACAAGCAAATTTATTCAAAACAATAGTTATGAGCATATATGAGGGGAAAATAAAGTAAATTTTTTGTATAAAAGATTGACATTAAGAAATCACTGAAATGACACGTGGGGGCAAATATCTACACAACATTTACTTCATGTACACATCCTGGAGAACACAAAATGAGAACAAGATCATTGTCGTCGAAGATTCTCTAATCTGGCCTCAAGATCTGCGTCCGCGTCTGAAATTCCCTCAGCTCCTTCCGGAGACTTATCTTTCTTGCCTGCACCTGGCAATTCTGGAGGGGAAGAAAATCAGAATTTACAAGTAATATATTTAATGTTTAAACAATGTTATACCAAAATGGATAGTGCTGTTAGAATACCTTTCAGGATAAGATATTTCATTTGCATAATTCAAATGGCAAGAATTATATAGAAATACTGATGAAATTCAAAAGCAAACAAACCTGAAACCTCCTCGCCGAGCTGTAAGCCGAGTTCATTGAGTACCTGACCGACGATGGCCTCACTGAAAACAGAGTCAAGAGTCGGAAATGAGAGAAAAAAAAAGGCTCAAAAGTACAAACCTTTCTTCCTCATCATTCTCTTCTCCCATTGTGTCATCAATGACATCATTCATCATCTCCTCCTTCATCTCCATGATTTCTGTCTGTTTCTCAAACTCCATCATAATCTTCTGAATTTGTGGCAATTTAAGCTGGAAAAAAAAAATCAATCCTGTAAAGCCATTATAGATTGCAAATTCATTCATTAACCCATATAGGTAGATCTTGCAGAAATTGAGCAATAGCACAGAATAATAATGCTCACCTGTTTATTCATGGCAACCATGGCTTTCGTGACGCCTTTCATGGCCTGAGCCATTGTGTCCGTGCATTTCAGGGTCTGCAGCTTCAAGGACACAGCCTGGATGTTTGCCTTCATCACAATGAATTTCTTCACGTAGTTCCTTGTTCGGACTAAATCCAACGCCATGATTTTAACTGCGTCCTACAAAGATTGATGATGTTAAAAGATGATACCACTACATCCTGAATAATTTAGATATTTTAACAGAATCGTGAGACATTTTCCCCACAGAATGAGATTTCCTACCATTTGTCCTTGATTTGCCATTTTTTTAATGTCAATTTTGATTTTATTTTCCTGCTGTTCCAAACGCTGCCTCTCCCTGTCAAGGTCCCTCATGGCTTTGTTGAGCGCTCGTTGGTTCTGACGAAGTACCTCCTGAGGAGTCTTCTTTTTACCAAACAACCATTCAAGCGGCATATTGCAACTGCAAAGATACAGTGAATACATTACAGCCAGTCTTACAACAGTTTCATGGTCAATCGGTAAACAAAATTGTTATTTATCTGGAGTTGATGGATTAACGTAAATTTATCACAGCCTTTGTGACGTTACGTCCTTCCAGTCTACTTAGAATATGATAAGTGTCTGATAATCTGATTCAGCCTGCAAGCATTCACTGCATGTGAGATTCACAAAATGATACAGTACATTTAATTACTCACAGACTGAATCATTTAATTTAACTCTGTTCAATAATAATAATCATGCGTGCATATTATTGATCAAGGTGTACGTCAATCAATAATTATAATACAAGTAATTAAGTCCATCAGGTTTCTGTCTTTTCTATTATCAGCGGCAATCACATCGGCTTGACACCAATGACATTGTCACTGATGGTGTGACACCTATCATTTGAAATGTGACCCCTCGAGCCGAAGCCAGCACTAAGTCTCATATAGTCACATTTTAAGGTAATAATGCCTCTTAAAAGCTGATGAATCCATTCAGCTTGATGCAAGAATTATCTCAATCAGAGCAATAGTTCAAAAGTTTCAACCTATTTACTGATAAGTCCATACAGGATACTTGTATGTGAGGAAAGATGAATTTTTTTTTTTATTTCGCCATGAAAACATGAAAATCAACTTTATGAAGCCATCTGACCTCTCAAGCTTGTTTCTCGGGAATATGCTCAGCGACTTAGTGGGAGTTTAGGTGCGAGGGGTCACAAATTTAACCCTGTCCCAACCATCAGTCCAGAAGCAAGTATAATCAAATAATCATTACTTATAATCACAAATATTATTATAAATCCTTAGTCTTCATCCTTATTCAGCTATCGAGTTGTTTGCAGCCTGTTGAGTGTTGAGCGCTTCAACAATCAAATCAGTTTGCTGTGTAAAACTTATATAGACTCAATGTAGCAATTGGAGTCTTGGAAACGAGACTAAGAGCAAGAACCACTAAGACTAAGAGTGACTCACATTCAGTGAGTCACACAGATCAAGCCAGTAATTCAGTGAGACTGAGACTCAAAAGTCACAGTCAAACACAGTGACACACAGTCGTGACAAAGCTCCCCATAGGTTGCGAGCTCCCTAGGGAGTGTATTACCCAGCAAACATTTGAATGGTGGCCCGAAACTGGCCAATTTCGGACGCTAAGAGCGGCACGGAAGAGGACAAAAGTAATGCCGACGTTACTGCGGCCGTGCAGCAGTCCCGATGCCAAAAACATGGTGGCGTCGACACTGTCCTGCAGAGGCTTAAGTAATTATATAATCTTTATCTGTTCTGATCAAACACTGCGGTCGCCGTGCTGCAGGACGTCCTCCTTCCAAAAGGCAGTTTACCGGCTTTCATTTTCAAGCAGATTAAAAACATAATCTGGTTAACTGCCATTCATGTTGTTACGTAATGGGTCACGATTGCAATGTTTACATTTCAGCTCATCAATCTCGACCAGGATTGTTTACTCAAGTTAAAGGCGCTGTAACTTTAAACTATCACTACTACCTATATATAGCTCTCTCATGGGGATGAGAGAAATCCAACACTTAAAGCAAAATTCATATATATACAAATGTTTTTATTAATAAAAATGACGAAGTGAGAAGAAAAATAAAAAATTGCTGAAGTCATCCTCTGTGGCGCGCAGCCTCAGCGGCCAGCCTTTTTGACGTGGTCGGTCACTGCCTCCCTCCGGGACGGTCTGGGGCGCCTCTCAACCATGCCTTTGTGGCTTTCTAGACATCCACTTGAGTCGTTGTAAAGGAAGTGGAATGGGAGACACTCTGAAAATAAATGAACAGATAAACAACACTTATTTCGATGAGTTATGTGAGGGCCCCTTATGGCTATTTTTTCTGCATCCTTCCAACATTGGCATCGAAATGCAGGAGAAAAAAGATACAGTCGGAGTTTTGGCGGGTTGTAACTTCAAGTCGGAGATGGAATAGAACATTGATACGGGTTCATTAATATAGAGGGGGAGAGAACAATAAACTCGTCAATGAACATTCAAATCCTAACGGTCAAACTGACAAAGGAAGCCATCCGTCCAGTGAACCGCGTGAACAGTGTCAGTGTTGACTAATTCGTAAGCGAATTTCAAAACTTTTATAGAGTACTACAACTAGTGTCTTTAATAATGCTGAATTAGAGCAGAGCTTCACATAATTATACCCAAATGCACTTGAAAATTATGCTAAGGATAACTTACCGTTATGAAGAAAGAGATGTGTCGTTGAACGATCGCGAAGAAGATTGTGAAATATCCATGTTCTCTGAGAAGGCTGACGACAAACTGAGCTGATAAGCAAGGAGAAATTAAATGTGCCGCGTTAAACCACGCTAAAGTAGATCCGCACTCCGCAGAATAAAGTAGTTTCGGGCGTGACACTTAATTGCTTTCTTCGTGAAATAAGCGTTTGGATCTATGTATGCTCTGGTGAAGTGGCTGAACCATCTTATTAGTTCCCTCAATTATGAAAATGCTAGCATATTATCATTATATCTGTTATCCGTAAATTTTACACCTCTGGATTTTGGTGTGTATTCATGAGCTGCACAAATTATAACTTTCGCGCGTTAAATTCCTCTTGTCACGCGTGGCTTGGTAACTTGTGGAGCAAACGCGAGTTGTTATTTAACTTTGGCGTTAACGCGCTCGTTTGCATATACGTTTTGAAATGTTGAACATTGTACCATGAATGTTGTATATGATTGGGACAAACGAGTCAATGAGCAGTTTTAGTGAATGCAAATGATTATAATGACGATTGATCTGGCTATTATTATTATGAATGATGAAAAAAATAAAAAAGATAAAATTTATTTTAATTTTTATGAAGCGTAAAATTCGCAAAGTGCTCAAAAACACTGCGGCATGGTACACATTAAATGAAGCATGTGAATAGCAAGATATAAAAAGATCAATTATAAAAACAGATAAAGATTGTATAGCACGAATGTAAAAGGGTAATTGGCTCCATTAACGAGGTTCGACATTACTAAAAGAAGTAGAGTAAAACCGGCGTGATCTGGTGAAAGTAATACATATAAACGTATAGCATTTTGCGATCTCACGCTGGATTAAAATCAGAGGGGTAAAGAGTTAAAAGTTCGCTCAGGTGACAGACAGTTCACGAAGATATCGAAGTCATACAGATAGTTTAAAAAACAATTCGCCGCCTAATAGGTTGTAAGTAAATCAGCCTATATTAATAATTATTTATATATATATCTTCCTTCAATGCACGTGTTGGTTTCATGTAGGCCGCTCTGCATGCGTATTCCTCTCAATCAACATGCAACTGTTGCAACTATTGTATGTAATCATCTCATTTTGTTTTATGAAACGCATGCACACCTTAGTATTACAGTAACGTGACAGTGACAGGCTTTCCATAGTCATTCTGATGAACTATGATAGTTTAATATTTCATACTTGAAGGGGGAAGGAGATCGTTCGCGTTTCATATGTTTCTTGTACAATTTTATACATTGGAGTGCGTTGCGAACGTTCTACAAAAATATCGTTTCTAAGAAAGGACTGTTTGCTAGAGGAGCAAGTGTACTGTTCATCTGTAACACTACATTAGGACGATAGGATGGTCGATTTCTCACATCTGAGTCTAATGGCTACCCGGGAATACACACCGCGTCTCGCGCATGGGGGGGAGAGCGTTTGCGCAGTGTTTGCACAGATTACTATGTCGTGGCTTCACGCATCGCGTAGCTGCTGAGGAGGGGAGGAGGGATGTCGAGACTGCTGGGTTGATGGTCTTGTTTGCCAATCGTTCTGAATCAAACATTATCTTATTTAATGAAGGAATGTAAATAGCGGACAAGAGCGGACCAGCCAGCGTACGGTACTGCCGCTCTTGTCCTGCTTCCAGCCGAAACTGGCGAGTTTAGGCATGTTTGCTGGGTATAGACTCCGTTACTGTTTTGGGAGCTATGTCAACTTTAATCTCGTTCCAAGATTCTATATTGATAATTAGATCATCCCCACAGAATATGGCTATATGGAGTTACGTCAACTTCAAACTTGTAGAACTTCAACTTGAGCTTGTAGTCGTGACAGTGACAGTCAGTGAGAGGCATAAATTGCATCAAGATGAAATAAAATAAGAGGATAGTTTAACTTTTAGTATTTTAAGTCTGAAGATCAGATGAGGACCTGTAAGTGTAAGTGGCTAGTCTCGTTCCAAGACTCTATATTATATTGGTAATTAGATCCCCACAGATTATCATTATGGCTACACTACTGACTACAGAATCATGAGAATGAGAATCATGCAGCTAGTAAGCAGGTAAGTGGCCTGTAAATGTAAACTCAGTAGACTGGTCGCCGATTGTGAACTTCTCATAGCGGATGAAATTTGTAATGATGGATGATATAAACTGACACACCCGTGTGGAGAACGTGAGAGGAGTGCACGGATCGTCTGATGTCAACAAAGCGCCAGCTCAGATTCTTGTGATCTGCGATAAAAACAGGAAGTCGACAACTACAAGAGATTGTAAACATTATATTCTCAAAGGCATTTTATATAATTGTGTAAGGGCGGAAGTCGTGCACGAATTACTCTACTTAATCATGTTTACTTAGATGGTTCTGGTCACAGGCTGGTAGAACAGCCTCTGTGATCAGATCTTTGTCATTATTCACAGTCCATTCGCATACGCGGGTTCCGGCGATCCTCCTACTCTCAGAGATGGTATGTCCACTAAGGCTTGTACAGCAAGCCTTTGTATGAATTCAAAGAGGGTGTGCACACCACATGCTCTGTTAGTCCGTACCAATTAATTACGACACTCTAAGAGAGTGCATGCTGTCAGGCCAATGTCCTTGTGGTCGGCTTGCTCAACTTCAGATGGTTTCCTCTCGTCCCAACCTGACGCGCCCCCTGGAAGAATTCCCTGCTATCTATTTCAACAGCTTCGGGCATCAAACTGCTGAGGGATACTCAAGATGAGGTCAAGCTATTGCTTTATACATTTTAGTAAATGCGAGCATCCATGGCAAAATCGGTCACAAGTCACTGGTTGCGTAAGCAAGCTATGATTGAAAAACATCATGTGGGGTGATTATAAGTGGTTTTCAGGTTTTGACCATTAGTTTTTTGGTGAAACTCGTCATATTTTACATTAGTATGAAGATCTGCAAGGGAACTCTCATATTTTGCAGTCCAATGTCACCTCTTAAATAAAATTAACAAACCAGTAGCCTCCAAATAAAACCACTATGGCCTGGAGTTTGACCTACTTGCATGCATACTTAAAGAGGACCTCTGTTCATTTTGAAACCTTTTTAGATCGATTCTATGGGCTTCTCTGAGTGGCGAGAGACAATTTTTGAAGTATTTGGTCAACTACGAATGATATTCAAGAAACATTAAAATACGAATTTCTTGCTCAGGCACAATAGCTTGAAACGAGATAAGCGCGAGATTTCTTTTACGAGAACTGCTAAAAGATCTGCTGACTCAACGGCTCCCATTGTTAACAATAGGAGAATTACTTTTATGCCGTCACAACGATATGAAATCGAAGGCGAGAAGAAAGCGGGATTTTAACACTCTCAAAATCGATGTATCTAGGAATTAGCCCCCAGCAAGCGTATTGTCTAAATATTTGTCAGTGAAAAGGGGTATTTGTCTTTTGGGATGCATCCTCTATCATCCGTTACTAGTTCAAAATAATCAGAGGTCCTCTTTAATAATATTCTAATTTACCAGCTGAGAAATGCTCGCTCACTGATTGGTTGAGCCCAGGGTTATGAACCAATGAACCGACCTACAACTTTCAAGATGGTAGACAAACTTGTGCAGGTTTTTGATTCTTCAACTTGAGATCACCTTTGATTTATGAATACTGGATTATTGAAGATGACAACAATTAAGGAACCAGACTCGCATGAAGATTTTGACTGTGATTTGGAACTTCTTACACTCTGATTAAGAGTGTGGGAATGGTGACAACTTAAAGTTGTTGTCACGAAAAGGGTGAAGGAATTATAATCAAAACATGGAATATTGAAGGGACAGTCAGCGTGACATACCAAAGAGTGTGATCCACAAAATTAAAATAAAGGCAGAAAGCGCGCATTTACCGCTCGTAACGACCCCAAACGCTTTAACGGCAGCCATATTGGATTCCGCTTTGAGATGCTGTTGTCAGTTGTAATTTTGCTAGTGAATTTCTTCAAAATGGAGTGTGCTAAGTCGCTGCATGCGAATGACAGTTGTGCAGTCAGTGCTGCTCATTTGGCCGAGGACCTGCAGTGTTTCAACCAATATGGGAGCTTTCACGCAACCCTGGGGTTCCAGACACCTAATGGATCTCTGAAGACCATGCCAAGCCATCAAGGGTGGCTCATGGTGATGAAGAGCTAAAAGCTCAAAAGGAGTTAAAGCCAAAATGTATTGAGTATAGCACTTACCTGGATAAAATTTCAGGAGCCACCTCTCCAGCAAATTGGTCAGGACATCTATGTCCTTCTGCAGAACATCTTCGTTCATGGCTTAACCAATACCTTTGTACACTTTTGTGTCCTCAGCGTAAAGCTTGATTCCACTTTCCTTCATCCAGTCTCCTCGACTGAGGTTGTTGACCTCTGTGGCATGAAACAAAATTGGTGTGTATTAATGAGGTTGTTCTGTTTCATGTGATCAACTATGTGAGCCCTGAATATGGATTCCATTTCCTTGCATGCTACACAAGTCAGGCTTACCGGGTAATAGTTTGTCAGCTGTTACTTTTTTCCTTTCATAAAGATTGGAGATACAGTTGCATTTCCATCTTGATGGTAAGCAACCAGCACACAACAATTTTTTTTAATGAGTTACAGATTCCCTCAGAATGCACAAGTGTACCTTATTGGGCCCCATAATTTTGTTTGGTTCTACTCGCTCCATTTGCTTTTGCACACATATTCTTTGCTCATTTCTATGGTGTTCAACTCTTGATCATAGTCCTTGTTCACCAGCGTTGGTACACCAGTGTCTCCTTCTTTGGTGCAGACTGTAACAAAGAAACTGCTCAACGCCTCACAATGCCTCAGCTTTCTTTTTGTCTGATGTTGTTTTTTCATTCTTAGACAGGTTCTTGATCAGATCAGGGATATGCTCTTTTACTTTAGTTTTCGACCTCACACAACTCCAGACATATCGGGGAATGCCCTTTATGTTTTCAGCTGTGATTTTCTCATTTGAATTGTTGCCTTTTGGATTATTTTATTGAATTTGTTCAAATACGGTATATTCTTTGCATTTCTGTTGGCATTGAGTTTCCATGAAGCATGTCCAAATGCGGTGTTTGTTTTTGATGACTTTCCCATCCCCTGCAGCGAATGTCTTCACTGGTATATGCCTCTCACAAGAATGGTGTTACTGGTTTGCGTAGAGTTCATACGCAGCTTCCACATCCTGTTCAGCCTCCAATGTTGTGAAAAAATATATAAAAAACATATCTGATCCAGATTGGATCTACAAGTTTGGCCCTGTAGTTGGCTCTGTTTTGAATGAATACGTTTCTTTCCTGTGCCTCCTTGTTTTAGAGTAAGTGAACTCAAACTTGATGCAGAAGTGGTCACTTTTCCCCAGTGGACTTCAATAGCTTATGTTTTAAACCATCTCTTCCTCGTTTGATAGAAGCATATCCAACCTCGCCAATGTTCTGTTGGCCTTACCTGGTGGCCAGTATGTGAATAAGAATACAACATGCACTATTATATCTTGATCAACCTGCTTCCTTTTGCGGTCATTTATGAGGTGGCTGTAGAAGACTTCAAACTCTCCATCCTCATTCATCAGATTGAAGGATTTCAAAGAGGGATCTGGCTGCTTCTGTGACCTCTCCTTGTGGGGCCGGAATGCATTTTACCTTTGATTACATAACATTAAACTGAACACAGGCAGCCGCGATAAGTATTGTTGTGCCGACTCCCCAAACATCACAATCATGTATCCCATATTAATAGTAACATAAAAGAAATGCCACCGCCGATGTTACAAGTTACCAAAAACGAAAACTAAATGTCAATGGACATGAACGAAAGTGGTGTCTTTGTTATCAATTAATCCTTAACTCTTAACTGTTAACTATTAAACCTTCAAATAATATGGGGAGCATACAGGACACCAAAGAAGCCACCGTTTGAGATAACACAGTGTCAGCTTGAGTCTGTTGTGTTTGTCAAAGAATATGGAGACACATTCTTTGTGTCTGTCGACTCGAGCTAATTAAAAAGTCATCATTTTATCTAAGGGGGCATTGTTATTTTTTTTTTTTTTTTTCATTTCCTTGTGTCATTAAATATGTAAAAGCATAGATGTCATGTTTATGAAATTTAAAAAGTTTCAGACAGATTTAGGTATTTTTATACTATTTATTTGTAACATGCTTAGAAAAATACAACAATAATGAAAACAACAACAGCATATAAATAAACGAGGAAAAGAAAAATTAAGAATAAGAGAAACATACAAAAGACAGACAAACACAGGTCACTCAGTGCTAACATTAAGCAGCAGGGCCTCAACTTCATGTAAAGTTAGTGGAGATACCAAGCTGCCTTTGTGTATATATAGCAACTCCACAATGGTGTGACATGTGGCTAGGCACTGTTGGTCGGCCTTCTCTTCCCAGGATTTACAAATCTTTACATGGAGAGTATTGTTTACAATATAATTATCAAGTTGTGAAGGATCCACCTCAATCATATACATCAGTTCTTTCAGATTTACCCCAACACTTGAGTGTCCACGTGGCGCAAGTTCCAAGCACATTTTAACGATTTTATTTTTGCTCAAACGACACGATTTGAAAAAAGAACCAAAACGCAGGAAGAGCTGACAGTAGGGGATCAGGTATATTCATTATAACGTGTAGGAACTTAGACCTTGTGCGAGGATGCACACACATAAGCCTCTGAATGAATTTCCTCCAACACACGATGAAACACTTGATCGACCTAATAGAGAGATCCCAAAAA
Organism: Capitella teleta; assembly: GCA_000328365.1. Taxonomy (NCBI): domain Eukaryota; kingdom Metazoa; phylum Annelida; class Polychaeta; family Capitellidae; genus Capitella; species Capitella teleta. The sequence goes on from KB299856.1 coordinate 222,385, forward strand.
GAACAACCATAAAAGCTGGTACAGTATGCGCTGAACAGCAGTCTCAGGGTATCTGAGGGTTTACTTACAAGTACTTACAGGTCCTTTTCTAATCCTCAGTCTTAAATAGCCTCTTACGATCAGCTCCTTATTATTTATTTATTTATTTTTTTATTTATTTTTTTTGGCATTTTATGGTGGCCGGAATGAATTGTGTTTTTGATGATTCTTGAGATGATTGTCCAGTCTTCTTTTGAAAGTTGCTATAGATGGGAATGCGACAATTTCTGATGGCCGTTGGTTCCAGAGTTGGGCTATCCTGATTTTGAAGCTATTTTTTCTGAGTTCTGTTCTTGCTGGCCGGTGGTAAATTTTTAGAGGATGTCCCCTTGAAGTTCTGCTATTGAATTGGAAGAATTTTGAGTTATTTGGGTGTCGTAATATTCTGTGGCTATTTTATAAGTTTCTATTAGGTCTCCTCTGGTTCTTCTGTACTGCAGGGTGGGAAGTTTACGTTTTCTTAGTCTTTCTTCACAATTTAGATCTTTCATTTTTTGTAACATTCTGGTAGTATGACATTGGACATTTTCTATCATGGTGATGGTTTTTTTTTTTAATGTGGTTTCCATACCTGATTAGCATATTCAAGATGTGGTCTGACAAAGGATTTATATAGGAGAAGAAATGTGTGGTTATCAAGGTAAGTATATGTTCTTCTGATGAGGGCCATTATAGGATTAGATTTTTTAATTTTTGCTTGGATGTGGTGTTCAAAAGTTATCCTTTTGTTGAGTATAACGCCGAGATCTCTTTTGATTATTGTTTTGTTTAAGGATATGTTGTTCATCTGGTACTGCCTGTGATTTGTTCCAGATATGCTGATTGTCATGCTTGGGCATTTGTCAGGGTTGAAAGTTAAAAGTGATTCTTGAGTCCAGTGCTACATACTATTTATATCATCTTGAATAAGGAGTGAGTCTGTAGGTTTAGTTATTTCACGGAATATTTTAGCATCATCGACAAATAGGAATGGCGGGGATCATGTTACATCTGGTAGGAAATTTATAAAGATGATAAAAAGTGTAGGCCCCAAAACTGACCCTTGTAGTATCCCGCTCTCAACTTCTGCCCATGCTGATGTAGCTTAAAATATTTCCATTTATGCCATAATGTTCTAATTTGTCTATTAATCTTTGGTGTGGCACTCGGTCAAAAGTTTTTTTGAAATCCAGGAATATAACGTCTATTTCAGATCCTCTATCCAGTATCTCTGTTCATTGTAGTTGTAGAAGGGTGGATCTACCAGTGATGAAGCCATATTGTATTTTGCTCAGGATATTATTTCTTATGGGGTAGTCTGTTATAGTCCAATAACACTAAGGCAATGGTTGACTTTTGATTGATTGATTGATTGGGGTTTTACGGGTGATACGGGCGCCAGAACAGAAGGCCCGGGACCGGGGTTTCCCCCTACTCTTATCGATAAATTCCAAGGGTTCTTTATCCTGCATACCACCATAGACAGTAGTACACAGCGCCCGGCCTTGTTACGCAGTTGGGCAGCACTGCAGAGTCACCAAAGAATTACAATTATAACGAATTACAATTATAATTCACAATCATAACGCCCATGGCCTGATCGGGTCTCTAACCCGGGACCTCGACCCCCACAGTCGGCATTGGATTGTAGTCAGCGGTTTAATTAACCCACTGAGCTATCCGGTGCCAATGTTAAGCTGACTGGTCTGTAATTTTCGGGTATTGTCTTATCTCTTTTTTTGTTGATGGCTGTGCTGTTGGCTGTTTTCCATGTGTCTGGCAACTGTCTTTGGTCAAAAGAATGTTGATATATGATACTACAGTAAAACCTCGATGTGTTGAAGTTCATGGGGTTAGCTCAATTACTTCGACTTAGGGATACTTCGACGGACGGATCGAGGCCGTTATGATATGACCGTTATGATTTCAAATTGTGTTCTGACGTTTTGATTGACGATATGCGTTATGCACGTCATGCAACTATGAGAGGCTATGATTTTGTGATTGAAACAGTAATTAAAAAATATTAATAAAAAGATGTAATGTCAAAAGGTGAAAATATTATCATGGAAATCTTGGGAGGAAAAAAAAATTCACGGAAGGTTGTTGTAGCTCTAAAAGTCTCAAGTGTCTTCACTTCGAGCTGTCTTTTGTAGCCATAGCAATGCTGATGAACTAATGACCCTGAAGACTGTTGGTCACTAGATTTATACTGTTTCTCGCATAAACACTCTAAAGAAACATCATTGATATTATATTGTTGCGTGATGGCACCCATATCATCCGATTGGATTGGATGGAGCCGTAAAACCCCATCACTCACTCATATTGTTACATGCCTTGATATTAAAGCTGTGATAAAGTTCATAATAGATCTAAGGCTGGATTTCTTTAATTTACTCTAGCTTCGAATGCGAGCTGTCTTTTGTCGGCAATTCATTAAAGATCATCACAAGCACACCAATAACAATGCCTTAGTTGAGATCCACGGTCCATTGATCTTTGGATTCAGCCTTGCTTTGGTCGAGGCTTAAACAGAGGAGAAATAAAAGCTGACTGCTCTGTGGGGCAGGGATGTTTTGATGCTTTGTAAACAACTGTGCCTAACTCTCTTTGAAGTAACCAAACTGAGAAATAAGCTTATAGAATTTTTTTTACTTCGAGCTATAGATCGAAAATAAGTCTCAGGGACACAGAAAACACTTCGACACAGGGATAAATTCGAGAAAGAGACGTTCGAGGGACAGATGTTAATGCTAATAGTAAAGTATAGGAGAATCATCGGGACTTTGAAAAAACTTCAACACAGAGTGAGATTTGAGGGACGGATGTTCGACACATCAAGGTTTAACTGTAAGTGGTTTAGCTATTATTTCTTTTATCTCAATTAATATTCTTGGGTGAATTCCAACTGGTCCTGGTGATTTCGTTTTCTTTAACTTGGATAGGTGATGTAGAACTGAGGCTTCTGTGATGATGAGATCTTGCTCTATTGTAGGATATGATGATGGTGAAAGATTCCAGTGATCGTTAGGTTTTTCAGAGAATACTGAGTTAAAGAATGTGGCTAAAGTCTGAGCTTTCTCTTGGTTATTTTCGGTCAGCATGCCATCATTGGGGTTATCTGTTTTCAAAAGCTGTGGGATCGTTTCCCTGTAATTAGTTTTTTTATTTGCGTATACCCAAATTTTTGGGGGGTTTGTTTTAGCTTCTTTGGCAATGTTCTCCAGTTTTCTCATGTTCTTTCTTGTTAGCTGCCGAACTTGGTTTCTTGTTCTGCAGTAATCTTTGTGGATGGTTTGGTTTCCAGTCTCCAAGGTATTGTTTCCATTATCTCTTTTTCTCTTAATTTTGGTTAAAGTTTTATTGTCAACGGGTATATTTTCAAGTATTTTCCATTTAATCTTAATCTTCTGTACACATCTATTTACTGCATTGGTGATTGTTTTGCAAAAAAGTTCCCACTTCTTTTGCGTAGTTTCTTCTCTAAATAAATTAGAAGAATTATAATTTCCAGGTGTGATCTCCTCAAGTTATTTCTATGAATCAAGATGTAAACAAAGCTCCTGTGAATTGAAAATCCATCTGGCAACTTTGATGGTCAATATTTGCCTTCCTAGGCAATGATCGGCTTCAAAGCACCCCTCAGGGCACTCTCTGAGTCCTTATTTCGGGATTATATCACAAATTTATTCTTGGATCCTCTTAAAACCTCCTCTTTGAGATTTTTTCTTAGTAGCTCCTTTTCAAAACTTCCAGTCACCATAAATGATCAATTCGTTTACTGAAATATTCTAGAATAAAAATGTCAATTTTAAGATGTTTCGTTTTAAAATGGTGGCATTTGAGAATCTCTCGCAGATGTTTGAATATAAACATTTCTTTACCAAAATGACTTGCGTTATTCGCACGACTTTCGGACGATTAACAATTTCCTTTCAAAACTGACATGGCGGCTTGGTGCAGTGCGAAGTTGGCTGGGGTGCGTCCACATTTTCCGCATTTATGTCCGCATATGTCTGACATTTGCTGTTATGTTTCGGTTCAATGAATACATTTAATCACTAGCACTTAAGTTTTCCCTTTAATTAGACCTAGTGTGTTTAATTAGTGAATAATTCTTTGTCATCACGTTCCCCCCACCCAGGCCTGAGACCTTCGGGGTCTTAAGTCTCCGTGACTCCGTCTCGCCACGCTTGCCTTCCCAGGCCACTGCCCTACAAAAGATACCCCGATCATCATAATACTTCAGTTCTATGTCGGTCTATCCGAATTTTTCTGTCCATAGCTGGACTCGAACTTGCGCCTGTGAGTGTTTAAACCTCCAGCACACTTTTGTGGATTTAAACCCACCAGTGATTAGTGAAGCTGTGAAGTCAGAGGTGTGCCTGAAATATCTGTTTGCATAAATGCACTACAATTACATGTGGCACATGTCTGATTCACTTGAGTCGCAACGTTTGCTCGTTGAGAGCCATTGCAAGCATTGGACAGCAAGGAATACACTCAAGTGAACCGTTATATACGTAGTTTCAACATTGCACCTCTTACGAACGATTTACCTGAGCGATCGCGGCTACAAATAAGAAAATCCGAATTAAATTCGACAGGTTGACGCTTCGGCTAATTCGCCATTTTGGGTTTACCTCACATGATCATGTCATAAGACTTTCTTCAACAATAGCACGTGGTTGCACATGTGTCTGTTTATCAACAATGAAATACGTTCGCAAGCACATTAAATCTTTGTCACCAGAGTTTAATGTTAACTTTCATGGTAACGATGAGAGAGAATACAGAGGATACATGCATCTAACATTTAAGAGTAACTCAGGGATCAGCAAACTTTTCAGGCCAAGGGTCAGCCATATTGAGAACCATGGAAATAAATGAGGGCCACAAAAAATCAAAGTTAAAAAAAAAAAATCATTGTCTAAACATACAATTGAAGATAGAATGCGCATGAATGTAAAAATCATTTCTATTTATGAGAAGAAAAACATGGTCTGCTGTCTGTCATGACAGCAGCCACTTCAGGCTCAATAGCTCAATTATGACATCAGATGGAGAAGGTTGTTCAGATGAGTATCAGTTGGTTGTACTGAATGCAGCCAGGACTTTGTGTTCTTTGTGAAGGAGAACAGTAAGCTTGCTTCCCTACACTATATGCAAATAAAGTATTCCACAAACCACACATGATTGAAAGCTTGGTCTTCCCATTTATTGGCATTGATTTTGCTCTTCACTTCTTCAGTTTAATCAGTGGTAGACCAAACTGGAAAGTGAAAAACAAAATAAACTAGAGGAAATTTTAAAAGGCCATAGAAAATTTGTAAAACATTGCAAGCATTGGACAGCAAGGAATACACTCAAGTGAACCGTTATATACGTAAGAGTCTGAATCAGCGTAAGGCTGTGTCAGCAGGTAGTTGAAATGAGTGAATAAAGCCAATCTGAGAAACCGATGAATCAGGCAAAATGAGTCTTACTACTACTATATATATATATATATATAATCCATATATATATAATGCTAATTGTGTAATGATTTCTATTTTGTTTGCAGAATGTCTGAACTTTAGGTTTTGCTTCAACGTCTGAATCCTGCTCCGTGTTTGCGGTTGTACGTTTGTTGTGTCGGTTTCCCAGTCATCCTCAAGGCACGTCATCACCTTGCACTGCTCTCACTGAGGACATAGTAGGCAGCTCTCTTTGTAACCACCTCAAGCAAGTTCAACAACTACTCATCTGACAGTATTATTATATGGCAAGTCCTCAGTGGAAGGTAACAATCAATGTTTATTGCTGTTAAATTTCTTAATTTTCAAAATCATTTGAAGCACGTTCTTCGTAGTTCCCCTATCAATAGGCACTAAGGTACTCGTAGACAATTCAGAGTTGTCAATTTACTGGTTACTTGATGATTAAGGGATGTTTAGCTTATATTTGAGTTGTTTGCCCACAGAACTACCAGCCGCCTGCTCAGCAGTCCACCGACCTTGCCTTCAATCTGACCTCTCCTCCTAAGATGGCCAACCTTCTATCAAACGGCCCAAACTCTCCTCTGGCTTCTGGAGATAAGAGTAACATTACACAGCACATGATGGTCCCAGCACTCAGAGAAAGCGGCATTGTTGAGAAACTCCTTGTGAGTAGTATTCGGTGATGGTTGTGAATTGTGTGATATGTTGTCATTATCAGCATACGTACGGGTTCATTCAATGCTGCGAAAGAGAAGCAAGACTCTTTTTTCATTTTTCTGAGTTTAACGGTAAAGCAGAAGCAATGAATATTGGAGGTGAGCTTTGTGCATCTGATGTCCATCTGTTTCTCAGCTTTGAGTTCTTTCAGATCCCGTGGAGTTCCAAATGTCTCATGATCGCAGAACGGGCAAGCCGGTCGCCGTGTCTGTTCAGAAGATGGAGACAGGTGCATCTTTTGAGATGTGCAGCGAGGGTCGTGTAACCGGCACGGTATGCATCGAAGCCAAGTCCCCTAAATCCAAAGGAGGACCCCTCACGCAGCTCAACGGATTGGAAGGCACTGGCCGTGTTAGCTACGAACAAAGCGGCGAACACTTTTTCTTGCCGTACGCCATCGAAGACAAGGAAGAAGGGCACTCTCTGAGCCCTGGCGACGAAGTCACATTCCTCATAGCAACAGACAAGCGCAATGGAAGTGTACGCGCTCGCAACATTCGCCTCAGTAAGAGAACGGCGCCGGAGCGATCCCAGGGCGTGGTGTGCTCTCTGAAAGACAACTACGGCTTCATTGAGCGTTCAGACGTCGTGAAAGAAATCTTCTTCCATTATAGTGAACTTAAACCTCCGTCGACTCAGCTACGTTTGGGAGATGATGTCGAATTTGACGTTCAAACCAGAAATGTAAGATTTGGGGGGGGGGGGATTATATAAGGTTCTTTTATAAATTATTTGCCATCCAACAGAACAAAGAAGTGGCTACAAATATTGAGAAGTTAATCAATGGAACCGTGATATTTGAAGACGTAGCAGTGGAGAGAAGGAGAGGAAAGATCCAGAAGATTCTCAAGGGCCCCAACGGAAGACGTCTCAGTGATCCAATGGCAGGAAGGATCGTCTACGAAACAGTGAAGGGGTTTGTCCAATGTGTCACTCTCCAATTGTGTTCTTATTTTGCTTATTAATCAGGCCGATTGAGATTCCATTTGGTGACAAGGACCAGGAAGGAGACTACACTCTGATGCCTGGAGATTTGGTGGAGTTCAACATAGCAACTGATCGGAGGGATAAACTTCAGCGTGCGACGTGTATTGATTTGGTTGTGGATTCGTTCAAAGTGAATATTGAACAGCGCGAAAAGGTTAGTGTCTCATCAGATGATTTCTCCGTTCAGGATTTAATTATCACGATTGGTTTTATTTTTAAGGGAATTGTTGCGACATTGAAAGATGGTTTCGGTTTCATCCAATGCGCTGATCGCGAGGGTCGCATGTTTTTCCATTACAGTGAGAATATGGACACGAAAGGGGAACCGCCCATGAACCAAGAGGTTGAGTTCACGGTGATTCCAGTAGGTCCACCTCATGCCTTCACCCCACCCGCTTCTATTCTCTGTTCTCTCTCAACAGGACCCAACTAACCCATCACGCATGATAGCTGTTCGTTTGAGGTACCTCCCGCGTGGTACCATCACATTTGATAGCATTCTGACTGAAAAACATATGGGAACAGTTGAGAAGGAAGCTGCTATCAAATCCTGTGAGTGTGCATTATCACATCTCTGAATGTTTCTATTGATTTTGATTTATAATAGCTGCTAAGAATAAGGATCCTGACCCTGGCATCATCATGTACGATGTGAACGGAACCAAACAGACGATTCCGTTTGGTTCAAAGGCAGTGCAGGCTCACCACCCCAAAGTGGGCGATAAAGTCGAGTTCCAAATCTGCGAGAGTCGTAAAAACAACACCAAGACTGCTGCCAATGTTGTCGTGAAGCTGATGAGGCGTAATTCTAGTCACTCTCAGTCATTCTCATCCGACAAAAGCTTCGGCTTCATCGCCACGCTCAAGGACAACTTTGGCTTCATCGAAATGGCGGACCACGAGAAGGAAGTCTTTTTCCACTTTAGGTCAGAGGTGTATTTGGATTTAATTTCAGTGTTGATTGTTTTCTGTCTTTTAGTGCCTTCAATGGAGATTCTAACGACTTAGATCTTGGTGATGAGGTTGAGTTTATTCTGTCTCGCAAAACTGCCAAAGTCAGCGCAGAAAATATTCGCAAAATTCCCAAAGGATCCGTTGCTCCCGAGGAACTGCTCCCTGGCTTCCTTGACGGCAAAGTCTTGCGCTGTATGCGTATCTTGAACCCTGGACAAGATGATTACCCAGGCATTGTCCAGGTCGGTACAGACGACGACGATCTGAAACCCGACACCTATCCGTACGGCATCACAAGTCTGGCAGACAAGCGAGATTTCCTCCAAAAGGGGGACATTGTTAAGTTCCAGCTGTGTGTTGTCAAGGGAACGGGTAAAAAACGCGCCACCAACATCGCTGCCAAGCGGAAGTATACTCGCTCAAGGGTGGATTCGGTCAAGGGCCAAGTGAGAGGTGTTTTTGTGTCCTGGAGGTATTCTATTTTTATTTCCAATGCAGTTTGGTTTCTTGAATTTTGAAGCTGAGGAGAACAAGAAGTTGTTCTTCCACATGACGGAGGTGCACGATGGCGCTGAGATTGCTCCTGGAGATGAAGTCGAGTTCGTAGTCGTGCAGAACCAGCGCAACCAGAAGTACTCAGCCGTCAGCTTGCGCAAGATTTCGTGAGTTTTTGGTTGACTGAGAATTGCTCCTTCTTTATTGTGTTGTTTTCATGACACAGGGCCACCCAGCGTCCTGAACGATTGATCTCTCGATTGAAGAGTGTCGGTGATGAGTCTGGGCCGAGGGTTCAAGTGATTCGACCTCCCCTGGGACCGGATGGCACCAAAGGCTTCAGTCGCCCTCGAGCATTGTGGAACGGTGTCTCAGAACCTTGAGTTCTCTTGCTCTGCTCTCTCTCTCTCTCTCTCTCTCTCTCTCTCTGATTGTGTACTCAAAACAGTATTCCTCTTATGTGCATTTCTTAAATCTCAGAAAAGCAATTTTTTTTAGCTCTAAAAGTGAAAATCTTAAAAAAATACAAAATATAATCCAGTTTTTTTTTTTATTATTATAAAGATATCTTCTGGCCAGTTTGTGTACGTTTAAGATTTATTATCATTTTTCTTCTTTCTGTATGTTATAAATTCCCCTACCCACCCCCCCTCCCAAAAAAAAAAAAAAGAACCCCGCTAAATGAGTGGCCGTACTTATTTACCAATTGGCCAGTGTCTCCTCTCCCCCTGCATACCTTCCCCTCCTATTATTTGTGCCTTTTTTATATGTTTTGGGAGCGATGAGGTCAATGCCCTCTTGAATCACATCCAGTCCTGGTGCTGGTATCTAAAGCTAAGAAGCACGTTTGTTACATGTGATTTGCACTCATCATCATAATACGCTGGATGGCATCAGGGAATGAGTTACTGAGCAGAGCACAAAAACGCTATTCTAGGCCACGACCAAATGCCCAAGAATATTGACAAAGAAAAATCTAAACAAAAATAAAAATCTGTGATGGAATTTACCAAATAAAATTTCAAAATGAATGCAAATTTTAATTTTTCCTTTGTTTTTGTGTTTTTTATATTATTTTTATTTTGAATTTAATGAACTGAAATCAAGAGATTTGAAGCTGTTTGATCTTTCCATTAGGGTTTCTAATTTGCAATCTCTGCATTCTCTGGTTATGAGATTGAATTGTGTTCGGGGATGACAATTTCCGTGTTGTAAAATTAAATTGTTTATCGCCATAAATTGATTATGTATGCAAAGAAAGTGCTTGTATTGCTTGGGTATTGTTTTTGACATTGTATAACACAAAAATACAATGTACATATAATTATGAGTAAGAAACATGCGTAGCAGGGTCCAGCTATGATAAGGATTTTCTTAGTTACACAATCGAATCAATAACATCGCTATTGTTGTGCATTTAAATTGATTCTTACATTGCAGATGTAGAGATGGAAGGAATGTTCTCTGTATGTCCGTAGAAGGGCATATTATTATGATATCCTAGAGAGCATTATCTGAGGGATGATCATAACTTTTTTTAAATAAGATTTATTTGCCTTCAACTTGTTTTTCAAGTTATAAGAACATGTTATGCACAAGCGAACGCATTTCATTAGACGGAGGAAAATATGCTTTGAGAGTCCAGAGAATGATGGATTGTGAGTCATGTATTGCACAACTTCTGATGAAGGTCACAAAAGGTATCTGAAATGCATTACTTCACTCTCTCTGGGTCATGATGTAATCCATTATGTAACAGTTTTTTTCTCCATAAAACGGACCAGCATATGCAAACTGGCCAGCATATTGTAACCAGGCTTCCGCCGTATAATTGTTTCATCAACTGAAACTGAGAACTTGTTTCATTGGAAAATATAGAAATATCTGCATAAATTTGTATTGAATAAATTATATATTTGTACGATTCCACCAATTTTGGCTCAAAACTCAGCCTTTTTGGATCTTATATATTTGTTTATTTTCCAATGATACAAGTTCTCGGTTTCCAGTTGATGAAATAATGGTTACAATATGCTGGTTGAATTCATGCATGCAAACTAATAACAAATAGCTATCTCTAGTTCTTAATTATTGATAAATTAACTAAATAAACCACCGAAAATAGCAGAACAAGGCAACAGAGAATTTATAACATTTTTACTTTGAATCATAATCTAATAACAAGGAACCAATAATCCCTAATGTACAGTATGTAAAGGAACAGACAGAAAAACCATCTAGCGATGAGACTAGAATGCATTCACTGATAAAACAAGCGTAACTGTAAACAAGTATAGATCACTGGGCAAAAAAAGAATAATTGTCGTACAAACTAATGCGGAATTAATTACCAAAAATAACAATCATATGCTGCCTAGCATTTAATATACACCGAGCACAATTTAAACATCTCAGCGATCTGAGCGGCAGTAATCAGAGAAAAAATAACATTCTAAACAGGGGTGTAAGCATGGCAAGATATCATCCTATTTGCGCAAGGACAGCAGTTCTGAAATTGATAACTACTAAGAGTGCCTGTTTGACAAAATATATGTCACAGAGGGGTGCATTGAATAATGCTACACTGACCAATAAAACACTACCCTTAAGTTGATCACTGGGAACCAGTAGGAAAACTAATGCAGATGTATGAAATGATCTAAAAACAAGGCTTTCTAAATCAACTAATTGATACAGGGGAGGGAAAGAGTGGGTAGCCTCTAGTTTCTAGGGTAACCCAGCAACCGCTCAGCAACCCCAAGGTAGTACACAGTTTGCGCGATGCCGAAAAGTGGAGCGATAACGATCATACGACAGAAGCCGCCCTTGTAGAATGCGCGCCAGCCCTCTGTGGTGTAGACTTGGCTGTAAATGTACAAATTAAAGTTAAAACACAGTGTTAAGAGATGCTCTCACTAGAAGCAGTCGGCTATTCCTTTGTAGACCTTGGCTCCTTCTCCTTTGTTAATTGTCTGCAGTCGTGTTTTCACAACTAGAGAAAAAGGAAATACATGCACGGCAAAATGATAACTCAATCTCACCATCAAACGGATTCACAGATAAAGACGCCACGCTGCCAGCCACATTGCCAGCAATGAATGACACGTAGAACACAGATTGGCTGCTGCCTTCCCTTCTCGGACCCTAGTTATACAAATGTTGAGATATATTATTATTATTATGATATACATTATCTCAGAGGTTTCAAAGTCAACGCACCAAAGAGTTGAGATGAGCAAAAAGAGGGAAGTAAATTCCAGAGAAGACGACATCTCTGAGGAAAGTGGCGTTCATTCCTTTGTAGAGGCCAAACAGTCCTTTCTTTTTGAACAGATCAAACGCGATCTGACGAGCAGATATCTTGGATGCCCCTTAGATAACAAAGACATATCACCTTAAGATGTCTGCATTATCATACGACAATACTAACCTGTTCGACCGGCATCTTGGAGCTGAATTTTCAGAAGTTCCATGGGAGTCGTGACAATAATCTGACACATACCAGCACCACCACCAGCCAACATCTCACGCGGAAGAGTCAACTTACCTCTTGCAGAATTGGATAATCAGAATTAACATCAAGAAAACTCCCTGGTCCACCTACTTGTCGCCTCCCAACAAATGCCTGAAAACATCATTTCCGACAAGTTTAATCGCTTTCTCAGGTGTTATCAATAACAGATTAACACCAGACCCTGCAAAGAAACAAATCAGCATCAAAATGCAAAATAACAAAAGTGCATCTCACCTCTGTACATGCCAAAGAACCCTTCATTGCGAAATGTCTTCACCGCACAATCAAACCTGTGATGAAAGAGTGAATCAACTCACAGTAAAACCACCGCTATCACTCACAAGCTCTTGTACATACGCTGTCCATTTGGGCCAATTTCTTGGTTTTGAAGACGTGTTTTTACCAGATCGATTGGAAATACGCATGTGACTCCTACAATGCCAGCGATCGCTCCATTGACAACACGCGGAACCAAGCTGCAGACACAGAAGAAGAGTTGAAGGCAAATTCAGGTGAGAGCGTGAACTGGCTGACCTGAACTTGGCATCAGTCATTCTTGGCAGCAGGGTTTGCTTCCCTTCTCCTCTCTGACCAACGTTCAAGGAGCAGCTGAGGCCAAGGAATCTTCACAATTGCCTTGAAAGAGGTCAACGTTATTCAAAGAGGATCAGTGATCAGGTTGGCACACAACTTGTTGGCAATGTCCCAAAATAACACCTCTTCTTTTTTATAAAGAGAGAGAGAGAGAGAGAGAGAGGTGGTGTTGAGTTATAGCCCAACTGCGCAAGATATTCTGATAGATAAAGAGATAATTGTATCCATGTGCGATTATACATTACATTGAGTCGGTGATAGTCCTGATATGGAGTGAAAAGAATATTCACAATTCCTTGAAACTCAGTTATGAAGAGGGATGCGTTTAATTGGAACAGAAAGATAACAATAACAACCTTGAGACCTTAACTCTAAGGTCACTTCTACATGTTCGCAAGCTCAAACTGCTAAAACGGATGCAAATAACTTTCCAAGGTCAACAATTTTAAAGTTGAAATCTATGCATTCATGCACAGTTTAAAAGAGCCCAAAAAGTCAATAGAATACACGTTTATACAATGAGTGATGAAAACAGAGAAAGCCAGCTTTCACTTCTTCATGCACAGATACTGGCCCAACTAATGTAATGTCTAACTGATAATACAATCAATATATCCTAATACACTAAATATAGTCAGACCTAGTTAATCTGGCCTTGTATAATTATAGCCAGGTCTTTCAACAATATAGAGTTGATTCTGATTTACAAATCACCATTGTACCCACGTCAATTAATTGACATGTGATCCAGATTTTTCGTTCAACTGGCCATCGAAACAGGGGGTGATAGGAGGCTGGCGTCGTGTACTTTCACTGGCGAGGCATTTGGCAACCAATAATAGGGGTCAAAAGCTAATCCGTACTGAAGCGTGTATATGGGCACCATAAAATTATGACTAGTTATTACATCATAACAGACTAGTCATGCTTCTCATTTAGCATAAAAAGGATAGCAATTAAGAGGTCACTCTCAGGCTAAGATGCTCAGATAAGAAGAATTTCAGAATAAAAAATAAAGAGTGTACGTGCCAGCTATTCTCAGCCAGGGAACAAATTGGTATTTCAGTGTTAGACCTGCATGCTCCTCTGAGCCTCTTGGTGTTTATAGAACCTTGGAATCCACTCCCACGTACCTGCTATAGGGACTCCTTTATAGACTCCTTCATCCTTAATCCTTATCTCAATTGATTCTATTGGCAAGCAGTAATCCAACACAGATTAAATGAAGCAGTACTTCTTTTGTGTACTCTAGATCCCACTTGAGAGAGAGATTCACAAGAACCTCAAATTTATATGATAATGAAAGAGCGTGTGCTGTATTAATAATAATTAAGCATTTGCACAGGAGAAGAACTCATTCATGCAAAGACAACCTTACCTTAGGTTGCCCTAATTAGGTAGCACTGGTCGCAGAGTCTTCTATGACCAGATCTTTGCTCCTTGGCACGAGTTACATTATTCTGAGCTCCATCATCCATGCAGTCATTCTGTCACACATCATCCAAAGACTAATTATATTGATTACTTTACTGAGGTTTGGAGGTACATTAATTAGGGGTTCCATGAAAATTGAGATTGAGATGACTTCTGCAAAGACCATACAATGAAACTGAGAAATAGCAATCATTTATATATAATTAGAGACCTAAATAATAGTGAATTACAAAGGTTGGTTGTGCTAAATTAAAATTTTTCCATCTATTTTACCAAGTTTTATAATTCTCCTGAATTTCTCAGCAGCTCATATGAGCGTATTTACTGTGAAGACCCATCATTACCTATTTTAACGGTTTTCACTAGAATATTGCATGCAACAATAAACTGATGTTCAACAATTATTCCGGATGATTGGATGATGATGAGCCAGAGCAAACATAACGCCAAGCAACATGCAATATTGATAGCGAAAATTAAGCTGTCAAAAAAAAAAGAGTAAAGTTAGGCATGATTTCGTGGGCTATTAAAAAAATTACACACATGGCATGAATGAGACTACAGTTATAATTATATGAAGTTGTGTTTTTCATTGAATATACAGTACCTTGTTGACAAACAAATGCTAAAATCAATGTTGAAAGTGAGTGGTGTGGCAATCGTCTGTTCGATCGCGAAGGTCGGGCTTTCACTGAGTCGAACTAGTGATGTTGCCTATGGCTGATAAAAATGGTTGCGTCAATATAGCAAAATAGGCAGACCCAGTGCATGCATTAATTGGTACTTGCAGCCATTAACTAACTAAAGGCAGGCTATTTACAATAGAGGAAGAATAATTAGTCTTCTTGTATGACAATTATTCTTCTTCTATGGCTATACTGTATACAACATAATAATAATTTTTTTTTAACTGCATATACAGAGAGGGCCAAAAGCAGTCTATCAACTCCATGTTAAAGATTCCAATGGTTTTCAATGGCGCTGCGCTTCCCCAGAAATTGTTACAAAACAGGGCCCCGAACCATAGATAAGCTTCGTTGAACTGAAATAAGGCATCGCTCTTGTACTATGGTGTTCTTTGAGAGGGCTAATGTTGTGACAGTAGCACTATTGTTAATATTATAAAATAAAAAACAGAGAGTTTATATTGAAGCACCATACAAGAGATAACACTCTTTAAGAATTGTTCAGGGGCCCATCTGATTCCATTTACACAAAATCTTTTTGCAATCACACACAACTCGCATTTAAATGCCCCCCACTCCTCATTCAAAATTGACTTTTTATGACTACTTTTGACCCACTCTGTACATGCATGTCGGTCCGACACCGAGAGAGATCGAGTTAAAGAGATGAGCTATAAAATAAAGCTATAAACACTGGATCTTATAAAATTTCGAATTGGTAAAACGCATGTTAAATATTTAGAATGGATTGTGGGATGCAATATATAGATATATATTAATTACATAGATAGGAATAAAGGTGCAAAATTATGTACATGTTTTGCTTTAAAACGAAGAGGATAATTTTTAATTTAATTCGCTGGTCAAAGGGGAGCCAATGGAAATTCTCAAGATCGGGTGGATTCGGGGAGATGTGATCCCGTCGGTCAGCCCTACAAGAAGACGTGCCGTGGGGTCCTGGACGCCTTGGAGTCGCAGAGGTTAGTTTTGATGGATTCCAATGTACAGGGCATTAAAATAGTCCAACCTGCTTGTGATTGAGGCATGCGCATTAGTGTCTCGAAGGCATCTCGGTTGATGTAATGTTTTAATATGCTTAAACAGCGCAATTGTAGGTATGCATTGCGGCACAGAGATGGAATTTGGTGCTCCATGGTAGCATACTTATTGAAGATAACACTCGGGACCAAAGTTCCTGGCACAATCAGATGGTTAATCACCCACAATGTGAAAAGAAAGAAAAAATATTCAATTTTCCTTCATACATGTTTCCAAGAATCCAGGAATATTATCTACATACCCGTATGCCGCGAGAAGGAGCTACAGGGTGTTTCAATATTGTGTGTAGGCCTATGTATGCCACACGTGATATGAGTTTCTCTTGACAAACCTGTCTCAATTATTTCCACATAATTGCAATAGTATTGCAATATTATGCATCATAAAATGGCCTAAGCTCGAAAAAAATCCAGTATGCTGACAATTGATGTCATCATATAGGGTGTGTGTACATGAACATGCAGTGACAGCAGTGTGAATACACTTTGACAAAGTAGAGTGCGCATGTTGCGATTCTGCCCAGTTCGACCACGGTGTAAAATTCCTGTATCAGGTACGTTATGATTCATGGCGGTGCCTCGACGACATTGATCTCTAATTGTATAATATTTAGTTTTATTCGATCAATACTAACATATACTCAATAACAAGACATTTCCAATCATCATAACGCACTTTACATTGATTCTGATGCGTTATGTTTTGCGAATTCGTCAGATGTTGTGTTTTTCTTACCATGACGAAGTATTGTTAGGTCCTTCGTCGCCATTTTATTCGCCACGCTTTGAAGCGAGTTTATTTAGCGATTACTATGACGGAACCCTGATAAATTAGGATCGAATTCTTAATTACAATTAATATTTAAGTATGGACGTTGTTAGGAATTTTAATAATGAAGTAAGTTATTATTGTAAATCCTCTCAATTGACCTATCATCGTTTCGATTTTCAAGTTTGAAGTTGAAAAGTCGCCGCTCGCGCGGTCACCTTTGACATCGAATCATCATCGATCTCACTTATAATTATCAGTCATGTTGATCTCGTTTATTGCCCGATTATATCTGTATTCGGTCCTACTATTGCATTCGTACTGCCATGTCGATATTGTCGATGCAGAGTCTCTTGACAGCTTTATATAGTAATTATAGTGTATTGCTGACTAAGTTATTTTTAGTTATTAATAGTAATACTAATACAAGTAGTACTATTACCAGTACTTATACTTATAGTACGTGTAGTACACTCACACTGTGTCAGGCCTCAGGGTAACAGTGTAGTGTATACACTATCCGGATATGCCTGCTTAGGCTGCTGTGTACCTATCTGGTCCTGCTGGCATCTTACGTTTGATCTGCAGCAATAGAGGAAAAGTCTTCTTTCAAACTTTGCCTTCTAGATGATCCCATTACATAGCGATTCCTCTGTTGCTTCCTGTTGACAACATAAATTATGATTTATTTGATGTTAATCTTGCTTTTCTTTCTTTGCAGTTGTCTTCAGTATGCGAAGCACGGCCGCCCATTTCAAGGGCCAAAATGGCCGCCATCACAAAATCTGCCATCAAAGGGATAAAGTTTTACAAGCACATCGTGCAAAGCGTAGAGAAATTTATTCACAAAGGTCGTCCGGAGTTCAAAGTACCCGGACTGTATGTCATGGATTCCATCGTCCGACAATCGCGCCATCAGTTTAGTTCAGAGAAGGATGTGTTTGGGCCGAGGTTCTCCAAGAACATAGTCCGAACATTTCAGTTTCTCTTTCAATGCAAAGGGGATGACAGGGTGAGCTAGCCTTCTTGAATGATGTCTGTACCTCTAATCATTTCTTTCTCAGAGTAAAGTAATTCGTGTGTTGAATTTATGGCAGAAGAACAGTGTGTTCCCTCCAGCAGTGATTCAGCCGCTCTTGGACTTAGCCACGGACCCTACCAGCACAGAAGTATTTGACAAAGTACAGAAAGCCGTTCAATCAGCCACTGGCCTCGCCCCGTCAGTTCCAGTGCCAGTGCAGAAGGCCGCAGAACCAGTTGCTCCCGACACCAACAATACTGCTGCACCAAAAGGAAGCGTCAAGCCAGCCGTGGCACCCCCTGCAGCTGCGCCAGGGGATCCTGCGGCTGCACCTGCGGTTCAGAATGAAGTGCTGGATGCTGTAGCACAGCTCTTACAACAGTCACAAAAGCCGCAGCAATCGCTCAGTCTCAGTGCTCAGCAGCAACAGCTGCAGCAGCTGCAGCTGCTCCAACAACAGCTGATGCAGCAGACACAAGTGAATGAACCAAAACCGGTTGCCCAGACCCCTCCTATCTTGGACACTGCGCTCCTCGGTCAAATCCAAACGCTCACCAATCAGCTGATGCAGACTTCGAAGGAAGATACGAAGCCAGACAAAGCAGCGTTTAAGAAGGTCGGTTAACGATGGATTCTTTTTGGTTTCATACCTGTATGTTTTGCTTGTGTGCAGGAGCTGCTGGATTTTGATTACGGAGAAAGTGAAGACGAGGACGACAAGAAGCAGCATCCGTCCCCAAAAACAAACAATTCTGGAATTCCTGGGTTTGTACATCATGTTGTATGAGCTGCGATATTTTGATAATTGAATTCTCTTTGCAGCAATGTTCAAAGTTTACTGAATGACCCTAGTATCATGAAACATCTTCACCAAATGTCTGAGACGATTCAGAAGACGGAGCAGCTGAAGAATGAGCTCAGCATGCAGGAAGTGCGGCAGAAAATGCTGGAACAGCAGCAGCACCAAGATGATGATTATAGCCAAGATGCAGAGATGGAGGAGGGCGAGGTGGAACCGGACCACCATGAGCACAGGAGTGAAGGTCGCAGACGTAGGAGAAGGTCAAAGGACCGCTCAAGGTCACACTCCAGGGACAGGAGGAAAAGACGCAAATCGCGATCACGGTCGCGAGAACGGAACCGGTCGAGATCACGGGAATGGAGGTCAAAATCACGGGATGAGGGAAGCGAGAATCGCAATGAAAAACGACGGAAGGAGAAAGAAAGAAAAGCTCTGGGATTCCCCACTCACGTCAAAGAGAAACATATGACGGTGTGCTCCACCACTATATGGATAGGGCATCTGAGTAAGAACACTACTCAGGATAACATAATGGATGAAATGGTGAACTATGGAGAAGTTCACTCTGTGAATCTGGTTCCTCCAAGGGGATGTGCCTATGTGTGCCTCAGCTCCAGGAAGGACGCGTCACGAGCGCTTAGCAAATTGAAGGGTGTTAAACTGCTCGGAAACACACTGAAAGTGAGTAGCTATTACTGAGAGGCGTCATCACTGATTCTTCTCCGATAGGTGGCATGGGCTACAAATAAAGGGATTCTTGAGTCGAAATGGAAGCATTTATGGGATGTGGATCAGGGTTCCACGTTCATTCCTTGGGATGACCTCCCGGATAACATCAGTCTGGATGAATTGACGGAGGGTGGGGTGATTGATCCTGAAACCATCCCCAAGCGATTGCGCAGTGAGTTTTCTGTGATTCATACTGTGCTGTGATTTAAATTTTTTTTTTAGATAAAGAGGAGTCGAATGCGGACGCTGTGGCTCCGATGCCCACTGCTCACCCTTTGGCCCCCGTTCCCCCCAACGCAATGCCCGTCATGCCTCCCCCCATCCCAGGTTTTTGGCTCAATCTATCTGTGTTGATTTATTACAATATGTCTTGTATTTTCAGCTGGCCTGCCACCCATGATGATGCCCCCCATGATGATGCCAGGGATGCCCCCCATGATGCCCCCCATGAGCATGCCCCCGCCCCTCCCCCCTAACCTGATGGCTCCTACAGGTCCACCCCCTGTTTCCCTGCCCATGCAGATTGAGGTAGGTTTCACAATGCCCTTATCATCTCATCATTGATTGTTCGTGTTCCACAGAAGGCTCCGGAAAATCCCCCTCTGCCCCCTGAGGCCAACGAAAAACCCTCGCATCTGATGCAGACTCTCAAGAACCTCATGAACCAGTACGGCTCTGGATCAAAGCCTCCCCCGTCCTTCTCAGTTCCTCCTCCCGGCTTCGACCCAAGCCAACCTCCCCCTCCGATCATGGCCAACACCAAACCTCCTCTTCCCACCGTCAATGCTTCTCCCAATGAAGCTCTTCCCACTCGCAAAGAGGTGTTACAAAGCCCTGAACAAGTGGCGCCTGTCAAGGCCAAGAACAGCATCAACATCGTCCTGGGCAGCCTCAAAACCAGCTCCATTCAGCAGCTGATCCAAGAGGCTGAGCACAAGCCGGATGGCCTCCGGGGGTCATCCCCGCCCCCCTCTGGATCTGACATTGAAATGAGCATGTCTGATCAGGAGGGAGATGGGCAGATCATCGAGTACCAGGCCCCACCTCCGCCTCAGACCATGGTCATGCCTGACATGAGCATGCCGCCTCCAAACATGATGAACATGTCGTCACCAATGAAGGAGTGCCCCCCGTTCCCCCCTCCCCCCATCAGTCAAACGAAATTCAGCCGCTTCAGTGATGCCAACAGCAGCACGAACGGAGCCTCTGATGAGTTCAACCGTGAGGGCACCGCTAGGGGCTTCAACCGACCCCAGTTCCCGTCCAGGCAGAATGAGGATGGCTTCCCTGGATTTGAACCTCGGGGAAATAATTCTGAAAGCACTTTTGGGGCTCTAGAGCGAAATAACAGTGAGGGGGAATCTGGTTTTGGTGGTCGAGGGAGCTCCATTCGGCCGCTAATGTCAGTGCAGAACCCACGGTACAACCAGCCGTCTGCTGCGTCAGGGGAGTTACGCAAGAAACCTGATGCTCCCAGCTTTGGTAAGGATTACGACCGCGATCGACAGAAAGATTCAGGAAACTTTGGTCGACGCAGGGATGAATACAGTCCGCGTGGCAGTCGCAGCAGGGATCGCGGACACCGCGATGATCACAGCCGCGGTGATTGGAATCGTGAAAGTCGTTATCAAGACGGTTACCGTGGTAACGAGCGACACAGTCGCTTCGGCAGCCGGTGGAATGATGAGGATCGGAGCAGAGGAGGAGGAAGGCGGGGTGAATACGATCGCCATCTGCCCTTCTCCACCGACAAGCATGAACGCATGCTGTCGCCGCGTTATAACCAGGTGCAGGAAACCCCTCCAACCGCGTCTTCCCATCAACCCAAGGAGGCTCCTCCCTCTGAGGCCTCCCGTGTTCAGCATTCACAGGATAACAACGCTCAGGAGCAAGGAGTGCCAGAAAGGGAGGAACGCCTCTCTGTGCCTCCCCCTGATGGTGTACATGAAAGTGAACAATCTGAGCCAAAGCCGACTGAATCAGCTGCAGATGAAGCTGAGCCGATTCCTCAGGTGGAATCTTATCCAGCTGAGGAGGCTGAGCCAGCTCTGGAGCCAGTTATGGCAGAGCCCCAAGAACAATTTGAGCTGGAGCCTGAAGCTCCTGAGCCTCCTCACATGGTGGAAGATCCTCAGCCGGCTGGAGATGCTACTGAGGCAGGTGAGGTGGACTTTGAGCCGGCTGAAGCAGCTTATGAGCCAGCTGAAACAGCTCCTGAGCCATTATCATCAACTACAGAAGCAGTATCTCGAAGCGAACACATTGCAGAGGAAACAGCTGACGCTGAATCATCATGATGACAGGCATTGTGACAGTCATCATGTCGCCTGTAGTGGTTGGAGTTACTTGTGGACAAGGCGTGAACAGGGTGTGTGCTTAAATCACTTTTTACAAACTCTTCCTTGTATTATGTCCCATCGATGTACAGCAGTCATCAGAACCACACTGCTATCAAGCCTCAAGGAGCATCTCGTCTTTTCCGTCGTCACAACATTCTAGGTGAACAATCTTAGCGTTTATTTGAGTGTTGTACTCGTGTGTTGTGGCGCTGTTCATTGATCTCCTGTGCTCGATGATGTTGCAATTATTAATAGTATCATGTGATGTATAAATCTGCCATCAATTCTCATTTTCGACTTATTGCTCTTGTCTTCAATTTATTTCTTGGCAAATTTTTGATAGAAAGGAATTCAAGATTAAATAAGGAGTTTTTAATGCAAATAAATTATTTAACAAGTACATAAAGAAGAGATTATGAATGCTAAAAGGAATAAAATACACACAATATTGGATAACAGAAAATTGACACGACATCACCAAGTGATGAAACAATTGACACTCAAATGATTTATGAAGCAAGGCACAAGATTGGAAAATGTGCTTTTACTCTTTCTTTTAGTGCAACAAGCAGAGAACGCGCTTTAAGCGGGGGGAAAAGTTAAGTCTTCAAATAGGAAAAATTGCGAATTAGCGCAGTGTATGGCTTTTCAATAATGTATGACTGAGCAAATATGGAATTGAAAATTAGAAACACACTTTGAGATGAGGAAGGCAAACATTGAATACGCACATAAATGAATTACTAAGTGGAATATATTTTATAATTATATACTGTCTCAACTCTCAAGCAGAGATGTGAAAGATACTAGTAACAAGAATACGCTTTGTTTTAAATATAAATATACCGGATGACACCCTTATAACAGTCACAACAAAATAATTAACAGATAAAAGAGGAAATATCACAATTCGCTTGCTGATTTTCTCAGAAATAATAAATTTGTGACAAACCAAGGACGGATATTTGAGAGAAATTGATTTCCGGACAGATCACAAGTTTCACAACGATAAGGCTCAACGCAATAGACGGCAGAATTTGAATTTTCTTTCGGGAAGGACACGAGATCTCAGATTGAAGATATGATATTTTGTTGAGTGAAGCGAAGAGCATTGGCATCCTGTACGAGCGTGGCGAGACAAACTCTCGTCAGAGAACCGTACAGAGTCGTGACTGGAATTTATGCGATACTGAAAGTCTTGTTTTGATTTTTCAAACTCACCTTTTTTTCTTCCTTTTTGGCTGGCTGTTCTTTCGAAGTTGACGGTGTTGCCTGAAAATGATAATAGAATGATAAGCAGAATGAATTAGAGGTAAACAAGTTTGTTTTCAATTATGATTTTATTTATTTATAATTCTGGCTAAGGGTCACAGGACTAACCTCATCATCTTTATTCTTATCTTCACCTTCTTCCGATTCATCTGTTTTTGATGATTTCTTCTTTTTATCTTTGCTTTTTTCTTCTGCAGAAGAGAAAAAAAGGGAGATTTCAATACATGTAACCAATAGAAAAGTGCTCCAGTTTTCTTCTGGCTGTACAGTCAAGCCAGAGAGCGGTCTTAATATTACTAGTAAGCTGAAGATGCAGTATAATCTAGAAAAGAGAAGCCTAAAAAATAGAATCAGAAATTATTCTGGAGAGAAAATGAGCCCAAGGTATAGTTCAGCCTACAGGCAGAGATGAAAGATATTAAAAAAAACCCAAGCAGATTTTCAAATTAATTTAAAATGTATAAAACTGACCATCTGACTCAAATGGAACTGAGGAGATTGCTAAGGAGAAATAATACATAATTTCATGTCAAACTAAATGTCTTCTAAGAAAAACTGAAAATTCAAGAGTAACAGAAAAAGTGTTCAAATCAACAATAAATTCAGCTTCTTGGTGATTAAATTGAAAATGAAAATTGTGAAGTATAGTATTGATAAACTAATTATGACAAACAATATTGACCATTTGTTAAAGCAATAAATTAACTACCCTAAAACCAGAGCTACCTTTGCTTTTTTTGGTCTTTTTCGCTTTCGATTTTTCCTTTGCATCTGTTGAAAAGCAAAAAAATTTGCATTCACAAGAAATAAACAACACGTGTGCACGAACGACCCAATTTAACGAGACTCACCCTCCGCTGATTCTTCATCTTCCGTTTCTTCCTCACTGCTCTCAACTTTC
Source organism: Capitella teleta (assembly GCA_000328365.1). Taxonomy (NCBI): domain Eukaryota; kingdom Metazoa; phylum Annelida; class Polychaeta; family Capitellidae; genus Capitella; species Capitella teleta. Next base: position 246,158 of record KB299856.1, read on the forward strand.
TTAGATTTCTTTCCCTTTTTCACACTCTTCTTAGGCTTCTTCTTTACCTCCTCCTCCTCTTCCTCTTCCTCCTCCTCATCTGAATCTGACTCCGAATCTTCCGTTTCTTCCTCCGATTCAATGACTTTCTTCTTCCCAAAAAGTCCTCCAGTTTTCTTTCGCTTATCTGAACGATCGCACAACGAATTACAACAGAAATATCTCACAAAACATAGAACAAAACAAAACTAAAAAAACACACTTTACCTTTTTCTTTCTTTTTCTCTTCATCTTTGCGTTTCTTTTCCTCTTCTTTCTGTTTCTTCTCCTCTTCCTTTTTCTTCTTCTCTTCCACTTTTCTCTTCTTCTCCTCTTCTTTCTTTCTCTTTACTTCTTCTTTCTTCGTTAATTTCGGTTTCTTTTCCTCATCCTCAGATGTTGAATCAGATTCCTGTTGATGAGACATAAAATTAATTAATCAATTCATCACACTTTCATTTGCGATACTTCCTTTAGGTCAGCTAAGTGGTGCACGTTAACTTATTCTCAGATGGCCATATTAATTATTTAAATCAAAGTGAAATATCAAGAGGACAGAAATTACTTGCCTCCTTCTCAGCATCAGAGTCAGTCTCCTCCTTCTTTTCAGGCTGTTTCCTAGCAACAGGCACAGGTTTCTAAGGAAATGAAAAAAAAAGAAGAGTAAAATATCCCTAGTGGAAGATGCATAAAACAGGATAGATCAAAATACATGTATACAATTTCTTAAGATCTTAAAGCATATGGGATTTCAATTCAATGCAAATGGGGTTTTCAATTTGGCATAAATCTGGCATAAGTTGATCTTACAATGCCTTAAATATGCATACACAAACACCTGAAAGCAGTAAGGTCAACTCTCAACATCTCATTGAAGATAGGTCACAGAACTGCACAGGTGTCCGTGAGCCAATAGCTTTAGTACACACATCATTGCACAATTGTTGAATACACTTTTTTAGGGCATAAAGTCTGAGTGAGATCACAGACAAGCTCACCTCTCTGCTCGGTAGCGCTCTCGGTTTCGGCAGAGGGGCCGATCTCTGAGCAATGGCCGCTGATTCCTGCTTAATCATGGCTCGCTTCTGAATAACACAGTGACGTGATAAAGCGGGTCTACGTGAAGCGGAAATAGTGAGCGAAGTGAACAAAACCTCACCTTTGCCATGTCCTCCTCATCCTCGCTCCCTGAACCCTCCGAGTGTCCGGAATCTTCCATAGATTTACTCAAACCAGCTTCTGTTGAAGATAAATAAGTTATAAAAAGATTGATCGGGAGGTCAATAGGCAATTAACCTTGCTCTTTTTTAATGAGTGGAATGCGATTCAGGTTGAGAGGGTTGTTAGCAGTGGACGCAGATAAAGACGACTCCAGAGGCGCAAGGGGTCGACCAAAGGGAGCGGCTCCCAGGAAGGAGCTGTTGAGGGGAGGGAGGGTGCGGTTTAAGCTGCCAGCAGCTTCTGGAAGTTTTTCTCTTCGTCGGTTCCTAGCAGAGATGCTGCCAGAGAGATCAAATGACCCCGAGAAGTCGCCAGCCCTGTTGATGACCGCTTGCGTGAGTGCACTGTGTGGCTTCTGGAGGTCTCCGTTCTCAAAATCCAAGCCGCCTTCCTCGTCAGATGAATCATGAGCTGCATTACCATTCTGCAAGGAAGGTTTCCCAGTTGCCAACGTATGGCAACCTCCGCATGATACCTAAACAAGACAGAAAATAACCACCCAAAAAAAAGAAAATTAATCAACCCCTCACCTGTTCAACCACAAATTTGCTAAAGCGTACAGAATGGCAGGGTTTGAACTGATTGGCAAAGTTTTCCTCTCCTAAGGCGAGCTTTCCATGTCTGCCATCTCCACAGGTCCACAGTTGACCGCGATCTGTGGTCATTACGTCACTTGATAAACCAATTGATAACATGCAACCAACCTGTGACTAACGCAGTGTGGTTCTCTCCGCAGGAAGCTGACCGTACTTTAGTCGGCTTCTGCCAAACAATCTTGTGAGGCGTGTCCGCTTGCAACAGCATGTTGCCATGTCCAAGTTGGCCACTGCTTCCATTTCCAAATGTATACACTCTGCCATCATCTATGCAATACATAGTAAGCCACAAATCATCAGAATACATGACACAACCAACCAGTGATAGCAACAGTGTGAGCACCACCGCAAGCAACAGAAACAACATGACCCTCAATACCATCAACAACTTTTGGCAGACAATTATCCCCAGTGTCGCTACCACGCCCAAGTTTACCCTCATCAGTTTCTCCAAAAGTCAACAATTTTCCTCCAGCTGAATAAACAGAGAACAAAAACGTGAAAAACCAACACTCAGAAGTTGAAGCACTGACCAGTCACAAGTGCCGTGTGATAATAACCACAAGCGATACACACGACTTCATCATCAACATCCAGACGCTCCGGAGTCTCGTGTTTTGTGACGTCCTCTCCAAACCCCAGTTGGCCCTCTTCGCCCCCGCCCCACAAATAAACACTCCCCTTGTCAGTGAGCACACACGAGTGATACATTCCAGCTGATAGCATCTTCACTGCATGTGATTCCAATCCCTTGATTACGGTGGGAGAGCAAACCTTCTCGTCATCCAGGCCTAATCCTAATTGACGATCATTATTGCAGCCGAAACTGTAGATTTTCCCTGATTCTGGAATTTCGCTTCCTTGAGTATCATGTTTTGCCTCAGTGCAGAGGAAACAAACCTGTTGCCAGTAGTGTGTGTGAGCGTCCACATGCAACCTGGTGAACCTTCTCAGCTTTTAAACCTACGCACAAAATTCAATATCAGGGAGAATTACATCGCAGTTGCCTCACTTTTGATCCTGGTAGGTTTCGTCACAGGTTTCGTGTGACCTAACCCTAGCTGGCCCCAAGCATTGTCACCAAACGTGAAGACGCGGCCACTCTCTGTGAGGATGAGATTAGAGTGAGGGAGGGTGAGAAAGTATGGGTGACTCACCAGCCAGGAGAGATGTGTGCTCATCTCCACAGCTGATGTGCAGAACTTTGTCTTCACGAATCCAGAATTTACTTGGAGCATTGTCAGCAAACTTGCTTTTGCCAAATGTGAAAACGGCGCCGGTTTCTGAAATGTGAAATTGAGATTAGTTAACATGTAGCCCCAATAATATAAATATTTTATATACATATATATTATATATATATATAATATTTTTAATATAATTATTATACACATATATAATATATCTGGGACTCCCACAAAAGCTGTTGAAGAAATTGGAGAGCATCCAGAAGACTGCCACGAGAATAGTTATTCGAACGAAAAATTGCCAACACATCAAGCTAGTTCTCATGGATCTGCATTAGCTGATTATTACTCAAAGAGTTAAATACTTGATACATATAATGTATAAATGATCTTATAACTTCATGTTAACAGCATTTAGAGCACCTAATTGTGATTTTATACTTTAAAAATTTTTTTTTTTTCCTTTACTCTATATATGGGATATATAATTATATATCCTATATGGCATATGATCTGGTGTGGTAAGCCAAGGTAAGCTCTGAATACTGTTGACTCTTCTCCTGCCTGGAACTTGACAGGGTTCTAGAGCAGAAAGGGTAATTACTTTAAAACAGCAAACTATCTCGGCCCTAAATTTTCGTGGTTGCGCCTATGGGAATATTTGGGCACATGGAAAATTCGCAGTTGAGTGTATGTATGTTTTTCTGTGGTCATGGACTGAAGGAAATTCGCGCATAAAATTTTCGCAGTCGACCGCAAATATAGCGAACATTTTCTGTCTGCAAAATTTTGCTGTTTTAAAGTAAGTAGAAGTGTTGCCCCTGGTGCCTGTTCCAATTAATTGAATTTTGATGTTCAACTTATATTATTACAATGGTGCAATTAAGCGGAATAAATTGGCATTGAAGGATGCAATCGTGAATCTTCAATCTGATGTCCGATGTGACAATTAATTATAAGCAACACAATTTAATAATTACCTGCAAATGCATTACATCAATAATTATAAGGAATGATTTGGGATTCTAGGACAGCTACTAGTTAGTAAGCCAATAGCTAGTACATGCACTATGTTAACATGTAGCTGTCAACTAATTCCACAAGCTCAGCTGTCAACACTCAGTCCACAACTTGGCACAAGCCTATGTATGTTTCAAGTCGAGTCAAGTCAAAAAGATTTAAAAAGCGCAAGTCGCCGCCAAAAATATTTTGATAAAAATGAAATAAATGCAGTTGTATATACAGTCAAACCCTGTTAATCCGCCGTCATGTAATCCACCATAAAATCTCAGGGACGAATCGTTTGTAATGTTAATTGTGTCATGTAATCCGCCCTTTTCGTTAATCCGCCTCCGACCACGATTCTAGGGAACGAATCTACACTTTACCATTGTAAATAACACATGTAATCCGTCACCCAAATAGCGTGTCGAACACAAACATCAGCCAAGACACATCAATTGTCGGCGATTTCTTTGAAGTCAGGTCAGTTTAACAACAAATGGCGCCTTCCCGTTTGTTTAACGCTTAACAAGTTAATTAAAAAAGCGAATCAATCGCAGGCAAAAATAGACCCCGGAGTCGACTGCGCTGAAGCATTTCGACTGACTTGGCGACTTTAAAAATCAATTTGTTTTCTCTTAAAAATCGACTTAATTCAATAATTGGCGACTTCCCTTAAGTATTCCCGCATGCCATGAACTATATTAATGCACGAAGCAATATTACATGTAATGATTATGATGTATATTCAATAGTTGAATAAACTAGTGAATAGTGATCTGGTGATAGTCATATCATATGCATGATCAATCATCAATGATGTGATGAATGCATGCCTATCACGCCACGGTATGTGCGTAACTGAAATGCAATTATCCGCTTATTAAGCGCGATTATCCTGTTTTGATTAGCAGGATACGATTGTGATTCAATATGGCTCTATGCAATACACAGAATTCCAGGAGAAGCACATTGCACTGCGAGAGAGTGGTTTTCACCTGGAACATCGGAATCATCGTCAGTCGCCATGTTTGTAACCTAAACAAACTGAGAGACCCGGATGCAGTACGTTCGGCGAACAAAGCGTGATGCTAACGTTTAAGAGAATATCACAATCATTATAATTTGATTTGAGCTACAAAACACGCATGTTCTGTCAATGGTGATGTCTTGATTCATAATTGTGATTATATTTATTATTTGCTGATAATGTCTCCCGGATTGAACAAATAGCTAATAAAATACTGTATAAAATTGCATTTCAAATAAAAACTTAAAAAGTATCTCTGTCTAAATCTGAACGTTTTGAAATAATTCAGCACGTGCCAACTAGTATCCCATATTATGCTAAAGAATGGCGCCCAAATTCTAAATTTCCAGGAACCCGGTTTGCGGTACTCTCTTTATATAGGATACTAGTGCCAACGAGTGCGGTTGCGCGCGAGTTTTAGAAATTGCTGGTAAACACGGTAAACTAGGCCTATTGCTATAAGTATTATTATGTGCCTAGCTGAAAGAGAAGAAGACCAATTCGATCAATTTAATTTGGTCCACGAGTCGACATTAATTATAACCATGCATGCATCGGTTTGCAAGATATTGCAAGATATTTTTGGGCTTTAGCTAAAAATTATAGCTTCTAATTCGAATAAACAGAGGTTCCTGTCCTTAATCCATCCAGATGATCATCTCGATGACTCGATCTGCAGTCACAGCGCATTGTTGTCTGTGCGTAACAAGCCCATTGTGTTGGTGTAGAATAGTGGGGTTTCTACCTTATACTTCCGCATTCAATTCACTCATCCAAAACATGTAATACTAAGCTGAGTTAGTTGTGGGTGCATAGCAAATAAAGAACTTTGAACGTGTGCATTTTAAAGCCACAAATGCAGAGATAAAATAAAGAATGGGCGCAAGCTGGAATCATAAGACGCAATATCCTCTGACTTCGCAATACATGCAGTATTTCAAATGTGATCAAAATTATCAAGTTGGCGCAATGAAAGGATTCATTATTATTCTGATGTACATCAGTCACACAACTCTCTCTGAAGAAGGTGAGAATAATACATTTAATTTGACGAAGTGTTGTGAATCACCATTCATCGGGTATTAAAGCATAATAAGGATTTTGCGTGAACATTACATTTAGCACAGGTAAATTTAAAAATGGCAAAGTTATGGAGAGTTGTATTTCAACCACATTTGTGTATCCTGTTGTTGAAAATAGACTTCACTCTTTGAATGGCTTTACTAAAGGCGCCACACAGCTGCTGAATGTGTACGTACCATCAGGTAGGGTCTGTTCTGGATATATGAGTGGTCAACATCATTTACACCTATATTATACGTATAATATAATATATTTAATTGGTCGCCAAGGGTGGGTAATGGGTATATCATAGGAACATCAAATATACATATATTGATGCATATCAGTCATCTGTTGTTCATTCGTGGAGACACTAGTAATAAGTTAGAAGCAATTAAATCACACATTTTAATATATTAAATGGTATTATATATCTGATTACATGCATGATACATGGGTGACAGTAGGGTTGTATTCCTGAATCAGTGCCGCTAGATAGGGAGAAGCAATACCATGAATGTATTTAAAGGTCAACCAACATGCACAGTTTATATAAAACAAGCAAAAGTACCCGTGGGTAGACAGTTTAATTTTTATAGAGTATCACTACATGCACATAAAGTTGTGTTCAAGGAGAGTCTCTCAATACTTCATTGTAGACAATGTTTTTCACGCGGTTGTCAGGTGAGTGTATGAAGAGGGCTTTGGGGTTGCCAACTCTTGAGGTGCCAACATATAGTTGGCCATGTGAGAATACTTGATCTTCGAGATGAAGTCCAACCACGGATAAGGACTGCCCTTGGCTCTTGTTAATAGTGATAGCGAAGCTCAGCTTAACTGGGAACTGGAGTCTTTTGAAATGGAATGGAGTGTCAGATGGTATGAGGGGAATCTTGGGGATGAAGACATGTAATCCCCTGGCTTTTCCAGTCAGCACAGTGGCTTCAATGATGTTTGGGAGCAGCTGTCGCACAGTCAATCTCGTACCGTTGCACAATGTTGGCGGTTTTAAATTTCGTAGAAGCATGACTGGAGCGCCTACTTTGAGCTGTAGGAGATGTGGTCGAAGGCCAGGCAATTCCAGACTGCTTAGGAATTCTGCTGGGTATTCAACGGCTTCTTCTGCATTGATGACAGAGTCAATTGACTTGTAAGTAGTAGCCTGTCCTGGTAGTCTATTTAAAAGCAGTGTGTTGATCTCATTGACAGCAGCATTTCTTGGAGTGAGAATAGCTCGTTCCCTGAGCCATTCATGACTGGTGTATTGTTCATGAACTTTGGGGAATACGTTGCTGATGAGTTCATCAATGGTGCGGAGCTTATTTCCGAAAGGGAGGTTGACATGGCCTCGATCAGATGTGATGAGTGTGCCATTGCCAACTTGCAGCAGCTGTTGGGAAAATTCGTGGGCTGTTTCATCTCCAGATAGATTATCGCTCAATCAATGGAATTTGTTCCTCAAGAGGCTCAAGGCTAAAGACTAATTAGGCAATTAATTTTTAGAACAACTTTGGAAGTGGAGGAATAATGTGTGAGGAGACGTCATTACCTGCAGATGTACCGGTAGTCAAGAGCAAAAATTATTATTATTAGAGTTGGGGCAAACGATGTGACCACGCCCAGCTGTGTCAACGGCGAATGTACAACTTGAGGTTGTGTACTTCGACAGTACAATCTGATTCATAACGCACTCGTTCGATCCAGAAGGTCCAAACGATTGCCTATTTCATAACGCTCCTCGACTGAACGGAAAAGTAAACAGCAATGGCCGCTGAAGGCAAAAAAGATTTATTCGCTGAACAAAATCAACTGAAATGGGATTATTACACAGAACAACTGAACGAATTTTGAGTTCTGACGTGGCATTTTGCATACTTAATAGAATAAAGTGCACAGTTGCTTCCGTTAGCCTCGCACCTCTGAGCTCATCCGTAACTAAGAATCCCAGCTTTTCGAGCTTTATATTATTAAAGATGCCTGCCTGCACTTGGAGCCAGTGGAGTTGGCAAAGTATCGGTGTCACGTGATCACGACGCACTGTGCGCGCTACAATGCGCCCCGCAGTGTTCTTGGCTATAACTGTAGAGGGCGCTGGCGGGTGGCAGATCGGCCAGGATGGCGTTCGCGTAATCCACCCGAGAGGAAACGAGAGCGTTGATCAACTTCTCACTTGCGGCCTGTCACACATTTGTTGATTTCGATATGTAGTCTATATTTTATCAGTACTCTTGTATGATGGTCTTACCTAAACAAAATATATGGTTTCATTAGTTCAAATATACATTTAGGTCAGAGAATCACAATATAATTATAATGTGATTCAAATTTAGACGGAGATGAATTGAGAGGGAGGTTTTCGCCATCACTGATCATGCTCTATGAGCGTATTCCATTCATAATCCCACTAATTAAAAAGAGTTATCTATAGCTCTTCCCTTTCATTTAATTAGATTGAGTATGTTTTTTTATTTATTTATTATTATTATTATTTTTTTTTTTGAATTGAATTGCATTTTATTGACAAGACAGAAAGAATGAAATATTAGCAAATATAAGATGCCAAAATAGAAAAAAGGGAAGTTGGTGAAGAAAGTAGGAAGCGACAACGAAATATGGAAATACAGAAGAGAGAGAAAAAGAAAGGGTCATGTCAAAAGGCGACTAAGTATGGCTACTTGTGAGTCGCCTGCTTAAATTGTGCAATTTAAAATTTTATTCGACTTTGATGTTGAGAGTACCCTAGCTAATCTTCCCTGAGGCATATAGGGGATGTGCCCAACCCACTCGGATGCACGACCTACTGCACATAAGATAATTGATAAAAAGGGTGTTTCATAAAAAGGCCGTCTTTACAAGTGAAAAAAAAAAAAAAAAAAAAAAAAAAAAAAATGCCATGGAAACCCATCAGACAATACTACCGATTAAACACTACGGTTGGAGAGAAGGCGTGGTTCTATGTCGATCTGGAAGAGGTCCATGAAATATACAATGTCACGATGTATAACACCTTCAACCCAGGAGGTTAGGTGTTCCTCTGATGATGTATGAATGCATTGTTTGTTTTCTTTCTTCTCAATCAACACAGCATCTTGGAGAATGCAAGAGTTCGCTATTGGCGTGGGCAATACATCCGATGTTACAGAACACACGGAATGCGCTTACCATGAAACACCAGTTCCCCCAGGAGGACACGTCACTTTGGATTGTCCAGCTGTCGGCCGCTTTGTCAGTGTTGCGAGACACAAGGGTTTGCAAACTTGGTACATGACCATTTGTGAATTTGTTGTCATCGGTCGCTCCATGGCCAGAATAGGTGACTCGTTATAACAACATAACATATGACATCAATGACCAATATATCTGTCAAATTTCCAGATTGTCCAGCTGGGAAGGAAAGACCGTTTTGCCTTAAAAGTAGTTAAATATGTATTCGATAAGAAAAATACCTTTCTGCTTCGTTATTCAGCCTGCAAACGTGGTTCGTTTGGGGTTAACTGCATTGGGAAATGCAGTGGCTGTAGAGACGACGAGTGTTCAGCTGTCGACGGTCGTTGCTCAGACGGCTGTCGGTTGTTGTTCACCGGAGAATTCTGTAGAGAGGAGCGTAAGCATTTAGTCTGATATTACACTGACGCTTAACTTGATGTCCAATGCAGGGACTCCAACATTAAAAGGCTCATTTCCATCCGTGAACCGAAACAATGAATCAGCGATGAGCATCACATGGACGCAGGACCCGGCGATCCCTGACAACCACGCCCAGTACTATGGTTACACGGTTGCGTACGCAGTTAGCTATGGCGACATGATACTGGGTCCAAGCATTGCTCATGATCCTTCGACGGAGACACGAAGTGTTGTTGTTCTAGATGTATTTCCCTGCATGGAATACGATGTTCAAGTCCGGCCGTACAGAAAGGTGTATGGCGTAAAGCAGTATGGCTGGTCATCTGAGACTGTCCACGTGCGGCTCTCTTCAGGTAATAGTAACAAACCTAAACTGTTCAGCTTGAGGTGTCGTAATGCCCGAATTCCATAGGCAACCACAGCCGCTATAACTCCCTTAATACATTCTTGTAGAATTCTTTGTGAGATTCATTCTTTCGATGGGCTTGAGCTGTAACTAAGCTATTACAATTGCGAACTCAGGTATGGAAGTAAAATTGCGTTATTTTCCTTCATTTCATTTCATTTCATTTCATTTCATTTCATTTCATTTCATTTCATTTGTAAAAGCGCATTTTGTGCCATAAAAAAAACATTCAAATGCACTGAACAAAAGGGATTAAAAAATGAACAGGATAAAGCTCGTTTAGAATAAAAATCTTCAGATTGGTTTTTAAAAGTTTGAAATCAGTTTCAAAGCGCAGAGCTGGCGGCAGGGCGTTCCATAGCACCGGTGCACCCACAGCAAACCTACGACCACCGAAGGTCTTTAGGTTGTATCGAGGGGTAGCTCGAGCGGAGTGTGTACGATGGATGGTAGAGCGACACGAGGTCCACGATGTAATCCGGGGCGGCTCCATTTAGTGCCTTGAATGCAATCAGGTTCAGCTTGTACATGATTCTGAACCTGACTGGGAGCCAATGCAAAGCATGCAAGATGGGTGTAATGTGGGAGCACGTTTCACAACTCTGTCGGCACAATTTTGTACGCGTTGTAGTCGCTCAATACTGTTTGCATGCAGTCCATACAGGAGGCAGTTACAGTAGTCAAGGAGTGACATATCTTGGGATTGCACCAGAGTGCGCGGGGCGTCTTTAGTCAGGCTTTTGCGAATCTTTTTGATCAGTGAAATCTGATAGAAGGCGCGCTCGCTCACTGTTGTGATGTGTTCATGCATATTCAGTTTGTCGTCGAACATTACTCCCAGGTTACGAACGATGGCACGAGCTTCCGTAGGCGAACCCAGGATGGGGATTGAGTTGATGCGTTGACTGGATAAGGAAGGGGTGGAAAGCACGAGCAGCTCCGTTTTGTCACCATTCAGCTCTCCTTCTCTTTCAGAGATCGAGATCAAGGCGACCGCCAAGTGGAAAATGATTGCCATGTTGGTTGGCTGCGTCTCTGGGGCAATTGTGTTAATTCAATTCATCGTCATTATTGTTCTGGTGTTAAGACAGCGAAAAGGTAAGTGAAAGTGTTCATGCGTGTGAGATCAACTCACTGTTCACACATTCCAATCGAAACATAGCAAAAGCCACAGAGACAGATCCAACTCTTCCATCGCGATCCGATGAACCAAATCCGTCGATGCATTGTGGGAAGCAATCGGGTGATACATTGATTGAGAGGAACTACGAAATGCTGGAAGGACATCGACAAAACGACGCCTCTAATGACATCTACCAAGAAATTGAGTGACATCCACTTGATCGTGCATGCCGAAATATGATTATTTGTATATCCATGTACAACACATGTAATGTATATCCATGTACAATGTGTGTGTGTATTTGTGTGTATGTGTGCGTGCCTGCGTGCGTGTGGGGATGTGTGTGTCTGGGGGTGGGGTGTGCGTGTATGTGTGTGTGTGTGTGTGTGTGTGGGGATGGGGGGGTTGCGTATATAGACCCAAAACTTGACTTCATCATGTATTTAATTTTTATCGAAGGAAAAAGCGTCATGAAACTTCATGATATTTAGAAAATGAACGACCCGGATGCGTACATCGACCCATTTGTTCGTGTGTCTCTAGCCCGAATTCAATTCAGTTTTTGTTCTCCTTACTAAATCAATTGGCTCTCATAACTGCTTCTAATTTTCACGGCATTTAAAATCTCACAAAATAATATGATATAAATTATGATGAAGCAAAAATGTCGCCGTCTTGTTACTTCTTCTAGTTCATATCATATTAACACACGGGTTCACATCGACATGTAGTATTATGTGTACATGTATAATATTGTATATGTTATTTCCTGGATTGAGATTGACTAAACTCGTCTGCGCCCACCCATGAAGAGAACATGAACATATACTGAAAACCTTATTTATAAGTCGCTGTTTGTTATCAATAAAATCACCGTAAAACGATTTCGTATAATGCGTGTTACGTCGTTAGCGGTGACCACTTCTTTAATTTATACGTAAATAATAAGTCAGTGTAGTGATTTGTGATCGTGATCGTCAACGTCTGACGTTTGTGTGTGTGTGTATTTGTGTGCCTGCCGTGTTTCACCTGTGCATTGGATAGTGTTTCTGTGTGACGCCGTGTGACGCCGAGTGACACCGTGCATCATGGAGGACAAGGTGAACGCAGTCAGCGTGAAGCTGTCCCCACTGACACTGTATAATCCCACGCATTGGTTTCGCCGTGCAGAAACAAAGTTCAGGCTTTCTGGTATCAAGAATCAGGTGACCATGGCGAATCATGCACTAAGCGTCATGACAGAAGAAGTTCTCGACCGCCTGGACTCTTTGATGGAGAAGCAGGATACATACCTCGAGTACAGCATGCTTAAATCCTACATCAAGAAGGGTTTTTCACACTCGCCCAGTGAACGTGCCCAGCGCATTCTCGCCTTTGCCGGACAGCCTCTGGGAGACTATACCGTCGAAGAGGCGTGAAGCGAGATGGTGGCTCTGGCAAAGTTGCCGACCAATAAGGGAGAGCTCCCCAAGCGAGTCAGCATCAAGCGGAAGATCCTCCTACTGAGACTTTCAACAGATGTCAAGACAAGCTATTCCGGATGCCGAGATCATGTGCATGTCTGAGCTGGTCGACGTGGCAGATAAACTCCTGCAGACAAGGAGGCCGTTGCCTGTATCCCCGCGCAGAGCAGAAAGAGACCAGGAGAAGCAAGCTGTGCTTTTATCATTTCCGGTTCGGAGATCGGTCGACCAAGTTTGTCTCGGGATGTCCGCACTGGGCAAAAAAACGAGCCCGCGGGTCATCGTTGATGGTGGCCCTTACCTCCTCTACCCCACCAACACCGTATACCAGGGGTTTATGCTGAAAGACGAGATATCCGGAGATAACGACGAGATAACTTTCTATTTAACACCGGCGCTCTCGTCTCTGTGTTCGCTGCAACGCCGTCGGATCGTTCTTCTATATCGCGATCAAACAGAATAATATCGCTCATCGCTGCCAATGACAGCCACATCAAAACTCCCGTGTTATCCAGGTCAGGTTCAATAGACACCGCTACTCGTGGCGTTTCACTGTGGCGGCCGTAAGTAGATCGCTACTGGGAGCTAATTTTTTTTCGGCCAACAACCTCTTCGTTGACTCCTCAAGTCGTCGTCTTCTGGACTACCAGACGTTCCAAGACCTCTCTGTGCAATCCGAATCTTAAGACACCTCTGAACCCATCTGTTGTGTCTCATCTCCATACACTCAACTCGCGACAGAATTTCCGGCGGTCTTCAAGCCAGAACTCACGCAAATCATTGGGAAAGCCGCGAAACATGGCGTATCCCATCCTATCAAAACAACAGGTTGGCCAACTCACCTGAAATTCCGTCGCCTAATGCCCCAGAAACCCGAGACGGCAAAGCAACACTTCGCAGATATGGTAAAGATGGGAATCTGCAAACGGGAAAGCAGTGCTTTGGGCGCTCCACTGGTCACGAAAGCCGACGGAATCTTCCGGTCATGTGGCGACTGCAGATTGCTGGACGAGCATACTGAGCCTGATCGTTACCGGTTCCCAACATTGCGGACCTAACCAATGTCTTACACTGAGCAAAATTTTTCTCAAAAATAGACTTGCTGAAAGGATACTTCCAAATTCCAATGAAACCTGAGGACACGCCGAAGACTGTCATCATAACTTCGTTCGGATCCTTTGTTCTTACTATACCCCCTTTGGTCTGCGAAATGCCGGTGCAACGTTCCAGCGGTTGATTGACCAAATCTTTGGCAACCTGCCATTTGTCACAGTGTACATCGACGACATATTGATATTCAACCCCAATCCTAAAGACTATCAGCAGCACGTGCGCCATGTTTTGGAATTTAATTCAACGGAACGGTCTCGTGGCTAGGAGAGACAAATTGAAAAGTATGATCAGCCTTCTGGCATTATTATACCAATTACCAGATAATTAGGTTTAATGTGTTGTCTTCACGAGTGACCGGTCAGGGCAACGATTATCTAGCGACAGGATGGTCCGGGCGGTCATTATTTTAATGTGCATGCATCGCTGTTGTCGGACCATCCCATATCAATTTGTGATCACCATTATGTCTGGATTTTAAATAAAAGGCGCTGGGGAAGGAACACGAGCAGATACCAATTTGAGTGAGACTGAGCGGGCAACTCAGTAGCAGGGATTCGAGACCCCTCTCGTGTTCGGACCCAGCCCAGTTAAGACGTGCATCATGTTGTTGGTTCATCCTTACTGACTCTGTTCCAAGAAATTCTCGGTCAGGGACCGAACCTGTGAATCTGAAGAAAGCGTGAAGTACCGGGGGTACTCAAACTCTTCAAAATGTTGGAGCGCCGGAAGTGGATTTCTTGGGACGTCGAATAACCACACAGGGAATCCAGCCGATTCTAAGACATGCATCGGATGTGCGTTCCATCTCCTTGAAATGTATTGCGCTATGACGTTACATTGCGTTCTCTTTTTAATGCGTATTTGCTTGTAACGCTATGACGTCACTAATAGGTTGCGATCGTGTTATTTTATTTTGCTTAAAAATGGTTCAATCTTTGAAATATATGCAAATAATTTGTGTCTGAGATAATGCTCCAATCGGTGAGTTCAATTATATTAAATTAATGTCACGAAGGCGCGCAAGACCAGGTTTACTATTGTGAGCGTTAATTGGGGATTTTAATGGCTTCAAATTGCGCTATGATTGCGTCATGATCATAACGGCTGTAAAAAAGGGAAATTTTCTCCCGTCACATGCAAGTTTGCACATGCACTGCACATGCAAAATCCAACACCCATCATTTCCACCAATTACAGCCGATACGAGGCTCAAAAATTGAATACCAAATGCTGAAATAGCAACTATTATGGCGATTATTTATTAGTCACTAAATAAACAACGTGGTCATCGCCGGTGGTCTCGCGTCGCCTT